>OZ024796.1:49206419-49229721 GCA_964017045.1 Omphiscola glabra | reverse complement strand
CTGTAACAGGCATTCCCACAACATTGTACGCAGATCTACTCTCAAACTGTTACAGGCATTCTCACAAAATGGTAGAAGGATTCTAGCAAATTGTTGACAGCGTGCTAAATATTTTGTTTTAAGCATTCCATTAAAACAGTGGGGATATTTCAGGTCATCTAGGGACTCAAAGACAATCCTGTAGAAACAGAGAAATGTTTTGAACCTAGAGTCTCTACGACAGCGGTTCTGAACATGTGGGTCGCGACCCCTTTGGGGTCAAACGAACCCTTACACGGAGGTCGCCTAAGACCACCGTAAAAAATATGTCTGAAGTAGCAACGAAAATAGTTTTATGGTTGGGGGAAAGGGGGGGCACCATAACGTGAGGACCTGTATTTAAAGGGTCGTGGCATCAGGAAGGGAAAGAACGACAGCTTTATGACATCAAGAAAATTTGTTTTAAAAACTCGCGAATTATGAAAGGAATAATAATTTAAGTCTATTCAGCTAAAAATATGATCGTCAGAAAGTTATATTAGTAAGTAGAGGCCACTGAAAGGGGTTCTCACACAGGATAAGACGAGACTCATGTCCCACTGATAACTGGGTTCAAATCTCGACAAATCTTTCTTTCGTGCAGACTAACAATTTGATACTAGAACAAATTATTTAATTATTCATTTTAAAATAATTTAAATAAAGTGAAGGATTAGAAATTAGTTATACGTGTAGTGCTATTCGACCCATGACAAATTAATTACATATCCATTGCTCGGGGGCATTGATAAATTAATTACATAGCTATTGCTAGCGGACAGTGATACATTACTTACATATCAAAAGCTAGCGGACAGTGATAAATTACTTTCATATCCATTGGAAGCGAGCAGAGATAAATTACTTACATATCCATTGCTAGCCGACAGTAATAAATTGCTTACAAAGCCATTGCTATCAGGCATTGATAAATTACTTACAAATCTAGTGATAGTATCCCAATGAGAAATTACTTTCATATCTAATACTAGGTCTGTTGGTCACTTTGTGTGTCCATAAGGTCTTCTGATAACTGTGTGTGTCCATAAGGTCTGCTGATCACTATGTGTGTCCATAAGGTCTGTTGGTCACTTTCTGTATCCATAAGGTCTGCTGATCACTTTGTGTATCCACTAGGTCTATTGGTCACTTTGTGTGTCCATTAGGTCTGTTTGTCACTTTGTGTATCCACTAGGTCTATAGGTCACTTGTGTGTCCACTAGGTCTGTAGGTCACTTTGTGTGTCCACTAGGTCTGTAGGTCACTTTGTGTGTCCACTAGGTCTGTAGGTCACTTTGTGTGTCCACTAGGTCTATTGGTCACTTTGTGTGTCCATTAGGTCTGTTTGTCACTTTGTGTATCCACTAGGTCTGCTGGTCACTTTGTGTGTCCACTAGGTCTGCAGGTCACTTTGTGTGTCCACTAGGTCTGTAGGTCACTTTGTGTGTGCACTAAGTCTGTAGGTCACTTTGTGTGTCCACTAGGTCTGTAGGTCACTTTGTGTAATCACTAGGTCTGTAGATTACTTTGTGAAACCACTAGGTCTATAGGTCACTTTGTGTAACCACTAGGTCTATAGGTCACTTTGTGTAGCCACTAGGTATGTAGGTCACTTTGTGTGTCCACTAGGTCTGTAGGTCACTTTGTGTAACCACTAGGTCTATATGTCACTTTGTGTGTCCACTAGGTCTATAGGTCACTTTATGTATCCACTAGGTCTATAGGTCACTTTGTGTATCCACTACGTCTATAGGTCACTTTGTGTATTTACTAGGTATATAGGTCACTTTGGGTATCCACTAGGTCTGTAGGTCACGTAATGTATCCACTAGGTCTATAGGTCACTTTGTGTATCCACTAGGTCTATAGGTCACTTTGTGTGTCCACTAGGTCTGTAGGTCACTTTGTGTATCCACTAGGTCTGTAGGTCACTTTGTGTATCCACTAGGTCTATAGGTCACCGTCTTTATGGTTCACAAGGTTTTTGAGGTCCTAACGGTTTTAAAAATAATTTCAACTTTAAATTCTCGAACCTCAAACAAGTTATCTTTGAACTGTGAAACAAAGTGTGGGTGAGATTGGATTGTGTGTGGGGGTCATGTGGTATTCATGTGGGGGTCATACCTCAAACAAGACAAGTTATTGCTGAACTGTGAAACAAAGTGTGGGTGAGATTGGATTGTGTGTGGGGGTCATGTGGGAGTCATGTGGGGGTCGTGTGGGGGGTCATACCTCAAACAAGACAAGTTATCGCTGAACTGTGAAACAAAGTGTGGGTGAGATTTTGGTGGGGAGGTCATGGGGGGCGGGCTGAATTATTTCTTTTGTAATGAAATGAAAACAAAATCTGAAAGTGTTAATTAAAAACTATTTGTCCATAAACCGTTTAATAACTACACGTTAGATTACGGGACGGCTTTCTATACATGATAGACTTTCTATACATGATAGACTTTCTATACATGATAGACTTTCTATACATGAAAGACTTTCTATACATGATAGACTTTCTATACATGAAAGACTTTCTATACATGAGAGACTTTCTATACATGATAGACTTTCTATACATGATAGACTTTCTATACATGATAGACTTTCTATACATGATATACTTTCTATACATGATAGACTTTCTATACATGATAGACTTTCTATACATGATAGACTTTCTATACATGAGAGACTTTCTATACATGAGAGACTTTCCATACATGAGAGACTTTCTATACACGATAGACTTTCCATACATGAGAGACTTTCTATACATGAAAGACTTTCTATACATGATAGACTTTCTATACATGAAAGACTTTCTATACATGATAGACTTTCTATACATGATAGACTTTCTATATGGTAACTACGGGAGATACCAACTTTGATACTTTTATGATTATCCTGCTTCAGAAAAATGACCAAAACTACCCCCCCACCCACGCCCCCCCCCCCCCCCCACCATCTTACAAAATAAAATCCTGTAGGTTTTATGTGAGCAATGATTATGTAACTAAATGGAATAGAAAAAAATGAAGACCACCAAACAAGAAACAACCTTTTGCTCATAAATACTTTTAAAAATGTGATAGCGAGAAATGTCAAGACAGGAATACAAGTAACGCACTTTAGAAGAACCCCAGTCAGTGCGCCCCCCCCCCCCCCTTTCCCCTCCCAAACGCTAGCAATATTTAGCTCGGTTATTGTGAACATTCCTTCGTCTTCCGCTTCGAAGACGGGAAAAAACTAATTTTTTTTTGTGGGTTTTCGGTAGGGGTGTGGGTAGGCGTGTGGGTAGGGGTGATGGAGTTGAAAATTTGTTAGAATGTGTGGTCATCGGTAATGAGTCTATGTGGCAAGTTTCCGCTCGATAGATTGACGGGAAGTGGGTCAATGAGCCGTCCCAAATTTTTGCCATCCGGCCAAGAACAAAAGCGTAGTTCGTATATAAAGGATTTTAAAAGTTATTGTAAAGGAAGAATACATTTCCTTCGAATTAACTAGTTTACTTTAGAAGAACAAAAAAGAACTAAAGTTTACCTCTATCAAACGGGTTTTCCCGAATGTAGCACACAGACCGGATGCTGACGTAACGCTATTGACACGCAAGTTGAACAGCTGAGTTCAGGTAAGTTAAGTCATTTCAGAAAAATGAACACTTGCTTCAATTTTGTTTGTATCAGTAATCTATGTGAAGTTCGAATTTCTTATAAGATGGCTGGCTTAACACGCAAGCACTAGCGTGTCTTTGTAGGATGCAGTGCCGGATTTACGTATACGCTAAATAAGCTACAGCTTAGGGCCTCACAATCTGCCGTCTATATTGTTTTGATTTTTCTTTGACCAACTTATGTAATTTCAAACGGTAGGGGGCCTCTGGACTTTGTTTAGCTTAGGGCCTCCGGACTTTGTTTAGCTTAGAGCCTCAGCAAGTCTAACTTCGGCCCAGGTAGGAGACAAATGTGCATATCTCACTGTCATTGTATCTTAGATGTCATATAACACAGCACTTTAAACACAGCAAAGCTGTCATATTTCAATGTCAGTTCAGTATATGTCATCTGTCATAAGTCCCTGTATTTACATTATATAATAGCTGTCTTATTGTCTTATTTGACTTTCATTTATATATATATGTCATGTGTCACATTTCCATGTCCTTACATTACATCGCAGCAGTCTTAATTGGCTTTCATTTAAGCATATTTCAAATATCATATTTCCCTGTCCTTAGATTTTATCATAGCTGTCTTATTGGACAGTCATTTAAGCACATGTCTTCTGTCATATTTCCCTGCCCCCACATTATATCACATCAGTCTTATTGGGCTGTCATTTTAGCATATGCCAACTGTCATTTCAGCATATGCCAACTGTCATTTCAGCATATGCCAACTGTCATTTCAGCATATGCCATCTGTCATTTCAGCATGTCATCTGTCATCTTAAACGCTTCAAATCCTACTTGTCTGCTTGACTCGGGGACGAGTCTCAAACAGTTGGTGTGCGCCAGTCGACAACGCATTAGTTAATTTCATTTTTTGAAGATGATACACTGAATAATTCATAATCATATTAAAGTTTCACTCATTAATTTATATCGATTTTGTTGCAAGTTAATGAGCTCCTTCAAGATGAACGGGATTTAAGTAACCGTAACAAAACAAACCATACAAAAACGACGGTACAGATACACAAATTTGATGTCATTCAAGAGAAATGCCAATCTGGCAGGTCGTCATTAACCTGGGAATTTTGTTTTGAAACACCTGGCCAAATAAATCAGAAAATGTTGATTTTTGGAATTTAAGATATCCGAATATTCGCGTCATACTAACGGTACACTATACATGGTCATGCTAGTGGTATACTACACATGGTCATACTAACACGACTCTATACATGGTTATACTAACGGTATACTATGCATGGTCATGCTAAGGGTAGACTATATATGGTCCTACTAAAGGAAAACTATAAATGGTCATACTAATGGTACACTGTACATGGGATGTGATAGAGAGGCGGGGCAGAAAAGGGAGAGTGAACCAGATTAGTGTAGTCATGAAGGTAAAGTTTATTGGTAGGTTGTTTATTGATAGGTGCTTTCATTGGTATGTTACACGACAACACTATTTACTTCCCTTCAGCTTTTACCCATTGCAAGAATAGTTCATGACGAAGCTATACACTTAAAATCTCTTATATATATTTTGCTGATGGTGTAACTGCTTCCATTTCCGGATAGCGCGCAAAATATTATTCCCGATAACTACGCTAAAGGATATTTTTTTAAGGAACTTTTCTATCTGACAGATCACTCACTCGTTCAGGGGAAGATAACTCACTCGTACAGGGACAGATGCGTATGCAACCATCATATCCCGAAAATGGACGGTTGCCCATATTGAATGATCTGAAAGTTATAATTTCTTTGAACCTATGAATGCTGAGCCCAAAGCTGAACGTTTGTAAACATATAATTGGAGCTCTCCAAAAATAAAACTATATTAAACCGGGGTAGCTCCCCTCATTCAAGCCGCCTGCAAATGTTTCTATTCGTGGTCACGTGATGAATGGGGTCGTGGGTTTATATGCTTGACAGACGGGCAGCAGGGGAGGGGATATGGGGTCCATTGGTGGGTGAAGGGTGGTCCATCGGTGGATTGGTCAATGGATGCTCCAGGATTGCTAGCACGTTGGGAACAAGGGGCCGAGACGATACTGATGTCAGGGGGTCACACAAAATCAATGGATTGCTGGGAAACAGTTTGATTTCTAAATAATTTTAATAAGCAACAATTTGAGTCCCTAAGTGGAGGCAGCATTTCGGGACCCTTCTTGGAGGCAAAATTTAGGATCCCTGCATTGAGGCAACGCTTAGGATCCATACATGTGTGCAACCCTTGGGATACCTCAATGGAGACAACACTTAGGATACATGCATTGAGACAACGCTTTGGATACCTACACGGAGACAACACTTAGGGTCCGTGCATGAAGGCAACCCATAGGATACCTCCATGGAGCCAACACTTAGGATACCTGCATTGAGGAAACACATAGGATCCCTGCATTGAGGCAACACTTACTTTCTTTTAAAGTAGGCCCATCAAACTTCCAAACCCGATAAGAGCTCTCCTTCTAACAAAAGCCCCAGGATACTATCTCCTTAGGCAAAATGCCTTTCTTTGCTAGAGAGGGGGGGGGGGGCTTTTGTCTTAAAAATGTTCAGATAACCATTTGAAAATAACACATTTAAAAAAAAAAAATTACTACCAAAACTTTAAAGTGGAAATTCATGTTTTATAAAGGATACTACATAAATTGAATGACCTGAGCTTAGATCTCATGACCTCCTATCTTTATAATCCACCAAACATTGCGTGCTGGAATGCCACCACTAGCGTTACCCAGCAATGGTATACACAGTTAAACAGGCACCCACTAGCTATACTTTGAATGACCAATGATGAAAAAAGTCGATGCTGACTGCAGCACACGTCCGGTTACAAGAAGACGTACCGGTCATATGTGGCCAACATGATTGCAAGAAACGTACCGGTTCTATGTGGCCACCATGCTTATGAGAAGATGTACCGGTTCTATGTGGCCACCATCATTAGGAGAAGACGTACCGGTTCTTTGTGGCCACCATGATTATGAGAAGATGTACCGGTTCTATGTGGCCACCATCATTAGAAGAAGACGTACCGCTCCTATGTAGCCACCATGATATGAGAACAATAAGCATGTTGAAGCTATACAATATATATACGTTATGGAGTCCAGTAGGCGGATAACATTGGTACAATGAGACATTCCGACAACTCCTGCGACGCCAGTGGTGCCGAGTTGTATCATCCACACGATGTTCCTTTGGGTTGTCCAACAGTGTGGATAGAGGCAATTTGCTGTTGGGAACCAGCTTATAATCCTAGAAGATTAATCCCAGGCCTTGTGGATTTCGTCGTGCGAAGTCCTCACCATCGTCACTTTGTGATGGACGGATGCCAGCAAATAATTTTTTTTCTTTTTAAATACGTTCTAGAATTTTCAACATTTTTTTATCAACTCTAACTTCCATAATTGTGTCGACGCAACGACAGAGGCGAAAACATCGTTTCCTTGATTTAGGGTCCCTGCCTGCGTGAAGGGAACAAGAAGGATCCCTGCCCTTCCTGGAGGAACATTTAGTAAGGTCAAAAACTGGAAGGTAAAAAAGATGGCTCACAAAATCGGAAAGGTGTTTTAAATGTTATTGTCATAAAAGTAAAAGTCTTAGTGTTGGTGTAAGGGGAGCATGTTATCTGTGTCAATGGCGCGGGTAGAAGGTATGTCAAAGGTAGATAACCGGACATTTTTTATTTTGTGGGAACCAATAAAAGGGAGATAGGAAAGTTATACTTTTTAAGGATATTATAGCGTTTAAGACTGTTTAAATACGTTTAAACACATGACATCCACGTGACAAAAGATGGCAACTAACCGGAAGTAGCCTATGAAACGGTTCATGATTGGTCATCATGGTCAGATAGACAGTCCCCGTTGGGCAGCCTCACTGGCTGCTGATTGAGTAGTGACTACGTGGCGCCGGAGAAAGAGTGGTTCCCAAACGGATATATGCGATAGCTACCAGTATGACCAAAAGAAAATCTTCTTACCAGTGTGTTAGTTGAACATCTTCTTACCAGTGTGTTAAGTTGAACATCTTCTTACCAGTGTGTTAAGTTGAACATCTTCTTACCAGTGTGTTAAGTTGAACATCTTCTTACCAGTGTGTTAGATGAACATCTTCTTACCAGTGTTTTACGTGAGCTAAACGAGTGATCGTTATCCTTAAACATTACAGTTCATTTAAAGTATAATTTTAATGTATACATCCAAACAGACCTTATGTTTACCCTTACAAGCACTACAATTCTAATCTTATTTGAAATAAGTATAATCCCGATCAAGGTAAATAATGCCGAAACGCCTGCTGATAATATTGTTCGTTGTAGAAGTCTGGCGATTCAAAGAATACTTAGTCATTAAGGCATATATCGCGTACTATATGTAGAAATGGAGATAACAATGAGGACATTTGACTGTCGATTTAACGCTGTCGACATTGGACTGTCGATTTAACGCTGTCAACATTGGACTGTCGATTTAACGCTGTCGACATTGGACTGTCGATTTAACGCTGTCAACATTGGACTGTCAATTTAACGCTGTCGACATTGGACTGTCGATTTAACGCTGTCGACATTGGACTGTCGATTTAACGCTGTCGACATTGGACTGTCAATTTAACGCTGTCGACATTGGACTGTCGATTTAACGCTGTCGACATTGGACTGTCGATTTAACGCTGTCGACATTGGACTGTCAATTTAACGCTGTCGACATTGGACTGTCAATTTAACGCTGTCGACATTGGACTGTCAATTTAACGCTGTCGACATTGGACTGTCGATTTAACGCTGTCGACATTGGACTGTCAATTTAACGCTGTCGACATTGGACATTAAATTTCTAGCTGTGGAAATACTGTCAATTTCTAGCTGTGGAAATACTGTCAATTTCTAGCTGAGAACATTGAAATGTCAGTTTCTAGCTGTGGAAATACTGTCAATTTCTAGCTGAGAACATTGAAATGTCAGTTTCTAGCTGTGAAAATTGGACTGTCCCGTTTTAGCTGCTCAGCCATTATAAGATGACGTCATGACAAGATTTTATATAAGCAGGAGTATTTCACCTAAAATAAATAATGTTTACGCCACGAAAAAAATGTCCGGAAATGTTAGAGAATGCTCTAAAGTCTCACCAAATGACAAATCTATCGGAATATTTCAATCACGTCGTCACCAAATGACAAATCTATCGGAATATTTCAATCACGTCGTCACCAAATGACAAATCTATCGGAATATTTCAATCAAGTCGTCACCAAATGACAAATCTATCGGAATATTTCAATCACGTCGTCACCAAATGACAAATCTATCGGAATATTTCAATCAAGTCGTCACCAAATGACAAATCTATCGGAATATTTCAATCAAGTGTTCACCAAATGACAAATCTATCGGAAATTTTTAAATCAAGTTGTCATCATTTTGGAACATACAAATCTGGTTAAAATGTGCTCCAATAGATACATCTTAAAACAGTTCAGACAACGTTAGCGTCAAGTAGAAACGAAAAAAAAAATTGGGCTGGATGTATTGTAGGATCTCTACATGCCTTATAAGCCATACTTTTCAATAAACTTTTTATTATATGTCATAGATTATTATAAGTGCGCTGCACATGCCACTATCATTATCCAGGGATCGACAGCTACATGCCACTACCACAATCCATGGATGGACAACCTCTGAAATACAATAGCCAGTGTACATTCTGCAAGTGCTGTTGAATGAACTTTGAACGAAAATCAACCATGCATGGCTCTTTACTTAGCAATACGAAAAAAAGGATATAATTAACAATTAAACACGAACTATTTCTGTTCCCAGAACCAAATATTAAAAATATTGTTACATATTTTAACCCCTATATATATATATATATATATAAAAAGGGCAAAAAATCGTTTCCCGATTACTTCAGACGATTTTTGAGAATCGATCCTGTTGTCACAATGTCCGTTTATCTCTGGGTCGGTTAGTGATGTCACATGTGCTCAACGATGTGTGTCCGTCGTGTGTATGATGTGATCGCCGGAAGGTCGATCAAGTTAGATCAAAACAGCTCACGATAGATCAAAATAGATCCCGATAGATCAAGATAGATCACGATAGAAAAATGTAGATCAAAATTAATCACGATATATCAAGACGGATCACCATTAATCAAGATAGATCACGATAGATCACGACAGATCAAGAAAGATAAGCGGTAAAGCCCCTTAGCCGTGAGACAACATTATGACGTAAATGACCGGTCTTCTGACCTTGAGTAACCGAACGACGAATGACAGAAAACACAACGCACAAAAGAAAAAAAAAGGCATACGTGCACAACAATTACTCACAAAGCCTTCACATCGTTCACAGCGCTCCATTTGGGAAAAAAATATAATTCCTCACAGAATACTGAACACGCGACCTTCACCAAAAGTAAACACTGAGTCATGTGACATATTTTTTTCCCGTGCTATAAATAGCAACGGGGTCGCCTCACTCCGGACGTCCCGGCGCTCCCGTGGCGTGTGCACAAGCGTTAAGACAGTCTTAATGTCTGGCTAACGGTCTCGCCGCTGGTCATCGAGCGACGCTTGAGACAAACTTCATCTTCCCCCCAGGAGTGCTGATGAAGAAAGCAACGGGGTGTGGCTGTGACGCTGGTAAATGCGAAAAGTTGACTAGAGCAAAGCGGCTCCCGCTTTACAAGACTCGCCCGGACGAATGAGGCGAAGGACGTAAAGCGTGCAGCTGATTTAAGCCCTGCTAGCACATGTGTGGAAAAAAGGGGGGGGGGGACGGACGGACCGGTCAACTCACAGTCAAACCTTCTAGCCAGGCCTGTCTGAATCTCGTGTTTGACACGAGTGACGTCATATTGATCCTATCCACACGACACAACCTGGGAATCTCATCCCGAATTTCCACCGCGATTATCGACCCATCGATTACCTAATATATCGTTAAGGCAATCGGGACAAGCAGCGATACCCTGTACCAAGGCACCAGCAGCGAGTCGATACATTGATGGATTCGTGCCGCACGCAGCGGGACAGCAAATCAAATTTGAATGGAAATTTCACACAGCCTTTCAAGTAGGGGCGCGAGCTCTGCGATCTGTTTCCCTCGGACAAGCTGAGCCCCTGTCCTCTCCCACCCACACCATACCTACCCCATGTCTTCCTTGCCCGATGTCCTAACTACCCATTGTGCTAACTACATAATGCCCTACATACACAATGCCATAACTACCCATTGCCCTAACTCCACATTGCCCTTACTATCCATTATCCTCTTTAACCATTGCATTCCCTACCCTCTGTGCCATCTCTGCTATTTCCACCTACTAAAAACATTGTATCATTAACTTTCCCGTTCCTCTCTCATATATTATACTGTTGCTCTGGCTGTCTCATAGAGATGAGTGTATAGATAGACAGCCACGCCGAAGCACAATACTTTTTTAATTTAAACTTCAAAGGGAAACTTACTTTTATTCAATACATTCTCTCTACTCGCATTTCCATCTTGAGGCCCGTTATCTTATCCAGCGGTATCTTGTGCATCGTTATCTTGTGCACCGTTATCTTGTGCACCGTTATCTTGTGCACCGTTATCTTGTGCACCGTTATCTTGTGCACCGTTATCTTGTGCACCGTTATCTTGTGCACCGTTATCTTGTGCACCGTTATCTTGTGCACCGTTATCTTGTGCACCGTTATCTTGTGCACCGTTATCTTGTGCACCGTTATCTTGTGCACCGTTATCTTGTGCACCGTTATCTTGTGCACCGTTATCTTGTGCACCGTTATCTTGTGCACCGTTATCTTGTGCACCGTTATCTTGTGCACCGTTATCTTGTGCACCGTTATCTTGTGCACCGTTATCTTGTGCATCGTTATCTTGTGGACCGTTATCTTGTGCACCGTTATCTTGTGCAATGCTATCTTGTGGAAGGCTGTCAGTTCGTTTACACAAGTGACGTTCTAAGACTTTCTTGCACGGTGTTCACAATTCGGATCCTTTGGCTACACTGAGTGCTCATCTGCACTTCTGTACAGTCTTTCTTTGGCTACACTGAGTGCTCAACTACACTTCTGTACAGTCTTTCTTTGGCTACACTGAGTGCTCATCTGCACTTCTGTACAGTCTTTCTTTGGCTACACTGAGTGCTCAACTACACTTCTGTACAGTCTTTCTTTGGCTACACTGAGTGCTCATCTGCACTTCTGTACAGTCTTTCTTTGGCTACACTGAGTGCTCAACTACACTTCTGTACAGTCTTTCTTTGGCTACACTGAGTGCTCAACTACACTTCTGTACAGTCTTTCTTTGGCTACACTGAGTGCTCATCTGCACTTCTGTACAGTCTTTCTTTGGCTACACTGAGTGCTCATCTGCACTTCTGTACAGTCTTTCTTTGGCTACACTGAGAGCTCATCTGCACTTCTGTACAGTCTTTCTTTGGCTACACTGAGAGCTCATCTGCACTTCTGTACAGTCTTTCTTTGGCTACACTGAGAGCTCATCTGCACTTCTGTACAGTCTTTCTTTGGCTACACTGAGAGCTCATCTGCACTTCTGTACAGTCTTTCTTTGGCTACACTGAGTGCTCATCTGCACTTCTGTACAGTCTTTCTTTGGCTACACTGAGAGCTCATCTGCACTTCTGTACAGTCTTTCTTTGGCTACACTGAGAGCTCATCTGCACTTCTGTACAGTCTTTCTTTGGCTACACTGAGTGCTCAACTACACTTCTGTACAGTCTTTCTTTGGCTACACTGAGTGCTCATCTGCACTTCTGTACAGTCTTTCTTTGGCTACACTGAGTGCTCATCTGCACTTCTGTACAGTCTTTCTTTGGCTACACTGAGAGCTCATCTGCACTTCTGTACAGTCTTTCTTTGGCTACACTGAGAGCTCATCTGCACTTCTGTACAGTCTTTCTTTGGCTACACTGAGAGCTCATCTGCACTTCTGTACAGTCTTTCTTTGGCTACACTGAGAGCTCATCTGCACTTCTGTACAGTCTTTCTTTGGCTACACTGAGTGCTCATCTGCACTTCTGTACAGTCTTTCTTTGGCTACACTGAGAGCTCATCTGCACTTCTGTACAGTCTTTCTTTGGCTACACTGAAAGCTCATCTGCACTTCTGTACAGTCTTTCTTTGGCTACACTGAGTGCTCATCTGCACTTCTGTACAGTCTTTCTTTGGCTACACTGAGAGCTCATCTGCACTTCTGTACAGTCTTTCTTTGGCTACATTGAGAGCTCATCTGCACTTCTGTACAGTCTTTCTTTGGCTACACTGAGAGCTCATCTGCACTTCTGTACAGTCTTTCTTTGGCTACACTGAAAGCTCATCTGCACTTCTGTACAGTCTTTCTTTGGCTACACTGAGTGCTCATCTGCACTTCTGTACAGTCTTTCTTTGGCTACACTGAGAGCTCATCTGCACTTCTGTACAGTCTTTCTTTGGCTACACTGAGAGCTCATCTGCACTTCTGTACAGTCTTTCTTTGGCTACACTGAAAGCTCATCTGCACTTCTGTACAGTCTTTCTTTGGCTACACTGAGAGCTCATCTGCACTTCTGTACAGTCTTTCTTTGGCTACACTGAGAGCTCATCTACACTTCTGTACAGTCTTTCTTTGGCTACACTGAGTGTTCATCTGCACTTCTGTACAGTCTTTCTTTGGCTACACTGAGAGCTCATCTGCACTTCTGTACAGTCTTTCTTTGGCTACACTGAGAGCTCATCTGCACTTCTGTACAGTCTTTCTTTGGCTACACTGAGTGCTCATCAGCACTTCTGTACAGTCTTTCTTTGGCTACACTGAGAGCTCATCTGCACTTCTGTACAGTCTTTCTTTGGCTACACTGAGTGCTCATCTGCACTTCTGTACAGTCTTTCTTTGGCTACACTGAGAGCTCATCTGCACTTCTGTACAGTCTTTCTTTGGCTACACTGAGAGCTCATCTGCACTTCTGTACAGTCTTTCTTTGGCTACACTGAGTGCTCATCTGCACTTCTGTACAGTCTTTCTTTGGCTACACTGAGAGCTCATCTGCACTTCTGTACAGTCTTTCTTTGGCTACACTGAGTGCTCAACTACACTTCTGTACAGTCTTTCTTTGGCTACACTGAGAGCTCATCTGCACTTCTGTACAGTCTTTCTTTGGCTACACTGAGTGCTCAACTACACTTCTGTACAGTCTTTCTTTGGCTACACTGAGAGCTCATCTGCACTTCTGTACAGTCTTTCTTTGGCTACACTGAGTGCTCATCTGCACTTCTGTACAGTCTTTCTTTGGCTACACTGAGAGCTCATCTGCACTTCTGTACAGTCTTTCTTTGGCTACACTGAGTGCTCATCTGCACTTCTGTACAGTCTTTCTTTGGCTACACTGAGTGCTCATCTACACTTCTGTACAGTCTTTCTTTGGCTAACTGAGTGCTCATCTACACTTCTGTACAGTCTTTCTTTGTCTACACTGAGTGCTCATCTACACTTCTGTACAGTCTTTCTTTGGCTACACTGAGTGCTCATCTGCACTTCTGTACAGTCTTTCTTTGGCTACACTGAGTGCTCAACTACACTTCTGTACAGTCTTTCTTTGGCTACACTGAGAGCTCATCTGCACTTCTGTACAGTCTTTCTTTGGCTACACTGAGTGCTCAACTGCACTTCTGTACAGTCTTTCTTTGGCTACACTGAGTGCTCATCTACACTTCTGTACAGTCTTTCTTTGGCTACACTGAGTGCTCATCTACACTTCTGTACAGTCTTTCTTTGGCTACACTGAGTGCTCATCTGCACTTCTGTACAGTCTTTCTTTGGCTACACTGAGTGCATATCTACACTTCTGTACAGTCTTTCTTTGGCTACACTGAGTGCTTATCTGCACTTCTGTACAGTCTTTCTTTGGCTACACTGAGTGCTCATCTGCACTTCTGTACAGTCTTTCTTTGGCTACACTGAGTGCTCATCTACACTTCTGTACAGTCTTTCTTTGGCTACACTGAGTGCTCAACTACACTTCTGTACAGTCTTTCTTTGGCTACACTGAGTGCTCATCTGCACTTCTGTACAGTCTTTCTTTGGCTACACTGAGTGCTCATCTACACTTCTGTACAGTCTTTCTTTGGCTACACTGAGTGCTCATCTGCACTTCTGTACAGTCTTTCTTTGGCTACACTGAGTGCTCATCTACACTTCTGTACAGTCTTTCTTTGGCTACACTGAGTGCTCATCTGCACTTCTGTACAGTCTTTCTTTGGCTACAATGAGTGCTCATCTACACTTCTGTACAGTCTTTCTTTGGCTACACTGAGTGCTCATCTGCACTTCTGTACAGTCTTTCTTTGGCTACACTGAGTGCTCATCTGCACTTCTGTACAGTCTTTCTTTGGCTACACTGAGTGCTCATCTACACTTCTGTACAGTCTTTCTTTGGCTACACTGAGTGCTCATCTGCACTTCTGTACAGTCTTTCTTTGGCTACACTGAGTGCTCATCTACACTTCTGTACAGTCTTTCTTTGGCTACACTGAGTGCTCATCTGCACTTCTGCACAAATCTTTCTTTGGCTACACTGAGTGCTCATCTGCACTTCTGTACAAATCTTTCTTTGGCTACACTGAGTGCTCATCTGCACTTATGTACAGTCTTTCTTTGGCTACACTGAGTGCTCATCTGCACTTCTGCACAAATCTTTCTTTGGCTACACTGAGTGCTCATCGGCACTTCTGTACAGTCTGTCTTTGCGTAACACATTTTAAGAAATTTTAAATTATTTTCTACCTTTTAAACTTTTAGTGCGTTTTAACTCGTCATTGATAATCGTCTTTTTCAAGTTTGTGTGCCTTTTTGTGACAAAATCTTCGGAAGACTAATTGACCCTATTCCCGTCATTTTATCGAGCTGAAACTGTGCACATAGACTCGTTGCCGATGATAAAGCTTTAAAATAGATTAATTAGACAAGAACAATTTGTGTCAATATAACAATATATGTTAAGCTTTAATAATAATTTTACATAATACACAAGTAGACGTTTCGGCACATGCCTTCATCAGTATAACAACAACAAAATTAAATAAGTATAAATTAAATTTACATAATATATTAACATATATTCTACATTAAAATAAAATAGGAGTGGGCGCAAAAACCAGACAGAAACAAAGTAAAGAAGAAAGGAAAGGAAGTGAATTGAAGTAAAGAAGAATGGAAAGGAAGTGACTTGTAGTCAAATGTAAAAAACAAATAGGAAAAAGTCATGTCAGCTACGTAACATTGTGGATTTTGTTCCCCGTATGGAGTTAACGTACCAAATCTTGTTATTAATTTATTTTCCATATAGATCCTATCCGGTGTGTTACTAGTATACAGTATACCAGTAACTGCGATGTCTAAAATGCCATCATGGTTGGTGCTATTGAAATGTTTGGAGACCGGAAAGACTGTAGTTTTATGTCATAAAGGTGTTCTCTAAACCGGTCTCCAAGGCGACGACCTGTCTCTCCAACGTATAATTTACCGCACTTTTTACAAAGGATTGTGTAAATCACGTTGCGACTGGTGCAGGTATGTATGTGTTACGTGTTTGGGTAAGCAGTAATATGGAATTTTGAAGGGGAAAATAAAGAAAATATAAAAAAAAAATTCGCCAGAAGGCTACCCATTTGCATAACCGCTTCTCAATAAATGATAAATCCCGTACAGTATTCATAAATGCAAAAACAAAGGCATATAAAGGATTTGTACGGAAACCATTTTTTTAAAGGTTTGTCTAATTTTTTATTGTAAACATAACTGTTACCTGAAATCTTCTCACAAACATTGTTAACATAGTTATTAATTTCATAGACCACGCACAGCGACAATTGTAAAAACAAGCAGGTAAAAATAAAAACTGTTTAACATATATTTTGCTTGTGGTGTGACAGCTTCCATTTCCGGTTGCGCGCACAATATATTTCCTGATAACTACACTAGATGATTGTTTTAAAAATTATAACGCAACTGCGTTTGGTGCGTAATATTTTTCTTTTCGGAAAATTAAATCGTCTCAATTTAAATATGGGGTAAAACTATTCGGTTTACAAGGTGTTGGGACATCATATTATTTAAAATAGTTCATGGGAGTGAAATAAAAAGTGTGCATTGACGTATCATGGGGGGGGGAGGGTGTAACAAAAATTGAGATTTTTAAATGTGCGTTACTTGAGTTCAGGTTTTGTCAAGTAACTTTATTAATTGGGAAGTTCCCGCACTGCCGTCGCAAATGTTCGACGTTGTTTAGAAAATTATTTTTTTTATTTGAAAGACAAAGTCCGTTACGCAATTTGACAAAAACAAAACACTTGGATCTACTTTCGGCATACGACACGGGAAGTGAGATTTGTGCCCCAGATGATGCCATCAATGCCTTCACGTTTACGGATGAGCCATGACGCTGCTGACGTGACATATGCGAACTGAATATGTTGACATACAAGCCGCACATCAGATTAAGTTGACATTCAAGCCACAATCTGTTATGTAGTCATACAAGACATTAATCTAATCATGTTGAAATTTTTACAATAAATCTGATTATATTGACATTAAAACCATATATCTCATGTTTTTTTTTTTGTTGAAATTTTAAACCATAAATCTGGTTATGTTGACATTTTAAACCATAAATCTGGTTATCTTGACATTTTAAACCATAAATCTGGTTATGTTGACATTTTAAACCATAAATCTGATTATGTTGATATTGAAACCATAATTATGGTTATGTTGACATTTTAAACCATAAATCTGGTTATGTTTATATTGAAACCATAAATCTGATTATGTTGACATTTTAAACCATAAATCTGATTATGTTGACATTTTTAACGATAAATCTGGTGATGTTGACCTTTTTAACCATAAATCTGGTTATCTTGACATTTTAAACCATAAATCTGGTTATGTTGATATTGAAACCATAAATCTGATTAGGTTGACATTTTAAACCATATATCTGATTATCTTGACATTTTAAACCATAAATCTGGTTATATATAAAGTTGAATTTCTCGTCATTCTATCTAGACCAGCTCGTGTTTCCAGGATTATTACAAGTCTCATAGCTTTCTGCCAAAACATAGCGGGCCGATTTCTTGCTAGCAATTTGAGTTCACAGACGTGGCCGAACTTGACTCCCGCCGCGATTGTTCAGAGTAGCCGGCCCTGATTTTGGCGGGTTCAATTAGATAAAGTCACGCATGGCTTCGGTGAGGTCTCGTGATTGGTGGCGACATGTAACGGACTACTCACATACACGCACACGCCCGTGATGGGAAAACAATGTATTCTCACTCAGACATCTCGTGTACCCTGCGATACAATGTTATCTCAATCGGAGATCTCATGTTCCCTACATTACAATGTATTCTCACTCAGACATCTCGTGTACCCTGCGATACAATGTTATCTCAATCGGAGATCTCATGTTCCCTACATTACAATGTATTCTCACTCAGACATCTCGTGTACCCTGCGATACAATGTTATCTCAATCGGAGATCTCATGTTCCCTACATTACAATGTATTCTCACTCAGACATCTCGTGTACCCTGCGATACAATGTTATCTCAATCGGAGATCTCATGTACCCGTACATCACAATGTATTCTCACTCCAGGGCCGTCTTAACAACATAGGGGGCCCTGGGCACAGCAATGCACTGGGGCCCCCTAGCAACACAACATACCTGTGCCGCGAGAAGGGGGCGAAGGGGGCACTCGCCCCATGCTCAAACAGTGAGGGGGGGGGGCCAAACAGTTGCTGATTCCCACCAACTCACCAAGATGAATAAAAATGTAAAATAAAAATAAACATTAAATCAAATTAAGTTAAACTACGATGAATTCAATTTATTGATACAAAAAACAAAATCATTCAAAATCAATAATAGTTTTAAAACGTTATCAGAAATAAACTAAAATAATAACAAAATATGATAAAGTACAATTATTGACAGATAGAATGAATAAATTATTTAATATAAATCAACATAATGGCTTGCGTAATTTTTTGCAGAGAAATTCTTTATTATTTGTCAATTGTCAATGGTCTTAAGGATGTCATTTTCCATGCACATAAGTGTAAGTCAGCTCAAACGTTTTTGTCTCACTGTATTGCGAAGCTGATTTTTTATTAGCATGAAATTGAACGTTTCCCTGTACAGTGGGTTATCATGAACGTTCCCCTGTACAGTGGGTTATCATGAACGTTCCCCTGTACAGTGGGTTATCATGAACGTTCCCCTGTACAGTTTGTTATCATGAACGTTCCCCTGCACAGTGGGTTATCATGAACGTTCCCTTGTACAGTGGGTTATCATCGCGGACATGAAGACTCTGATTGCAATTTCAAAATTGGGAAATACAGATGTCAAGTTGTCTGTCATTATTTGTTCATTCAAAGCAATAATAGTGTCACAATTTTCATAAAGAACCAGGTAGTTCTTGAAATCCTTCCATTCATTTAATAGTTCATCCTTATTAAGGTCTTTGTGAAACATATGAGCTAGATCTTCACACTTTTTATTTAGCTTATCGGAATCAATTGTTTTTAATTTTTTACATTTTCAATCCAAAAATAAGCTTGTTTACATTGTGTCAGGCCAGAGTTCAGGGAGTCCAAAATATGGAGAAAAGTTTTGATCTTATCAAATTGATCGATCTGTCACTTCTGCTGGTCCATAATATCTACTTAGACTTCGATTTCGTGTCATATTCTCCAATTCTGGACACATTCTCTTGGCCTTACGTTAATAGTTACTAAGCTTTTCTCTACTTTCTTGAAGATGGGAGTTCAGAGACTCAAGAAATTTTATGGCTACATGTATGTCAGCATATTTTGACTGAGTGAAAAAATTGTCAAAAAGATCGTTTCCAGGTTGTCCATTTTCTTGCCTAGTCCTACGGCATCAAAATGTGCTGACCATCTTGTGTCAGACAGACGCTTTATGACAACGAGAGATTTTCTTAAAAGGAAGATACCAGAACATTCAATCGCTGTGTAGAAACTGAGAAAAGGGTATATAGGCGCTGAACAAAGTCAAAGAATTTTCCAACTTGTAGACAACACTGCTGCTTTTAAGCCCACTAAGGTTAGGCTGTGTCCAGCATGAGGGTACACTATGCCTCAGTTTGGAAGGTTGCAGTCATGATTCTGACACAATGCTGGCCCATTGCGAACCCAGTACTAAACTGTACAAGTATTCTCAATATTCCATAGCCTGTGATCTGTGTCGTGAATCACACTCTCGTTTTCCGATACAGTTTTGTGTGTTTCATCTTTTGCAATTTGCAGGGAAGGAATAGTTAATGGTATGCCTGGAACTGGATTGCTGGATACAATAGTGGATGTAGATGATGCTACTGTATTTTGAGGAGCAGAACTAGTAACTTCTATTACGCTTGGATTCAACCAAGATGTTCATTTTGCAAGTTTAACCTTTTTCCTTGTCACCCCTGCAGCTCTTAGTCTATTCTGTGCTCCTGTCACCTCTGCAGCTCTTAGTCTCTTCTGTGCTCCTGTCACCTCTGCAGCTCTTAGTCTCTTCTGTGCTCCTGTCACCTCTGCAGCTCTTAGTCTCTTCTGTGCTCCTGTCACCTCTGCAGCTCTTAGTCTCTTCTGTGCTCCTGTCACCTCTGCAGCTCTTAGTCTCTTCTGTGCTCCTGTCACCTCTGCAGCTCTTAGTCTCTTCTGTGCTCCTGTCACCTCTGCAGCTCTTAGTCTCTTCTGTGCTCCTGTCACCTCTGCAGCTCTTAGTCTCTTCTGTGCTCCTGTCACCTCTGCAGCTCTTAATTAGTCTCTTCTGTGCCCCTGTCACCTCTGCAGCTCTTAGTCTCTTCTGTGCCCCTGTCACCTCTGCAGCTCTTAGTATCTTCTGTGCTCCTGTCACCTCTGCAGCTCTTAGTCTCTTCTGTGCTCCTGTCACCTCTGCAGCTCTTAGTATCTTCTGTGCTCCTGTCACCTCTGCAGCTCTTAGTATCTTCTGTGCTCCTGTCACCTCTGCAGCTCTTAGTATCTTCTGTGCTCCTGTCATCTCTGCAGCTCTTAGTATCTTCTGTGCTCCTGTCATCTCTGCAGCTCTTAGTCTCTTCTGTGCTCCACTCCTAAAACTACGTTTCATTTCCCCTTAAAGGGTTATACGCCTAGAAGCATATAAATTTGTTATAAATATTTTTATTGTAATAGTGGCGATCCGCTCAAAAGATAATTTAAAAAAATTTATAAACGTAATTATTTTTAATAAAGTATTTGTCTGCCCTTTCCAACTCACAAGTGCCCGACTATAAAAACGATCATTGGGAAATGACTGATATGGTGCAATCAATCTAATCGATATATGTGTTTGAGCTATACTGTGTAAAGTAAGATGAACATGACTTTCAGATTGTAACAGTGACTGCAAATGATTATTATACCTAAACACCTATATATTTCTGCCTTCAGCTCAAATCTTCGGTGACTTTTGGGTTCTATTTATCTTCTAAATATGAGACACAGAAAACCATATAATTTTTAGTCTAGAAATAATAAATCTATTTGTTTGTTATATTTATAATAAATTTACTTTGAAAAGAATTATTCATTGGTGACCTACAAATTTCTTTATATAATTCTAATTAACTTCAGTCGTACTTTAACTGGTGCTAGAATAGACTTTTCTTCACTTATTTCCCTAGCTGTGGCGTAGTTAGGGTTATTACCGCCTGGGGACAACATCTTTGTCAAACATATCTAAGAAATTTAAAACTTGTTGTCGAGAGTTATTCCCCTTTAAAAGTTTTAAAACTGTGTACCCTACATTACAACGTAGCTCTTGACTCGGTGATCTTTACAAGTACAACACCATCTCATCGTGTCTACGCCTTTTGATGTCCCATCTACTGCCATGACAGTAATTTCTTTGTGATACATTTTTTTTTTTTTTAATTTTATTTTGCTAAATGTTGCACACAATTTCTTACACTTACTTGTCTTAAACTTAAGTAAATTTTGCTTTAGCGACATCAACAAAGACGTAGGGCGGATAGGTAAAATAATGAAAAGTGTTACCGGACACTGACAGAGACAACATCAGGATGTGTTATGGAAGATGACAAAGAAATCAGTAAAGGGCAGGAGATTTACATTTCAAGTTGATGTGGAACTCTCGACGTGAACGTTTTCGATTGGTTGATTGGTTTTTTTAAAAAAAAAAAACCCATGTTCGTTTTACATAAGGTCGTTTCACCCAAGGTCGTTCCCCCCAAGGTCGTTTTACATAAGGTCGTTTCACCCAAGGTCGTTCCCCCCAAGGTCGTTTTACAAAAGTCGTTTTACCCAAGATCGTTTTACCCAAGGTCGTTTCACCCAAGGTCGTTTTACCCAAGGTCGTTTCACCCAAGGTCGTATCACCCAAGGTCGTTTTACCCAAGGTCGTTCCCCCAAGGTCGTTTTACCCAAGGTCGTTTCACCCAATGTCGTTTTACACAAGGTCGCTTCACCCAAGGTCGTTTTACCCAAGGTCGTTTTACCCAAGGTCATTTCACCAAAGGTTGTTTCACCCAAGGTCGTTTTACCACGGTCGTTTACCAAAGGTCGTTTTTAACCCAAGGTCATTTTACCCATGGTCGTTTCAACCAAGGTCTTTTTATCCACGGTCGTTTTTACCCAAGGTTGTTTTTACCCAAGATTGTTTTACCCAATATCGCTTACCCGATATCGTTTTACCCTTGGTCGTTTTACCGAAGGTCGTATTAACCGAGGGCCGTATTACGAAGGTTGGTGATATTCATTACACAGATTGTTCGTGCGATGAGTTTTAATTTATCGAAATTGTAGCGTAAGTTCAAATTTGCGAATGTCTAAAAGTTCTTTCAAATGTTCAGGTAGATTTTGTTCATAATTTCTTTGATGCTGAATGCGTGTCCGGCATTGGGCCATAACCTTTACTGTAAACTTTCGTATTGTGTTCACGTTAAGTCTATCATTAAACATGTCCCTCGGTTTCCTAGGGCTGTAATCTCCCTTGACCAGATGTCCAACTTTACATGGTAATTAAGAGTCGCTGTTCCCAAGAGAGGTGAAAGGGTTAATATAGACACAGTCTCGCTAGGTCGGTATCGATCCTGCATAATTGAATTCTCCGGCCAAGGCATTTAAACTAACCAGATCCGAATCGATTCTACCCTAGGAATCAATGTTATTTTTCAAGGGTGGATTTCTCAAGAGTTGACAAGCGATAGATAGTGACAGAAACGAGAGGATTGTCGTAATCGATGCCAACTCCATAAACATGTCGTCACGTACCTTGTTGGATTCGATTATGTTTACTGGTTTCTGATGCTAATGACTACTGCGAAAAGTATGTATATATATGTATGTGTGTATGTTGTGTGTGTTTGTTTGTCTGTGTGTGACAGTAAGTGAGATAGAGATAGAGAGAATGACAAAGTGAGCATGTTACCGTGTTTAAGATGTATCCAGTGAGTGTGCTTAAGATGTATCCATTGATCGTGTTTAAGATGTATCCAGTGAGTGTGCTTAAGATGTATCCATTGATCGTGTT
>OZ024796.1:48791419-49198919 GCA_964017045.1 Omphiscola glabra | reverse complement strand
TTTACTGTTATGTAGAATGTCGACGTGACGAGTCACGTGGGTGCCGCCATTGAAATGTCACGCCATGACAACCGGAAGTAGAAAACATGGCGGTATGCAAGTGCCCCGCATATCACTAATTGTTGCTCGGAGTATCGATACCAAAAACTCACTATCGTGTTGAAGAAAGTATTATGAGATTAGTTTCAAGTGTGAGGCTTTCTTGCGTGGTCGAATACTTTCATCAAAGTCTTTCATTGACATTCCGATATATTACTGAGAACTTTGCTTATACTCGTTAAATGTTCTGCGTAATATAGCTATGTAATGTAATGTAACTATGAACTGTATGTAATGTAATGTATGTAAGTAGCTATATAGTGAAGCTGTGTTATGTACCTATATAATGTATGTAATATAGCTATTGTATCATGCAATGTAATGTCTGTAATGTAGCTACTTAAGGTAGCTATGTAATGCATGTAATGTAATGTGTGTAATGTAGCTACAGTGTTTAGCTATCTAATATAGGTATATAATGTAGCTATCTAATGTAGCCATCTAATGTAGCCATCTAATGTAGCCATCTAATGTAGCCATTTCATGTAGCCATCTAATGTAGCCATCTAATGTAGCCATCTAATGTAGCCATTTAATGTAGCCATCTAATGTAGGCATTTAATGTAGCCATTTAATGTAGCCATCTAAGTAGCCATCTCATGTAGCCATCTACTGTAGCCATCTTATGTAGCCATCTAATATAGTTATCAAATGTAGCCATCTAATGTAGACATCTAATGTAGCTATCTCTTATTTTCAACCTGAGTGAACATAATTTATACCCGTCATCCACCCCCCGCCCAAATTGACCATTTCATTAATAAGTTCAAGGTGAATCTGTGTGAACTGCATTGAAGATGTGTGAACTGCATTGAAGCTGTGTGAACTGCATTGAAGCTGTGTGAACTGCATTGAAGATGTGTGAACTGCATTGAAGCTGTGTGAACTGCATTGAAGCTGTGTGAACTGCATTGAAGATGTGTGAACTGCATTGAAGATGTGTGAACTGCATTGAAGCTGTGTGAACTGCATTGAAGCTGTGTGAACTGCATTGAAGATGTGTGAACTGCATTGAAGATGTGTGAACTGCATTGAAGATGTGTGAACTGCATTGAAGATGTGTGAACTGCATTGAAGATGTGTGAACTGCATTGAAGATGTGTGAACTGCATTGAAGATGTGTGAATTGCATTGAAGATGTGTGAACTGCATTGAAGATGTGTGAACTGCATTGAAGATGTGTGAACTGCATTGAAGATGTGTGAACTGCATTGAAGATGTGTGAACTGCATTGAAGATGTGTGAACTGCATTGAAGATGTGTGAACTGCATTGAAGATGTGTGAAGTACATAAATAGAAAAAGAAATGTTTAGGCTTAAATAAAACAGACGGCCTGAAATATCTTGTTCCACTATTTCTTTCATAAACTTCAAAAATGTGTACAGACAAAGTGTTATAAAAATGTGATGTAACCATATTTTAATGGTATAATATAACAGTTCTTATGAAGAAAGACATGGGGTGGGGTTGGGGGGGGGGGCGTTGTATCTTATCTCATGGGCGGATAGTAATTGACAGTGAAATATAAAAGTTTCCTAGCATATAAAGGGGCAATAGTGTTGGATCTATGATGTAAGAAAAGTAGAAACAGAGTATCATCGTTGTAAAAAGAGTATAAAGTATAAATGGGTAAAACTGCCCCTGTCATCACCCGGTAGAGTTCCTAGTTTCCTATAAATCATAATTACTTGAGGGGCAACTATGTTGCCAATTGTATCGTTACTTGAGGGGCAACTATGTTATCAATTGTATCATTACGACAGAGGCAACTATGTTATCAAGTGTATCATTACTTGAGGGGCAACTATGTTATCAATTGTATCATTACTTGAGGGGCAACTATGTTATCAATTGTATCATTACTTGAGGGGCAACTATGGCTGAAAATAATTCAATAATTTTTCTGAATAAATGGATACTTTCCCCTGCTTCTATTTGCTTCAAAATAACCACACCTTTGTATATTGTAAACGTTGCATGACCAGGTCCGGAAGTAAATGATGTTATTCATCGATTACCTCTCTTGGACCGTTTAATTGATACTATCGACAGCGCCTTAAGGGTACACAGACATGGTACTCATCCCCGGGCAGCTAGATCGATAGGGTTTCAATGGAACTGTCACACGTGACTCTACCTGTATCTTTCTACCCATCTCTCTCTACCTGTATCTTCCTACCTGTATCTCTCTAACCGTATTTCTCAACCTATAACATTAACCTGTATATCTCAACTTCCCTTGTGCTCCAACCTGTGTCTGTCTATTTGAATCTCTCTACCGCTATCTCCCTACCTGTTAATATCAACCTTTATGTCCCAACCTGTAAATATCCACATGAATCTCTATTAATTTAAATGTCTGCCTGCATCTCTCTATCTCTGCATCTCTCTATCTCTATACTTGTAGATGCCTACCTGTATGTGTCTAGTAAAACGGACACAAGGTTGGCTTGTTCTCCTATCAATGCCTGCTGGGCACATCAATTAACTAACCAATCAACGCGTTGGATGGTATCCACGAACATTGTGACAGACGACTAATGAAGTATATTAATATTAGCAACATTTGTTATAGACGATATCACTGACACAGTTCATTATAGACCATGTCACTGACACAGTTCATTATAGACCATGTCCCGGACACAGTTCATTATAGACCATGTCCCTGACACAGTCATTATAGACCATGTCCCTGACACAGTCATTATAGACCATGTCCCTGACACAATCATTATAGACCATGTCCCTGACACAGTTTATTTTATTATACATCATGTCACATAATCTGTCTTAAAATCGATCATTAAAGATCGAATTAACCAATTTTGATTTGTCCTAATAATAAGTAAAAGGGATGATGACAATGATTTATGATGGATCCTTTTATAAAAATCAGTTTTATTTTTAACTTAACTTTAAGTCAGGATAATTGGTTTACAATTGGCGGGAAATTTGTTACCGTGGTAAGTCCGGATTATTGGTTTACAATTGGTGGGACATTTGTTAACGTAGAGCAGATGGGAGAAAGATTAAATTATTTTACGATATCAAGGGAAGTAATCAGTACACTGTATGTGCGAAATAATCAAAACAGAGTTATGCCCTTTATTTTGAACAAAATATGACTGGCAGTCAGTGTTGAAACGACAGGTATATCCTTCGGGGCAAGATTATCCATTAGACAAGATTATCCATTGGACAAAATCCGCCATTGGACAAAACTATCCATTGGACAAGATCATCCATTGGACAAGATTATCCATTGGACAAGATTATCCATTGGACAAGATTATCCATTGGACAAGATTATCCATTGGACAAGATCTTCCATTGGACAAGATTATCCATTAGACAAGATTATCCATTGGACAAGATCATCCATTGAACAAGATTATCCATTAGACAAGACTATCCATTGGACAAGATTATCCATTAGACAAGATTATCCATTGGACAAGATTATCCATTAGACAAGATCCTCCATTGAACAAGATTATCCATTGGACAAGATCATCCATTGGACAAGATTATCCATTGGACAAGATTATCCATTAGACAAGATCCTCCATTGAACAAGATTATCCATTGGACAATATCATCCATTGGACAAGATTATCCACAAGGCAATGCTGACAGTGTTAAACCTAAACTTCCACTGTGTAAGATACACATAGTGCCTGCTGTTTAGATATGCCTTGGTCACCAAAGGTCTTCTCCTGCCCTGTGTAAGATACACATAGTGCCTGCTGTTTAGATATGCCTTGGTCACCAAAGGTCTTCTCCTGCCCTGTGTTAGATACACATAGTGCCTGCTGTTTAGATATGCCTTGGTCACCAAAGGTCTTCTCCTGCCCTATGTTAGATCTATCGAATACATGATGTGTTGACATGACCAAGGCACCATGCATTCTTATTTGATGTTTACATTATGTTCACAATTGTTTGATGCCAATGTTGAGTCAATGTTGAGTCAATGTTAAGTCAATGTTAAGCCAATGTTAAGTCAATGTTGAGTCAATGTTAAGTCAATGTTGTGTCAATGTTAAGTCAATGTTGAGCCAATGTTAAGTCAATGTTAAGTCAATGTTAAGTCAATGTTGAGCCAATGTTAAGTCAATGTTAAGTCAATGTTGAGTCAATGTTGAGTCAATGTTGAGTCAATGTTAAGTCAATGTTGAGTCAATGTTGAGTCAATGTTAAGTCAATGTTAAGTCAATGTTGAGTCAATGTTAAGTCAATGTTAAGCCAATGTTGAGTCAATGTTAAGTCAATGTTGAGTCAATGTTAAGCCAATGTTAAGTCAATGTTAAGTCAATGTTAAGTCAATATTTCACTCACCCACGATGTGTGCTCATCATCCATGTAGGAGCCAGCGACGCTCTCCTGAAACAAACATAAAACCAAATCTTTGATTAGATTCAACTGAATTTGTTGGTTTGTTACTCGTCAAAGAATCAACAGTAGTTTCAGAATGTCACATTTATGACACGGTTTTTCTGTCAATATAATATTTATAATATGAGATGTCTGTCAATGTTGCATTTATTATAACACAGTCATTCTGTCAATTTATCATTGATAAAAAGATGTATCCGTCAAAAGAACTTTTATCACATGAGAACCTTTAATATATTTTTAACCAGTAACTTCTGTACATGATAAAGCACTTGGCTATAATAAAATGATTATTAAAAAAACAAAGATCACAACTTAGGACTTCATTCTTTTTTTTTATATTTCTGAATGAATACAGAAATGTTAAACTATTTTTTGTTTGCTCACATGGCGTTGTGTTAGTGTTGTTTGTCAGAGTGAAGAGTTATTCCACTTGTCTTCGTCACCAAAGTTGTCGCCTTTCCCGTAAGTCCGAAATATTATTTTAAAAAAATCATTTTTCATAACTCTTGCTTGAATATTGCAAAGCCAAGCTTTTCTTATCAGAGTCATACATCAGTATCTGCCGTAGCAAACATTTTGGGTGAGATTAGAAATTTAAATTTTAGAACAGGAAGGAGGAATAGACATTACATGGGAAATAACCGGGAGAATTTAGGATGATGAACAAGTATGGTTTATTTACCTCCCTTTGATAATTTCGCGTTTCTTAAAAATTCCATTAAAAACAATTGTGAAAATCAAATTGTGCTTTTATAGTAAAACTTTTGTTACGTAGATATACCAATATATATATTTATATTATAAATCATGATGTAAATAGCATATGTAGAATTGTGGAAAGTATTGTGTTAACAAATGCGTCATGTAAGGAAGTACTGCCTGCGTACTTTAAATTGTAGTGTGACAATTGTGATTTATAAAGTATTGTTAATTAAAGTTTATTTGCTGTGTGAACACGTGATCAATGTAATTACTGTGTGACACAGTTGTTAGAACAACATGATTAATCAGCATAACATTTAATTGTATGGCTACGGTTTTCCTAAGCCCAGCTTAAAGCATACAAGAAAATCCCCACCATTGTTCACTCCCCAATCCCCACCATTGTTCACTCCCCCAACCCCCACCATTGTTCACTCCCAAATCCCCACCATTGTTCACTCCCCCAATCCACACCATTGTTCACTCCCCAATCCCGATCATTTTTCACTCCCCCAATCCCCACCATTGTTCACCCCCAATCCCCGCCATTGTTCACTCCCCAATCCCCACCATTGTTCACTCCCCAATTCCGACCATTTTTCACTCCCCAATCCCCACCATTGTTCCCTCTCCCAATCCCCACCATTGTTCACTTCCCAATCCCAATCATTGTTCACTCCCCACTCATATTCCCCTCCCCGTCCTAAATAGTGCGTTCATACAACAATTTGACGTGAAATGGATCGTGTGAACTGACACTTAGACACGAGATGCCTTGAAGAGATGACTTGGTACTCAGGTACTTGTACATGCAGGTATCCCCGGCATCTTTACCACGTTTACGCAGTTCCAGCTTGAGAGTTTCAGACGACCGCTTGCGCAAAAGAACATTCTATGGTAAGCTCAAGAACGTAGGGCAGCTTGTTGGTGGGCAGAAGAAACGATTTTAAGACACCCGTAAAGCCTCACAGAAAGTGTCCGATGTAGACACGATGTAGACACGATGTAGATACGATGTAGGCACGATGGAGGCACGATGTAGACACGATGTAGATACGATGTAGGCACGATGGAGGCACGATGTATACACGATGTAGACACGATGTATACACGATGTAGACACGATGTATACCCGATTTAGACACGATGTATACACGATGTATACACGATGTAGACACGATGTATACACGATTTAGACACGATGTATACACGATGTATACACGAGGTAGACACGATGTATACACGATTTAGACACGATGTATACACGATGTAGACACGATGTAGACACGATGTATACACGATGTAGACACGATGTAGGCACGATATAGACACGATGTAGGCACGATGTAGGCACGATGTAGACACGATGCAGACACGATGCAGGCACGATGCAGGCACGATTTAGGCACGAGGTAGGCACGATGTAGATACGATGTAGGCACGATGTAGACACGATGTAGACACGATGTAGACACGATGTAGAAACGATGTAGAAACGATGTAGGCACGAGGTAGGCACGATGTAGACACGATGTAGGCACGATGTAGGCACGATGTATGCACGATGTAGGCACGATATAGACAAGATGTAGAAACGATGTAGGCACGAGGTTGGCACGATGTAGACACGATGTAGACACGATGTAGAAACGATGTAGGCACGAGGTAGGAACGAGGTAGGCACGATGTAGCCACGATGTAGACACGATGTAAACACGATGTAGGCACTATGTAGGCACGATGTAGACACGATGTAGGCAAGATGTAGGCACGATGTAGGCACGATGCAGATACGATGTAGGCACGATGTAGACACGATGTAGAAACGATGTAGGAACGATGTAGGCACGATGTAGGCACGAGGTAGACACGATGTAGATACGATGTAGGCACGATGGAGGCACGATGTATACACGATGTATACACGATGTAGACACGATGTATACACGATGTAGACACGATGTATACACGATGTAGACACGATGTATACCCGATTTAGACACGATGTATACACGATGTATACACGATGTAGACACGATGTATACACGATTTAGACACGATGTATACACGATGTATACACGATGTAGACACGATGTATACACGATTTAGACACGATGTATACACGATGTAGACACGATGTAGACACGATGTATACACGATGTAGACACGATGTAGGCACGATATAGACACGATGTAGGCACGATGTAGGCACGATGTAGACACGATGCAGACACGATGCAGGCACGATGCAGGCAGATGTAGGCACGAGGTAGGCACGATGTAGATACGATGTAGGCACGATGTAGACACGATGTAGACACGATGTAGACACGATGTAGAAACGATGTAGAAACGATGTAGGCACGAGGTAGGCACGATGTAGACACGATGTAGGCACGATTTAGGCACGATGTATGCACGATGTAGGCACGATATAGACAAGATGTAGACACGATGTAGGCACGAGGTTGGCACGATGTAGACACGATGTAGACACGATGTAGAAACGATGTAGGCACGAGGTAGGAACGAGGTAGGCACGATGTAGACACGATGTAGTCACGATATAGACACGATGTAGGCACGATGTAGGCACGATGTAGCCACGATGTAGACACGATGTAAACACGATGTAGGCACTATGTAGGCACGATGTAGACACGATGTAGGCACGATGTAGGCACGATGTAGGCACGATGTAGATACGATGTAGGCACGATGTAGACACGATGTAGAAACGATGTAGGCACGATGTAGGCACGATGTAGGCACGAGGTAGGCACGATGTAGATACGATGTAGGCACGATGTAGAAATGATGTAGGCACGAGGTAGGCACGAGGTAGGTACGATGTCGACACGATGTATTCACGATGTAAACACGATGTAGGCACGATGTAGACACGATGTAGGCACGATGTAGGCACGATGTAGGCACGATGTAGGCACGATGTAGACACGATGTAGACACGATGTAGACACGATGTAGACACGATGTAGGCACGATGTAGACACGATGTAGACACGATGTAGACACGATGAGGACACGATGTAGACAGATGTCGACACGATGTAGACACGATTTAGGCACGATGTAGACACGATGTAGACACGATGTAGACACAATGTCGACACGATGTAGACACGATGTAGACACGATGTAGACACGATGTCGACACGTCGACACGATGTAGAAACGATGTAGATACGATGTAGACACGATGTAGATACGAGGGCTTGGGAAGAATGGGAAAAGGACAGAGTATCGAGGTGTTCCTATGTACGCAAAGGCTCCATACAACATGAAGCCAACAGAACGGAAGCTGCGAATGACAAGAGACTTGCCAGAGTAACTCTTCTTTTGCATGTGTCCTACCATCAGTGTACTGCTACTGGAGATGTCCCATAAAACTACTGCACCTGGAGATGTCCCATCAATCTACTGCATGTGGAGATATCCCATCAATCTACTGCACGTGGAGATGCCCCATCAATCTACATGACCTGGAGATGTCCATCAATCTACTTGACCTGGAGATGTCCATCAATTTAGTGGACCTTTGAGATGTTTCATCAATCTACTGGACCTCTGAGATGTCCCATCAATCTACTGGACCTCTGAGATGTCCCATCAATCTACTGGACCTGGAGATGTCCATCAATCTAGTGGACCTCTGAGATGTAACATCAATCTACTGGACCTCTGAGATGTCCCATCAATCTACTGGACCTCTGAGATGTCCCATCAATCTACTGCAGGTGGAGATGTCCTAAAAATCTATTGGACCTGGAGATGTCCCATCAATCTACTGTTGCGTTAGTCATAATCGATAAGACTAACGAAATACATACATACATACATACATATATATATATATATATATACATATATATTTATTTGGTCTTAAATGGATTCGTTAGATTTAAATGGATTTATATAAATATACAACACGTTTTTATTACGTATCATGTTTTCTAACGAATCCATTTAAGACAAATACATTTGTTAAATCTTATAGCGACTCCTAATGTCAAAGTGGAAACCTAATGACAGAAAACATGGAACCTTTTGGATTATGGATATTGTTCTATTTTGAAACGGTTATTAGGGCGTCAAACTAATCGTTCAATTATTTTAATCCTACCACTGCCACACCTTGCTACATCTTGCTACACCTTGCCACACCTTGCCACAAATTGCTACACCTTGCCACACCTTGCTACACTTTCCTACTACCCATTGTCCAATTCCAGCATCCAATTTTCCCAATCCCAAATTCCAATTTGCCCAAACTCAACATTCACTTGCCCAATACCACCATCCACTTTGCACAATTCCAACATCTACTTTACCCAATCCCAACATCCACATTGCTCAACCCTTACATCCACTTGGCCCTATCCAAATATCCATCTCTTCAATTTAACAAACCAGTCAATAGATCCACTCTAGCAGTGATCTCTTCAAGTCGCCAAATCAGTTTAAGGCTAACAGCCGATCTCGGCCACCACCACTCCCGCACACCCCACACCCACACAGCCCAAGCCTGTTTGACGTGTATTGATAGTACCAGCCAGCCAGATATCTGTATCTGCAGGACGGGATTAGGGTATTTCATGGATGGGGAAGAAATGAGCTTTCAAAATTTTAAAATTAGTCTTAAGTGTGTTAAAAGTAGGTCGTCTTTTAGACATGAACTTTACACAGGAAGACATCTTTGTTTCGCTATTAAAGAAAATGGCCTTTAGTGATGTCTTGTGGAATTTTTGAAACAAATTATTTTCAAATCAGATTAAAGTATGGCAAGATTTTATTAATAATTTAAATATGATGGCCTATAGCAGGCCTGGCCTAGAGCAAAGTTGGTATGACCGTGGCCTATAGCAGGCCTGGCCTAGAGCAAAGGTTGGTATGACCGTGGCCTATAGCAGGCCTGGCCTAGAGCAAAGGTTGGTATGATCGGGAAAAGTGTCTTAACATACCGGGACAAACATCTTAATAGACCTGAATAAATGTCCTAATAGATCGGGACAAATGTCTTAAAAGACCTAACATGCATACGTTTATTGACATGTCCACTTACTGATTTGATGTAGTTATACTCTAACCCGATGTTATCCCCCATTAATGAATTGATGTAAGCTAGAATTGATGTTAGCTAGACTTGATGTAATGTCCCATCACCAAAGTGGTGTAAGCTAGTCCTCATATAATGTCCCATTGCAGACTTGATGTAAGCTAGTTCCAATGTAATAACCCGTTAACTACTTGTAAGCTAGTCCCAATGTAAATGTCCCATTACAGACTTGATGTATGCTAGCCTTGGTGTAATATCCCATATCCGATTTCAAGTAAGCTAGTCCCCATAACATATCCTATAAATGGTTTGATGCCCGCCAGTCGTAAGGTAATGTCCCACATTTTTTTTGGAAATGATGAGTGAACACTATCCAGATGGACTTACTGGTCCAACAGCCAATATCAATGTGACTGCTGGCTCCATGGGGGAAGGGGAGGATGATAGGGAACTCTTCCAACAGGAAGGTAATATGATCGACAGGAAATCGAGTGGTCAAAGTTTGGGGATAGGTTTATTGGAAGAGGAGTTAACGTTTGGTCACGTGAGTTTCACTTTTCTATAGTGTTGACAGACGACCTCGGCATTGGTGGGTCCTAGTTAATGACCAACCAGATCTATAATAGCTAACCATACCAACATTTTTGTACTTTTAACTACCAGCATTACATGGCGTTGTACCATCTTTAAAAGGTGTACTGCCAGCATGGCATGGCGTAGTACCATCTTAAAATGGTTTACTACCAGCATGACATGGTGTCATTGTTTATTTCAGACAATATCCTCCGGGTAGGGGGTGGGGGATTTTGGGCAGACAGTGTTAGTGGCTAGAGGCGTAGATATTTAGTGGTAGATGGGCAGACCTCCCCGGGCACCTGACTAGTCAGGGCGCTAAAATGGGCTTGATGATATATAATTGATGAAAATAATGGGTTTCAGAGATGAGGGGGGGTGCGTAAAATGAATCTTGTCCATGGCGCCAAATACTCTAGCTACGCCTCTGACAGTGACGTAGAAAAGCGGGCGGATTGGGCGGTCCTATCAGGTGTAACTTTTTTTATAAATAAAGGCGTGGAATTATTTTCTGACAACTCCAGAGGTTTTATCGTCAAAGGGAGTGGCAAATACTAGCTACGCCACTAGACAGTGCATCTTTCGGCCTCAAAACTGGTGGTTTTTGCCAAATCTACTGTACTTTGTAAAGGGAAATAGGGCATAAATCGAAGACGCTGGTGGCTCTTGTGAGAAAGGGGCGGGGTAGCACATCCCTAAGCAATTTTTGTAATTATTTCAAAATCGAGAGGTGCAGTTTAAAGTTTACCTGAACTCACAGTTTCTATTAGACTAGGTGATCGGGGGGGGGGGGGATTTTTCAAACATCCGGGGAAGGCACTATGGCGCACAGTGCCACACACACATTGAATACACTCGGGTTATGCTGCGCCCTTATGTAATATTTTACACAAGGTTAGACTCGACCCCCGCACTATCACATTGTTCGGCGTAAGGGAAAAGAGGGGAGGGGCAAAAATGATGTTGCCATAGACTTTTTAGCAACAGCGGGGGTTGGGCGACCTTGAAAAAGTTTTAATGCAGCGATGCATTTTGGTGCATTATTGAAATCAGTGTTTCTCTCAGACAATTTAAGTGGAGGCATTTCAGACTTTCGTGTGCGACGCGCCAAATTAACCGTAATAAGAATCAGGGACATAGGTAACTACGACTAAGACAAACATGAATTAAATTCAGATGTGGCGCCCTGGATGATATGCTTTTTGTCATAGCTTAGTCTCACCTTTAAGTCTTTATAGTCCCCAGAATTGTTGTTCGAAAAATTCAATTTAGCATATAATTGAATATAGTTTGCATCATCCTTTACTTAATGGGATGGCAACGTGAGAGATGCTAGGTAAACATTTAGGTGTCACATGACCTCAAAGCCATCGTGTGAGCCCTTCAACCCCATACGGCTGCAAGTGACCTCGGATATTCTAGGTCCTTTAACCCCATACGGCTGCAAGAGACCTCGGATATTCTAGGCCCTTTAACCCCATACGGCTGCAAGAGGCCTCGGATATTCTAGGCCCATTAACCCCAAAGGACAAAACCGGAAAGTGGCAGGGGGCCCCGGCTTGACCTGGCAGGGGGCTCCGGCTTGACATGGCAGGGGGCCCTGGCTTGACCTGGCAGGGGGCTCCGGCTTGACATGGCAGGGGACCCCGGCTTGACCTGGCAGGGGGCCCGAGCTTGACCTGGCAGTGCTATACAAATATTTTTATTTATATACTGCTAAATAGTAATGTGTTTTTAATTTCTTATTGCAAAAATAAATAATTAATTTACTTAATTAATAAATGATTTTTAAAAAATAAATTCCTTTGTATGACAAGGTTTCTATCACCAAAAAGACAATGCTAACATCATTTGACATGCTGAACGCAAAATATTTTTTTTTTTAAAAAGTGATACATAACAAGTTTTTTTCTAATTATTTCTAAATTTTACCAGAGTCAAAATTTTAAAATAATTTTTTTTTTTTTTTTTATGTCTAACTCATTTGATGGAGTACTTTGGTCATTTTATCAATCTGGTGGGAAATTGCAAAATGATATCAAGAGAACATGAGACACGAAAGAAAGACATGACATATTTATTTATGTGTGATTCTATCTGAGGGAAAGCATATAAAACAAAGAACACATTTCCCAATATTTAGTTGAGGGAATGCAGCCTGTAGACCAAGTGCTCCGTCTGCTCCAGTCCATCACAGATGGGCTTCAGAAAAAATCACATACAGTGGCTGTATTTTTCGACCTCCGACAGGCATACGACCGAGTCTGGAGGTCCGGTCTATTATTGAAATTGCAAAAGATGGGAGTAACTGCCAATATGTACAGGTGGATTGCCGGTTTTCTTACAAACCGGACAATAAGCACGAAATTCGGCAGTGAAACCCCCAGGAAAAGAACCCTTGAGGAGGGGCTCCCACAAGGGTCAGCCCTCAGTTGCACACTTTTCCTGGCATACATTAATGACTTGCCACAAAATTTGGTAACCAATGCCGCGATGTATGTTGACGATTTGGTTATCTGGAGCACCGGTAAAGATGTCCACCGCCTGCAAACGCTATTACAGCAAGACCTTTCATCTATCAACAGGTTCATGCAGTGGTGGCATCTGGAAATCGACACCGAGAAGACGGTCTATTCACTGTTTACAAACGGGCGAACCATTCTCAAACAGGATATCGAGCTGAAGGTGGGGGGTGTAGCGCTCAAATGGGACAAGCAACCGGTTTACCTGGGAGTCAAATTGGATCAAAAGGTACAAATGCACACTTTTGTACAAGACCTCTGCTCCCAGGCAACCGTCAAGCTCAATCTGGTGAAAAAGTTGGCTTGCACAAGTTGGGGCGCGGGCGCAAGTACGCTTAGAGCTCTATTCCTAAGCAGTGTAAGGTCGGTAATGGATTACAGCATGCCGATCCAATCCTTTGCAAGCAAGACCGCATTGTAAAAGTTGGGTCGAATTCAGAATCAGGCTCTGAGAATCATCTGTGGCGCATTCAGGACCACACCCACGGCTGCTGTAGAAGTCTTGGCCAATGTAGAACCGCTCGAAATAAGGAGGGAAAAAGGCATTTTAAGTACCGTAAAGAGGTACCGACGGCTGACAGAAAGAGAACCGTCGTTTCAGATGCAGAAAAACTGGGCTGCACTAGATCGTGGAGCTTGAAAGGACTGTCGATCTGCCCCAAAATAGAGAACGGCTGACCCAAATTCCAGCTAATCCGCCGTACGCAGAACCTTCACGTCCCTCCATACATTTGGCCTTGACCGATGCGGCAGTGACAAAACGGAGCCCTGAGCATGTTCAGGGAGCCCTGAGCATGTTCAGAGAGCGGCCGCCCTTGAAACCATGGATTTGTACTCCAAAGTACCTGTGAAAGTGTTCACGGACGATCGGCCAACCTGGGAGAAAGTACTGCTGGGTACGGTGCGCTCATAATATACCCAGTTGGGGGGGGGGCCTCAAAGTCAAAAACTCTCTGGACCCTGTGGGACCACAGCATCAAACTTTGATGCGGAGCTTGAAGCTATACACTGGACCCTGTGGGACCACATCATCAAACTTTAATGCGGAGCTTGAAGCTATACACAGGGCTCTGGAGAGCCTGTATCACACACTGAGAGAAAATGAACTTGTTGGACTCGATGTGGTCGTGTTCTCGGACTCAAGATCTGCTCTCGAGATCTTGGGAAAGAGACAGGGTACCACTCACTTAGTTGACGTCATCATTGATGACGTGTGCAAAATCGTCGAACTAGGAGTCAAGGTAACAGTGCAATGCATCCACAGGCCACGTTGACATCAGGGGCAATGTGAAAGCAGACACTCTTGCGAAAACCGGGGCCGAACAGCCTCAGCCAGAAGTACCAATGACTGGATTGGGAATAAAGAACTGGCTGGCGGACCATTTTAAGAAAAGGTGGTACAGGCAGTGGGCGGACAATACGACCGCTAGAGGCGTCTATTCAAACCAGCAGACTCCTAGCAAACAAGACCCATGGTGGGGGTTAGGCCGCAAACAGCAAAGCTTAGTGACGCAAATGCGCACCGAGCATTGCCCCATAGGCACATACTTCTGGCGTCTAGACAACAATCGGGATCCTACCTGCCGGCATTGCAGCCTGGCCCCGGAGTCGCTGGCGCATCTGTTGACCGAATGTCCCTCAGTGGAGCTTCCGGGGGAGGCCAGGGTGGAGGGGGAATCCTATGTGAGGAAAATGTTGTATGGCACAGCTCAGCAGATGGAGCTGGTTGCCAATTTACTATCCGGGGTCTTAAGAGAGTAATCTCACGACCCTCACCAGAATATGTGTGTTAGTTAGTTGAGTGAAATTTCATGTAAAATTTGATACTACCTCTTCACTATAACCGTAATTGACGCTTTGATATACTTTAACACATTTTAAAAAAAAAACTAAATCCAAAGAATATTTATTTTTAAAGTAACGTTTCAAAAAATTGAAATCCGTGCAAATGGGTGGGTGGGGGGCAGAGGGTTTTTAATTCTTATATTAAAAAAGAAAAGTAATTTCTCCGCATCCCCCCCTACCCCACTGGTTGTACGCCAACCCCCAAAAAAGTGTGTAGCACCAGTATGACATGGTGTACGCCAACTTAAGCTAAGTGTACAGCAAGCCATTGCGCAATCCATTCCTTCAGAACCCCCTCCCCCACCCCATTACTCTGCTAAAGAACCAGGTTTTAAACAATTATTACCGGGCGGTGGAAAAAAAATAAGGCTCTATTTCAACGTGCCGCCCCTGGATGGTGGTCAGATTGTCGATTGGTCGCACGACGGTATCAATGGAAGTAAAAACTTTAAGAATATTTCAATGGACCTTTCGAAGCCATCAACCAAAATGATTGTATGGGACGCAATCAATGCTTGGTGAGTTCGTGGCTTCACAACGTCCATGTTTTGCTAACATTCACTGATAGATTAAACTTTTGCACCGAGACATTGGCCCCCCACTCCTCTCCCCCCCCACACACACACACACTCACACACACATACATCTCACAAGTTTTCCCCACAGTAGCTTTAAATGGTTATCGTGATTTGTGTGCTAGGATTTCCAGCTGCCGAGAGAATGGCACGTGACGTTGCCATTTAACAAGCCGTTTTGTCCGGCAGACGACAATCTTAAGGAAGTGACGTCATCACACCATTGAATGCTCATGTAGTAAAGAATATAAGAAAAATGTAACAATGATTCTCAAATTATTTCTAGGTTGTTGATCACAATAAAATGTCTGTGTTATCAAAACCCTTTAAAATGTCTGTGTTATCAAACCCTTTAAAATGTCTGTGTTATCAAACCCTTTAAAATGTCTGTGTTATCAAAACCCTTTAAAATGTCTGTGTTATCAAACCCTTTAAAATGTCTGTGTTATCAAAACCCTTTAAAATGTCTGTGTTATCAAACCCTTTAAAATGTCTGTGTTATCAAAACCCTTTAAAATGTCTGTGTTATCAAAACCCTTTAAAATGTCTGTTTTATCAAACCCTTTAAAATGTCTGTGTTATCAAACCCTTTAAAATGTCTGTGTTATCAAAACCCTTTAAAATGTCTGTGTTATCAAACCCTTTAAAATGTCTGTGTTATCAAAACCCTTTAAAATGTCTGTGTTATCAAAACCCTTTAAAATGTCTGTTTTATCAAACCCTTTAAAATGTCTGTGTTATCAAACCCTTTAAAATGTCTGTGTTATCAAAACCCTTTAAAATGTCTGTGTTATCAAAACCCTTTAAAATGTCTGTGTTATCAAACCCTTTAAAATGTCTGTGTTATCAAACCCTTTAAAATGTCTGTGTTATCAAAACCCTTTAAAATGTCTGTTTTATCAAAACCCTTTAAAATATCTGTTATCAAAACCCTTTAAAATGTCTGTGTTATCAAACCCTTTATAATGTCTGTTATCAAAACCCTTTAAAATATCTGTTATCAAAACCCTTTAAAATATCTGTTATCAAAACCCTTTAAAATGTCTGTGTTATCAAACCCTTTAAAATGTCTGTGTTATCAAAACCCTTTAAAATGTCTGTTTTATCAAAACCCTTTAAAATATCTGTTATCAAAACCCTTTAAAATTTCTGTTTTATCAAAACCCTTTAAAATATCTGTTATCAAAACCCTTTAAAATGTCTGTTTTATCAAAACCCTTTAAAATATCTGTTATCAAAACCCTTTAAAATGTCTGTTTTATCAAAACCCTTTAAAATATCTGTTATCAAAACCCTTTAAAATGTCTGTGTTATCAAAACCCTTTAAAATGTCTGTGTTATCAAACCCTTTAAAATGTCTGTGTTATCAAACCCTTTAAAATGTCTGTGTTATCAAACCCTTTAAAATGTCTGTGTTATCAAACCATTTAAAATGTCTGTGTTATCAAACCCTTTAAAATGTCTGTGTTATCAAACCCTTTAAAATGTCTGTGTTATCAAACCCTTTAAAATGTCTGTGTTATCAAACCCTTTAAAATGTCTGTGTTATCAAAACCCTTTAAAATGTCTGTGTTATCAAACCCTTTAAAATGTCTGTGTTATCAAACCCTTTAAAATGTCTGTGTTATCAAACCCTTTAAAATGTCTGTGTTATCAAACCCTTTATAATGTCTGTGTTATCAAAACCCTTTAAAATGTCTGTGTTATCAAACCCTTTAAAATGTCTGTTTTATCAAACCCTTTAAAATGTCTGTGTTATCAAACCCTTTAAAATGTCTGTGTTATCAAACCCTTTAAAATGTCTGTGTTATCAAAACCCTTTAAAATGTCTGTGTTATCAAACCCTTTAAAATGTCTGTGTTATCAAAACCCTTTAAAATGTCTGTGTTATCAAAACCCTTTAAAATGTCTGTGTTATCAAAACCCTTTAAAATGTCTGTGTTATCAAAACCCTTTAAAATGTCTGTGTTATCAAACCCTTTAAAATGTCTGTGTTATCAAACCCTTTAAAATGTCTGTGTTATCAAAACCCTTTAAAATGTCTGTGTTATCAAAACCCTTTAAAATGTCTGTGTTATCAAAACCCTTTAAAATGTCTGTGTTATCAAACCCTTTAAAATGTCTGTGTTATCAAAACCCTTTAAAATGTCTGTGTTATCAAACCCTTTAAAATGTCTGTGTTATCAAACCCTTTAAAATGTCTGTGTTATCAAACCCTTTAAAATGTCTGTGTTATCAAACCCTTTAAAATGTCTGTGTTATCAAACCCTTTAAAATGTCTGTGTTATCAAACCCTTTAAAATGTCTGTGTTATCAAACCCTTTAAAATGTCTGTGTTATCAAACCCTTTAAAATGTCTGTGTTATCAAAACCCTTTAAAATGTCTGTGTTATCAAACCCTTTATAATGTCTGTGTTATCAAAACCCTTTAAAATGTCTGTGTTATCAAACCCTTTAAAATGTCTGTGTTATCAAACCCTTTAAAATGTCTGTGTTATCAAACCCTTTAAAATGTCTGTGTTATCAAACCATTTAAAATGTCTGTGTTATCAAAACCCTTTAAAATGTCTGTGTTATCAAACCCTTTATAATGTCTGTGTTATCAAACCCTTTAAAATGTCTGTGTTATCAAAACCCTTTAAAATGTCTGTGTTATCAAACCCTTTAAAATGTCTGTTATCAAACCCTTTCAAATGTCTGTTTTATCAAAACCCTTTAAAATGTCTGTGTTATCAAACCCTTTAAAATGTCTGTTTTATCAAAACCCTTTAAAATGTCTGTGTTATCAAAACACTTTAAAATGTCTGTGTTATCAAACCCTTTAAAATGTCTGTTTTATCAAAACCCTTTAAAATGTCTGTGTTATCAAACCCTTTAAAATGTCTGTTTTATCAAAACCCTTTAAAATGTCTGTGTTATCAAACCCTTTAAAATGTCTGTGTTATCAAACCCTTTAAAATGTCTGTGTTATCAAACCCTTTAAAATGTCTGTTTTATCAAAACCCTTTAAAATGTCTGTGTTATCAAACCCTTTAAAATGTCTGTGTTATCAAACCCTTTAAAATGTCTGTTATCAAACCCTTTAAAATGTCTGTTATCAAACCCTTTAAAATGTCTGTTTTATCAAACCCTTTAAAATATGTTATCAAAACCCTTTAAAATGTCTGTGTTATCAAACCCTTTAAAATGTCTGTTATCAAACCCTTTAAAATGTCTGTTATCAAACCCTTTAAAATGTCTGTTTTATCAAACCCTTTAAAATATCTGTTATCAAAACCCTTTAAAATGTCTGTGTTATCAAAACCCTTTAAAGTGTCTGCGTGTCTGAAAACCTTTTTATTTATTCATGGTACCATTTCAACCTACATTACAAACCTCAATTACAATATACATATACAACATATATTACAACCTCCATTATACATAAATTACAACCTACCTTTCAAATTACCTTCCAATCCTACATTGCAACCTACCTTTCAGCCTACATTTCAACATACCTTTTTAACCTATATTACAGCCTCTGTTAAAACTTACATGGATAACCTACATTGCAACCTACCTTTCAACTACCTTTCAACTACCTTTCAACCTACATTGCAACCTCAGTTATAACTTACATACTAAACCTACATTACAAACTCCATTACAACCTACATTAAAAATTAGATTACAACCTACGTTACAACCTAAATACAACCTAAATTACAAACTACCTTAGAAACTACATTACGATTTTTTCTGAAGTCCATTAAAAGAAATGTTTGTTATGTGATAAACCTTTTGCCTTTGATCTTAACTGTTCTATTCTTTCGTGTAATGTTCTAATCTTTCTTTAATATTCTGATTTACTGTAATGTTTCATTCTTTTATATAATGATCCAATTCTTTTCTAATGTTCTATTTTTTACTGTATTGTTCTAATATTTACTGTAATGTTCTAATATTTCATGTAATGTGCTATTATTTCATGTAATGTTCTAATTTTAACGTAATTCTATTCATTACTGGAATGTTCTGATTTTACTGCAATTTTCAGTTCTTTACTATAATGTCCTATTCTTTACTGTATTGTTTTAATTTTACTGTAATGTTCTAATCTTTACGTCTGTCCACAATCCCTGTGCAATGGAAACATTAAAACCACGAAGGCTCCTATATTTCCTGGCAAAGTCAAGCTACAGGTCAGGGTCAAGCTACAGGTCAGGTTCAAGCTACAGGTCATGGTCAAGCTACAGGTCAGGGTCAAGCTACAGGTCAGGGTCAAGCTACAGGTCAGGGTCAAGCTGCAGGTCGATATCCCTGCCGCTATTTAAGGCTAGAACTTTCTCAAATATTTTTGGACCATTAGAGCTGCACAACTAGCCTTCTGTTGTAAAACTAGAGATGGGTCTAAAGCTGTACATTCAGTACCCATTTAGAATGTGACGACGGGGGTTTTAGTTTTTACAAAAATGGAAGGGGGAAATAAATATTTTAAAATGCAAAAATTTGTGATCTTGTAGGAATGCTGTCATAGACCGGAAATGACAGAGGAAAGGTGACCATACTTTAAGTCGATTTAAAATATGACAGCTTTCTTTACTATCCTATAACTTCACTTAACTGTCTGCTATTCCCCAACCACCCCTGGGAGTGACTAACTCATCCATCTAATCAGTCAGGTCCCGGGGACCAGGCCACCGAGTCGTGTGACCATGATACTTGTGAACAATGAGCTACTTTATCACTCCAACTTAGCGCGGAGTAATTCAATAGTGGCGGAACTAGTCCCATGGGATTAATTACTAACAGGTTTCCCGTCAGGCGCTGGGACCTTCAGGAAAGCTTTTAGTATGCACGGTGGGGCCGGGGGGGGGGGGGCTTTGTCCGTAGCAAACAGCTGGTGGATCATGTACAATGTTGTCAGTGGATCATGTACAATGTTGTCAGTGGATAACGTTCATTGTAAGAAATAGCGTCAGCTCATCCCCGGTACGGATCGATTCCTTAACAAAAACCCTTGAAATAGCGCAAATCGTGTTTAAGCGCAAAACACGCAAGGATTTCTTTGAGAAAAAAATAGCGGGTTTCCCCCCCCCCCCCCCCCCCGAATAGCAAATATCATGCGAGGCTGGCACCAAAAAGCGTCATGAACAGGAAGTGACGCAATAAGATATATACAGAGAGTACAGTAAAACCTGAAGAATGACAATAACAGAAGGTGAACATTCTGCGTCGCCAATCTGTCTGCAACTGTGCTGTGTGTTTCTAAAACTATGATGAAGCAAATGTTTTGTAAGTGTTGACGGTGGGTTGTCAGCAGCAGACTCACTTAAAGACTGAAAGTTGTAAATGAAGTGTGGATATATAGTGGCGGGTTGTCAGCAGCAGTCTCACTTAAAGACTGAAAGTTGTAAATGAAGTGTGGATATATAGTGGCGGGTTGTCAGCAGCAGACTCACTTAAAGACTGAAAGTTGCAAATGAAGTGTGGATATATAGTGTGTACATTTCGCGGGTTGTCAGCAGCAGACTCACTTAAAGACTGAAAGTTGTAAATGAAGTGTGGATATATAGTGTGTACATTTCGCGGGTTGTCAGCAGCAGACTCACTTAAAGACTGAAAGTTGTAAATGAAGTGTGGATATATAGTGTGTACATTTCGTCAAAACAACGCAAGACAACCAACATGTTGACAATTCATATAGCGGCCTAAAGATATTTTGTTTGGATGTTCATTAGATGTGCATGCAGGCGTAAAAGAACGGCGCGAAAAAGTTTAAGAACAATATAATCTCTCTTAGCGTTATAGTCTGTGTGTTGACCTAAATTTAGCGCCATCTTTAAGTAGTACCACTTATCTCCCCCTTTTTTTTTTCCTTTTTATATCGACGCCACCGTTTAACGGTGTAACGCCATTATGAGGTGATCTGACCTTCTTCTTCTTCTTCTTATGCCTTTTTACCCCGTCTGGGGCATAGGCCGTCCACAAGAATTTTCCACTCATCCCGGTCCTGTGCTTTCCTTTCCAATTGCTTCCAGTTGTATCCCATATTTTGCGTGTCTGTCTCTAGTTCACGTCTCCATGTATTCTTAGGTCTTCCTCTCTTTCTTTTTCCCTGTGGATTCCATGTTAGACATTGTCTGGTGGTGCTATCTGGGGGTTTTCTCAGAGTATGCCCAATCCACCTCCATCTTTTCTTTATGATGTCTTCATCAACGGGCACCTGGTATGTCCTTTCTAATAGATCTTTGTTGGTGATGGTATTTGGCCATTTGATGTTAAGGATCTTTCTAAGGCATGTGTTTATGAATGTTTGCACTTTCTGTGTAATGCTCGCTGATGTTTTCCACGTTTCTGCTCCATAAAGTAGGACTGTTTTGACATTTGTATTAAAGATTCTGACTTTGGTTTGAAGTTTCAGCTGCTTCGACTCCCATATTTTCTTTAATAACACAAATGCTGATCTAGCTTTTCCAATTCTAGACCTCACGTCTGCGTCGGATCCGCCATTTGTGTCTATGGTGCTGCCTAAGTAATTGAAGGACTCCACTTCTTCCAGTGCCTTTCCTTCCAGACAGATATGCTCTTGGTTGGATGAGTTCACCTTCATGATTTTCGTCTTGCTTTTATTTATATTAAGTCCGAGCTGTGATGAAAAGGTGGCTACATCTTTTGTTTTTTCCTGCATTTGTTGCTGGTTGTGGGACAGAAGTGCAATGTCATCTGCAAAGTCTAGGTCATTCAGTTGTTCCCAGAGTGTCCACTGTATCCCATTCCTTTTTTTGTCTGTGGATTTTTTCATTATCCAGTCAATGGCAAGGATGAATAGAAATGGGGACAAGAGGCATCCTTGTCTGACTCCTGTTTCGACTGTAAAGGCTGTGTGTTGACCTAAATTTAGCGCCATCTTTAAGTAGTACCACTTATCTCCCCCTTTTTTTTTTCCTTTTTATATCGACGCCACCGTTTAACGGTGTAACGCCATTATGAGGTGATCTGACCTAGGATATTATATTTAGGGATATCTCTCGTGTGAGATATCCTCTTGGCACTCTGTCTAGGGATTCTTCTTCTTCTATATAAAAAGGGCCCACGATCAATTTATTGATCATTATGGCATTATGGCTCCTATGAATGTAGATGGTATTGGCAATGTGTCTGTGCCTGGTGTTGATGAGGATATTTCACTGGTCACAAGAGTAACTGTGTGAGGGTATCATACACTAGGGGTTGGAAGGTCTGAGGCAATAGACGCAAATGAGTCAAGTGTTGTCGCCTCAACTGTTCCCTTTGGAAGCTTGTTCCAGTCCCTGATTGTCTTTGGTAGGAATGAGCAGTTCCTATACTGGCTTCTCGCTGGTATGAGCCGGAACTGCCTGTCATGGCCTCGTCGCTGTCTATGGGGGAGAGGGACGAGTTTCTGTTTAATGCCAGAGCAGTGGACTAGCCCATTATTTATCTTGTAAATCATGGAGAGCCTGGACTGTCGTCGTCGTTCCTCCAATAGTGACCAGCCCAGTGTTTCCAGCATGCTGCCAACACTAGAGGTATTCCTGTAGCGGTTCAGGACAAAGCGTGCTGCCCATCGCTGTACTGCCTCCAACCTGTCGATGCTCTTCTGAGTGAATGGGTCCCAGACCGAAGATGCATAATCTAAAAGCGGCCGGACAAAGGCTATATAGGCTCTTTCTTTCACACCGGAGTTGCTGATCTTTATATTACACCTTAAGAACCCCAGGGTCTTGTTTGCCTGGTTGCACACATTGTTAATATGCTCGTCCCAGCGGACCTCTCTCTGAATGGTAACACCCAGGTACCTTACGGAGGAAACTGACTCAAGTAAATGACCATGCAATTCATAGTGGTAGCGTAGAGGAATACAACTTCTAGAGACTGACAGTTTCTGGCACTTGGCCGGATGAAATTCCATGTCCCAGCTCGCCTCCCACTCAGCTAACCGATTGAGATCCTGTTGTAGCTGGTCCTGGTCAGATCTGTTTGTGATCGTCCTATACACGGCTGTGTCATCTGCCAACAGTCTTGTTTGGGATGTCAGTTTCTGGGGTAGGTCATTGATGTATGCTAGGAACAAACAGGGGCCTAGCACCGAGCCCTGGGGGACCCCTGACTTAACACTGACACAGGACGAACTTGTACCGTCCACCACTACTGCTTGACATCGGTTGTTGAGGAAGCTAGAGATCCATGTTATAGTAGTGCCTTGGATCCCATATCTCTGAAGTTTGTGTAGAAGCAAACTATGATTGACACGGTCAAATGCCTTTGAGAAGTCCATCACCAGCACATCTGTTTGTTTGCTGTTTTCTAGATTTGTCATCAAGTCTTCAACAAATTCAAGGAGCTGGGCCTCACATGATCTATTAACTCTGAAACCATGCTGACAGCCATTGAGTATATTTTTGCTTCCAAGATGCTTCATGACTAAGCTTACGATTATGTGCTCCAATAGATTGCATACTACACTGGTGAGGGATACCGGACGATAATTGGCAGGGTCGGAATGCTCCACTTTCTTGTAGATTGGAGTGACATGCGCTGTTCTCCAGTCTGCTGGAACATTGCCAGTGCACAGCGACGATTGGAAGAGGATTGTCAGTGCAGAAGCGATTTCTTTGGCCAATTCTTTGAGCTCTCGTGGTTTTATACTGTCAGGACCACATGCTTTGTATGGGTTAATCGTCTTGAGGAGGGCAAGCACCCCCTGTCCTGAAATCTGAATATCTTCCATGACGGGGTAGGCTGTGTTCATCATGTTGGTTTGTATGTGGAACTCAGCTTCTGAGTACTCTCTGCCGTCACCAAAGAACTGCTAATTGAGTATATCAGCCTGTGTTTTGGGGTCAGATGTCAAATGGCCATCCCATCTCAGGGGGGAAACTCCAACGTTTGAGGACTTTTGGTGCTTCATATAGCTCCAGAAGCGCTTGTTCTTGACACGATTGGTCGGAGTGTCTTCCTCTGAGAAAATGCCGTTCAGGGGGTTCCAATACGATCTGCGCAGTAAGCGTTGGATGGTTCGGCGGAGTCTCAGTACCTCCTCTCTCAGTTCAACGGAGCCATTTTTCTTCAATCGCTTGTATTGGCGGTCTCTCCTGTGGATTAGCCCACGAATTTCAGCCGTGACCCATGGCTGTTTTATGGGGTATATATTTCTTCACTGCATCAGTGATTGTTGTCTTAAACTTCACCCACAGCTCTTCTGTTGTCGCTGTTCCCTGAATCGCCTGCATGTCTGAGCTCAGTTCTGTCGTTACAACTATCGGGCCATCCCAATTCTGCCTTAGCATAAATTGGGATTTCTCGTATGACCTGCTTCTTTTTTAGTGTACTAACCTGAAATTCGTTAAATAAGCCAAAATTCCACACAGACATAATAACCTATCTATATACATATAGTATAGACTGAAACGAAGTCTTGGTTAAAGGAGAAAATAACTATAATATAAGTATTTATTGAATAAGGTTATTTACAAATTTCTCCGTAATACACTCTTGGTGAATAACATATATATATATATATATATATATATATATACATCAAATGGTTGTCCTCTAATTAGCCAGATATATTAATGCACTGCAAGTGTCACTGTCATACTAATGTTATCATCAATATAAATGCTCAAGATATTATGTTCATTCCTTGTGGACTTAGCATTTATATATTTCAATGAGGATCTCGGTGGATCACTAGCGTAGAGTAGCAAAGGCGGAGTTCCCGGTCGTAAGTTCCATGGGATCTCTGCGATGGGGAAGATGACTCTCCAGCGACGAATCGTGGTAGTAAGAGTCCCTGAATCTCGAAGTCCTAGTAGCCGTCATGTAGTTTGGTGAAGGATGTAAATCAATCCTCTAGTTCCAGCTTCAAGTTCAGTCAGTCCAGCAATAGAAACCAGGTAGTACTCCGGGTAGCAGTCGCAGTTAATGTTCACGCTAATGAAGTCCTAAGTCTAGGTACTGCCAGCGTCCACGGTTAAGTGATCAGATCTTAAAAGATATATACTTGCTAATAGCCTGGTTTGCAGTTATGTATCACGTTAATGAAGGTCTAAGTCTAGTTCCTACCAGCGTCCACAGTTAACTGATAAGATCATAAAAGACAAATTCTTGCTTGTTCTGGCTATTTATTCGAGTTGGATGATGATTCAATTGGGTGATTTAAATGTTGTATATTTTCCCATTCAATGATAATCACTTTTGCTATTGCGGGTTTGACCTTCTACCCTCAAAGTTTATCGGTGTGAGGTAGAAACTCCATAATCACGCTTTTGCGTGAGCTATTTGGTGTAAGAATGCAAAAACATCAAGTGAAGTCACTCGGGCTATGTTACCGTGGGGAAAAAAACAAGAGGGGAGGAATGGTATTATTTTACAAGGGTTTCCAAGGGCGGATTTACGATAGAAGAATTTTATAAAATCCAGCCTCAGATCGTCACACATTACCCAACCCTCACTTGACTGGGAAAAGGTTGTTTATTTTCTCACTTCTTCTAAAGAATGCTCTCGGGTGATGCATTTTGTAAAATTTGTATTCTGGAGGGTTTTAACTTCCTCTCTATAAATAAGCCGGCAGCTTTACCAGCCGGGAGATATTTGTTAGATTTCATAGACACCAAACTTAAGAGATGAAATGTACGTATAGGATTCTTACAAGAACTAAGTCTTTTTGTGTATGTATTTGTTTCGGTCAAGGGTTATACTTTTTCACATGATTTAAGTTGATGCTTTTATTTCTGTAACTTTGACTTTGTATTTGTATATACCATTAATGGTGTCATTAAATAGTGTCATTAAATGGTGTAGTTAAATAGTGTCAGTGTCGCTAGCTTTGATGTCGTTTTGCTTTGTACACCTGGTTTTCAGTCCTAACTTACGTATTGTTCATTTACCAAGCCAAATCTTAAACCAAATTAAATTTGCAAAAACAATGTAACGGTACATAGTCAGCTTTTTTCAAACTGTTGTACATGATCATCATACTGGCTGCACCTGCTAACAGCACTATCCTTGCAATTACCACCCGTTCCAGTCCTAAGGGGTTTTCTAAATTCACAGGCTTCACAGTACATTGAGGGAGATTAGCTCAATACGTCCCTTGGATACAATGGAAAGACATAGTCAAGAGGACTGGACCAGGTTGCCGTAGATATCCAGGACTGTTTTGTGTGAATTTCATTGGGATTTTTATCATACTTTACGCGTTTCACATCGCAGTAGTCAATGCCACACCGCCTGTCAATGCCACACCGCCTGTCAATGCCACACCGCCTGGCAATGCCACACCGCCTGTCAATTTCACACCGACTGGCAATGCCACACCGCCTGTCAATGCCACACCGCCTGTCAATGCCACACCGCCTGTCAATGCCACACCGCCTGTCAATGCCACACCGCCTGTCAATGCCACACCGCAGTAGTCAATGCCATACCACCTGTCAATGCACCACCACCTGGCAATGCCACACCGCCTGTCAATTCCACACCGACTGGCAATGCCACACCGCCTGTCAATGCCACACCGCCTGTCAATGCCACACCGCCTGGCAATGCCACACCGCCTGGCAATGCCCCACCGCCTGTCAATACCACGCCGCCTGTCAATGCCACACCGCCTGTCAATGCCACACCGCCTACGGACTTCCTCTCCAAGGTTGCCTTCTTCTTAGATAAGTCCCCGCCCCCCCGGGTCGCTGGTGTAGTTTTATTTCTTGTCTAAACTCTTGCTGGGGATTGAGCTCCAGTCCACAAGCTTGGGATCGCCTCAGTTTAGACCGCTCTCCCACCCACTGTATTAACATTACAAAACTGAATCGGTAGTTGAAAGAACTCGTCTTAACCTACTTAACTTCTTTAAAATGGGGTTCGTCGCTCAAAAAAACCCCAAAACGTTTGGGAAGCTCTGATGCTGGAATATTTGATCGGACATCAAAGGAATTTCATCAACCGACAATCAGAGTCCCTTATCTAAGACTCGTGTTCAATTATGGGAATCACTATCAGCCGACTGTGACGTCACATTTGGAATTCCCATTTAAGGGAACAACATTCTTAAGTCAGTGGAGGAAATTACGCCCCTTTAATGAATTATTTCACCATTTTTATCAATTATAAATGATAACTGGGGAAATTTTGAAGTCAGGCGAAGACAGCTATTCTAGTAAATGATTGTAAATCAATTTATTGTTTTTTTGTTGGTTTGTTGGTCAATTTGTTGTTGTTTTTTAAAGCAGTTCACGTTCGTGGAGCACATTACATTTTGAAAGAAATGCTTCTTCCTAAATCTTAATTTACAACTGAAAGTAGTGTAGTTAAGACACGATCACTTCTGGCCAATCATATAGATAAACAATGGGACTTGACATGTTATCAAATGCTTTAGATTCTTCATTTTGTTAACCTTCTACTAATGGAACCAGAGTTGATGCCCTATATCAATTTTGCACTAATTGGAAGAGTACATTATAATTATATTGCCATGAGAGTACTTTTTCTGCAAATATTTTGATTTTCTTTCCATTTTTGCTCAAAACGTAATTTTATTTATATTAAAAAACTAACTTCACCTCTAAAACCCCACGCCAAATCACCTCCACATCTCACTTAATTTCACCTCCAAACATCACCTTCACACCTCAGCTCCACACATCACCCCCACGCATCACCTCCACGCATTACCTTCATTTTCATCACCTCCATACATCACCTCCACAGCTCACCTCCAGCCTCACACATCACCTTCACACACCATCTCCATTCATCACCTCGACACATCACCTCCACAGCTCACCTCCAGCTTCACACATCACCTCCACATAACCTCATGCTCCGTCAACAACTCACAGAACAAACGTAGCATATTGTCCAAACAAATTATCCCCAACTCCACCAACTTCCCCAACTCCACCTTTTCCCCCTTTCGAAACATCCACAACCTGCAATAACCCTGCCATACCGCCAAGATCTCTGCTGTCCGTCGTCCATATGGGTTAATTACGTGATTTGCTTGACCAGCACTGCGATGTTGGAGATGTGGTATCTGTTTTTCCCCTCCCTCTAATAGTTATATATTTTAGAGTCTAAAATCCCTATGTCTTTTAGAGTCTAATGTCCCTTTGTCTTTTAGAGTATAATGTCCCTGTGACTTTTAAAGTCTAATGTCCCTATGTCTTTTAGAGTCTAATATGATTTTAAGATTCTACACTCTGCAGCAGGTTAGGAAATACCACCGAATGTTAAGGAACGGGTACAAATGAAACCGTTGACAAGAGAATGACAGAAAGAAAATCTTCCTGAGAATGGACACGTACCGGTACGGCGGAGAGTTTTGTGTGAATAAATCAGTGAATATTACAATGAGAGGAACGAAAAGAGCTATTGATTTGTTTTGGCAGGGCGGGGGGGGGGGGGGGGGGTGGGGGAGAGAAACGTTATGTCGGTGGGCTGTGGCCCCTGGTTGGGGCACAGATAATAGGACATAATGGTGCATATAGGACACTTACCATGCTGGAAGCAAAGCAGGTTATAGGACGTAATTGTGCATATAGGACACTTACCATGCTGGAAGCAAAACAGGTTATAGGACGTAATGGTGCATGCAGGACATTTACCATGATGGGAGCAAAGCAGGTTATAGGACGTAATGGTGCATGCAGGACATTTACCATGATGGGAACAAAGCAGCTAATAGAACATAATGGTACATTTAGGACATCTACGAATTGAGGCCTCGGACAATACAAATGATCTTCTCTACAACTACAACAATACAATCTCTCTCACTTCTCTTGTCACTTTTCTTATACAATCTCTCTCACTTCTCTTGTCACTTTTCTTATATAATCGCTTTGAACATTTTTACCGTAACATTTATTCTTACTTAATATTTTGTCTCAGGAAATGAAGCATGTGCCTTAGTGAAACACATATATCTTTGTAACAGCATCACTACAGCAAAACATATCTGCTGCTACACATCATGAACAGCATATGTGTTATGAGTGTGTTCCAGACAGAACAGCCAGACCAGCACATGTGATATGAGTGTGTTCCAGACAGAACAGTCAGACCAGCACATGCGATATGAGTGTGTTCCAGACAGAACAGTCATACCAGCACATGTGATACGAGTGTGTTCCAGACAGAACAGCCAGACCAGCACATGTGATATGAGTGTGTTCCAGACAGAACAGTCAGACCAGCACATGCGATACGAGTGCGTTCCAGACAGAACAGTCAGACCAGCACATGCGATACGAGTGTGTTCCAGACAGAACAGTCAGACCAGCACGTGTGATAATATGAGTGTGTCCCAGATAAATCTATTGAGGTTATTTGTCAGGATATAGCTCTCATCTTCCAGGCATATTGATTACATCAGTTTGATACGATTTACTGCCCTCGACGTCTCAGGACGTCTCGTCGACATGCAGAATGAAATAAAGATACAAGGTCTGGGTTTTTTTTTTCATTCCGAGATTGTAATATTGCTTTTCAAATAAGAGATGCTGTTAGAAATATTCGCTTAGACCTTATTTAGTGTTTTACTGAGACAGTTTTGTCCAGTTCTGATCAGAAAGTTTGGTCCGGTGCTAATCAGAGTTTGGTCCAGTGCTCATTTCACAGTTTGGTCCAGTGCTAATCAGACAGTTTGGTCCAGTGTTAATCAGCCAGTTTGGTTAAGTGCTAATTAAACAGATTGGTTCAGTGCTTATCAAACAGTTTGGTCCAGTGCTAATCAAATAGTTTGGTCCAGTACTAATTAGACAGTTTGGTCCAGTGTTAATCAGCCAGTTTGGTTAAGTGCTAATTAAACAGATTGGTTCAGTGCTTATCAAATAGTTTGGTCCAGATTCTACACATATTTTAACACCAGATTCTACACATATTTTAACGCCAGATTCTCAACCGTATGTCCTATGGATGAGACACAAGGGCGTTATCCATTTCTCAAATATGAGTTGTTTAGTGGGTGCGTGGTTGAAATATTACCTCCAAATTGTTTGGGTTGGTGCCTGGTTGAAATATTACCTCCAAATTGTTTGGGTGGGTGCGTGGTTGAATTATTACCACCGAGTTGTTTTTAAAATTGTTTTCCCCAAACTACACATTTGGCTGAGATGCGCACAAAATTTGAGAGCCACATTGAATAGTCGGACTGCTGTTAGATATTTGGTCAATGTATCGATCTTGGCATCCTTTGCTTCGCGTTACGTTGTCGCTACATTACTGGCATTCGCTACATTACTGGCATTCGCTACATTACTGACATTCGCAACATTACTGACATTCGCTACATTACTGACATTCGCTACATTACTGACATTCGCTACATCACTGACATTCGCTACATCACTGACATTCGCTACATTACTGACATTCGCTACATTACTGACATTCGCTACATTACTGACATTCGCTACATTACTGACATTCGCTACATTACTGACATTCGCTACATTACTGACATTCGCTACATTACTGACATTCGCTACATTACTGACATTCGCTACATTACTGACATTCGCTACATTACTGACATTCGCTACATTACTGACATTCGCTACATTACTGACATTCGCTACATTACTGACATTCGCTACATTACTGACATTCGCTACATTACTGACATTCGCTACATTACTGACATTCGCTACATTACTGACATTCGCTACATTAACTTATAATTGAAATAACAAGAACACACGAACAGACTGATTGAATGACTGATTTTTAGTTCTAAAAAAACAAATTTCTTATGTCATACAATCACTTATACAATCACTCGTACAATCACTCATACAATCCCTCATACAATCCCTCATACAATCCCTCATACAATCCCTCATACAATCCCTCATACAATCACTCATAAAATCAATCATACAATCACTCATACAATCACTCATACAATCCCTCATACAATCACTCATACAATCACTCATACAATCACTCATACAATCACTCATACAATCACTCATACAATCACTCATACAATCACTCATACAATCACTCATACAATCACTCATACAATCACTCATACAATCACTGACTGTTTGTTCATGCATTGAAAGACGAAGGCAGTTAAAGCCAATGCCCTGCGCTGACTGTGACACACTGAGAATGAAACATTGCACACTGGTCTAGTGCACTTCCTGCACTGCGACCTGAACGACTCACAAGTAAAGACACAGATCAGATATGTATGAGTTTGCAGGCGTTTGGCTGGCGGGCAGAAGTTGGTGCCGCCTACGGGGAATCGTAAAACTGTTACAAAACTTGGATTGACATCAATGAAACAAACAATCATTTAGAACGTATGGAGGGAATCTAGATTGCAATTAATTCATGATTTTTTTTTAAATTCTAAAATGCATGAACAATTGTTTGTTGAAGAAGAAAAATGCGATCCAACTAAAATAGTTGTATTATTTTATTGAATTATTTTTATCGTCTTGTGTATTTCAGAAACACATTTACTCACCAGCCAATGAATGGCCAGTAACTCGACCACACTGTTAACAAACTTTCAATCATTGACACAGGTTGTTGTGAACATTCTGTTTGAAGGTTTGCCCGTCATACTTTAAGTTCGTCGTAAACTCCGGCGTCGGCAAGATTTTAACTTTGGGAAACAAGGTTATGATAGGTTAAACAGATTACGATAGTTTAGCCGGATTATTATAGGTGCACAGATTATGATCAGGGTTTCTTTCAGCTATATCTCCGGGAGGGCACTACCCCCCTCCCCCCTCGGGGAACGTCATGTGCCCCCCGAGCAAAAATATGTACTACAATAAAAAAATAAATAAAAAAATTGTCATTTTTTAAAACAATTTTAAAAATAATATTAGCTGGTGTCATTGACCGATTACAATTAATGGAATCAATGAAATATCGCTATGATCAATATATATGATGATACGTATATTTAAGGCTAATCTTCTTAGAAGCTTATGAGATTATAAATATCACAATGTTTGGAACATTTGCAGCGCCCCATCATGAGAGGTTGTATAACATCCCGTTCGCATTTATCTGTCTTTTTTATTTAATTTTTTTATTGCAAACTCACAAGTGTAAAGACTTTAATAACACTGTATTAAACTACATTAGCTTCAATTGTAAGGTCTATAATTTTAATAGAGTTCTCACTAAGTATGAAACGTGAGCAATTTTTTCATGTTTTCAAATTATATTTCTTTTTAAAAAAAAGCATTACTTTTAAAGTAGGGAATGGTGTTAATTATAAAATGTATTATGACGTCATGCTTAAAAATCTAGTTATTATTAGCAAAAGTATTTTTTTCAGCTTTCTCTTCGGGAGGGCACTGACCCCCCCCCCCCCCCGCCCCCAGCCAGAGAAAATTCTGTACTAAACTATCTAAAGGGTGTTACAACTATAGTGAATTTAGTTAAAGTCACGCTGGAGCAGAATTTAAGATGTCTTTGGTTATTATTATTAAGGCTGACTTTGGCGCCTCCCACCCAAAAGTTTGAAATTCGACCTCAAAATTGTCCGAAAGCAAACAACAAATTCAAGTATGCGTCAAAATGATGCACCCGGGCACTTTGAGTGTGCCCGACTGTCTCTGTCACATTAAATGTATGCGCCCCTGCTCAATGGTACAGTATGGGCTTGATTTAAAGCTTGTGCCAAATAATGACCCTGGGGCACGCCACAAACAGAGTGAATTCAGTTTATGTATGGCGCTTGCTCAATAATGCATCCCACTGAACCTTACCCGTTCAAAAGGTATAATAGAAACACTGAATGCAAGTATACTCAAATATACTCCTCTTGATTTTGAAATAATCAAAAGTTTACTGGGGAGCAGGCTCCCCAAACCCCTCCACCGATCAAGATTCATCGGCGCTCTCCATTTTCGCCGTACTCCCCGATGAAAATAATCACCAATTTTGGTATCTATAGCTACACTGCTTGGTGTCGTAGCTACTATTAGGGCTGGCATGAGCGGCAAAATATTTTGCCCCCCCCCCCCCCCAACTCTGAAACGGATTATTTTCAAACATTAAATACCATCAAAGCCCATTTTTGCCCCCCCCCCCCAACCGCTAGTCTTCCACCCCTTAGGTACGTCTCTGGCCTCTGATAACTGGCACAGCCCCCCCTCCCCAACCCCGAAAATCTTAAATGCCCCTCATGGGAAACTTTCTGAAAGAAACACTGATTATGATAGGTTAACTGGAATATCATAGGTTAACCGGATTATCCTAGGTTAACCGGATTATGGTACTATAAACGGGATATTGATATCGTAAACCATCCTTTGACTTTGTCTTTAACCAGATGATCAGACATTTGTTTGACAACATTATGTCATTATTAGACGATTTTGGCCTTGTTCTTTCATGCTAATTTAAAATTAATTGATTATAAAGAGGCCCAGGTCGAGGGTGTTCATTGAATGTGCTAATGGCATTCTATGTTAACTCTGAGATGGAGATGGGAGCTAAAAAATGTGGCTGCAGTGAGATTAGTGAGACTAGGAGACTGTTTTATCTTCCTAGTGAGAATTTGGGGACAGAGAGGTTTTCATCTTCTGCTTGCGAGATTAGTGAGACTAGGAGACTGTTTTATCTTCCTAGTGATAATTTGGGGACAGAGAGGTTTTCATCTTCTGCTTGCGAGATTAGTGACGTAGGGATATTTTCATTGTTTGCTAGTGAAATTGGTGAGATAGGGATATTTGTTTCATCTTTAGCTTGTGAGGTGGGTGAGACTATCTCCGGCTGAAATTGGTGAGACAGGGAGATTGTTTTACTCATTTGTGGTGATTTTGTGAGGCATATAGACTGTTTTATTTCTAGTAAGATTGTTGAGAAATGAAGATTGTTTAAACTATCTCTTATGAAATTAGTGAGACACGGAGAGTGTTTTACTTATTTCTGGTGATATTGGTTTCACAGAGAATTATTTTGCCTATTTCTGGTGAGAATGGTGCGACAATGAGATTGTTTATTTCTGGTGAGATTGGCGAGACAATGAGATTGTTTATTTCTGGTGAGAATGGTGAGACAATGAGATTGTTTATTTCTGGTGAGAATGGTGAGACAATGAGATTGTTTATTTCTGGTGAGAATGGTGAGACAATGAGATTGTTTATGTCTGGTGAGAATGGTGAGACAATGAGATTGTTTGTTTCTGGTGAGAATGGTGAGACAATGAGATTGCTTATTTCTGGTGAGAATGGTTAGTTTTGGACTTTGCTCCATGTTTGTTGTTTAATATGTTGATCTCAGTGGCTTCTTATTATTGAACAGCTTTCAAGAAAAGATTTCTTAAGCTTGGGGCTTGACAGGGTCAAGGCCCATAAAGTGGTTACCAGAACGAGGCTAACATTACAACGCTCTTTACGTGCAAAGAGGCGGACAGACAGGGAGACAAACAGCGATCAGTTGAAGACGTGGCGCCATGCGGTCAATGAGCGGCCCGCTGCTGCTCGTAACGCCCCAATAGTTCAACATTTTGTTGGACTGAGTTTTGCTAGATTTTGTAAGGAAGGTTTAGCAAATGTGGACGGGTTGGAAAAGGAACGGGGGTAGGGGGTGAAACGAGAGAGGTATGTGAGAATAGAAAGGTGAAATCGAGAGTGACGGGCTCAAGAAAGATGTCAGAGGAATGACGGGCAAAAAAAAACAATACAAGGACGGCCCTTGCGACACAAACTCTGACTACTCCCCTGTAAGCGTGGAATGTATAAATGAAATGTACGAGTCATCTTGATTTGGTTCCAACTTAAAGGTTCCCATACATTATCAATTAGCTACCAACATGTCTTGATTACTTCAGAATAATTTATGGCCTTAACAGATATCACCAACATCAGTTGTGATGCGGTGTGGTGGGGTGTGGCTGAGGTGGGATGACATGGTGTGGGGTGTGGTTGTGGTGGGGTGTGGTTGTGGTAGGAGGTGGTTGTGGTGGAATGTGGTGGTGGTAGGATGTGGTTGTGGTAGGATGTGGTTGTGGTAGGATGTGGTTGTGGTAGGATGTGGCTGTGGTGGAATGATATCTTGGGGTTTGTTTGTGGTAGGATGGCATGGTGTGGGTTGTGGTTGTGGTAGGATGTGGTAATGGTAGGATGTGATTGTGGTAGGATGAGGTTGTGGTAGGATGTGGTTGTGGTAGGATGTGGTTGTGGTAGGATGTGGTTGTGGTAGGATGTGGTTGTGGTAGGATGTGGTTGTGGTAGGATGTGGTTGTCGTGGGGTGTGGTTGTGTTGGGGTGTGGTTGTGGTATGATGTGGTTGTGATAGGATGTGGTTGTGGTGGGATGTGGTTGTGGTAGGATGTGGTTGTGGTGGAATGACATCTTGGGGTGTGTTTGTGGTAAGATGGCATGGTGTGGGTTGTGTTTGTGGTAGGATGGCATGGTGTGGGGTGTGTTTGTGGTAAGATGGCATGGTGTGGGGTGTGTTTGTGGTAGGATGGCATGGTGTGGGTTGTGGTTGTGGTGGGATGTGGTGTGGTTGTGGTGGAGTGTGGTTGTGGTGGGTGTTGTGGGATGGCAAGTGGGGTTGTCTTTGTGGAGAGATGGCATGGTGTGGGATGTGGTTGTGGTCAGGTCTGCTTGTGTCATGGTGTGGTTATGGGGGGGATGGCAAGGGTGGGGTGTGGTTCTCGTGGGTGGTGGTAAGTGTTTTTGGTGGAGTGTGGTTGTGGTGAGTTGGCATGGGGGTGTGGTTTGATGTTTGGAATGGGGTTGTGGTGGGGGTGTCGTTGTTGTGGGGTGTGGTAGTGGTGTGGTGGGTGGGGTGTGGTGGGATGGCATGGTGTGGGGTGGTAACTTGAACGTACGCCTGGCTTTGTCATAAAATGATGAGTTGCGAAAAATAAATTAAAATATAAACATTCTTTGTCAGTGATGTTTGTCAGTGATGTCTGTCAGTGATGTTTGTCAGTGATGTCTGTCAGTTATGTCTGTCAGTGATGTCTGTCAGTGATGTTTGTCAGTAATTTTTGTCAGTGATGTCTGTCACTGATGTCTGTCACTGATGTCTGTCAGTAATGTTTGTCCATTGTCAGTGATATTTTTCAGTACTGTCCGTCAGTAATGTATGTCAGTAATGACTGTCAGTTTGACCTCACAGCTCTCATGTATGACATATTATTCTTACAAGTGTATGACTATAACTTTTCTAAGAGAGTCCGATCCAAGCTCTACACAATGTGACATGATAATGGCAGCGTCAATACGTTGCCAGACTTAGACACTGTTTATCCTCTCATCATATTTTAACTGCAATTAATTGGACAGACGGGGTCGTTCAAAGAAAAGTTCAAAAGATAACTCTAAACTTTGAATAAAAATTCATAACTTTTATTTTATTTTTCTTTATATTAAATTTTAAATTATTATATTTTTTCAGTTTTAGTAACAGTGAAATGAAGTTCTTTGAAATCGTGACTTTTTTTTTTTTTTAAATTCTTTGAGAAGTTTGAATACAGATAACAAAAATTTGGAAAATGAAAAAAGCAAACTGAAATTTTGTAGCAAAGAAAGCAGTAATCGATAATTTACAAACAAGAAAGAAATCGATAACATAACAGAGTCAGACACTGTCTTGGTCTCTGCGAGAGGGCGATAAGCAAATTTGAGCCAATATTCATTTCTAAAGATATTAATGGACTTTGAGGCTGTCTCTGTGGCTCTGTCTGTGGCTGCCTCTGTGGCTGTCTCTGTGGCTGTCTCTGTGGCTGTCTCTGTAGCTGTCTCTGTGGCTGTCTCTGTGGCTGCCTCTGTGTCTGCCTCTGTGCCTGCCTCTGTCTGTCTATTTGGCTTTCTATGTGGCTTTCTATGTGGCTGTTTCTGTGGCTGTATCTGTGGATGTCTCTGTGGCTGTCTCTATAATGTGCTTGTAAGGAGAAATTGGGTTGAAATATGAAAAAAGCGGTGAAGAGAGCAGACCTGATGTGGTGAAGAGAGAAGACCTAATGTGGTGAAGAGAGCAGACCGGATGTGGTGAAGAGAGAATACCTAATGTGGTGATAAAAGACATTTCAGAGGGTGCTAGAATCACTTTTCAGAGGGTGTTCGAATGACATTTCAGAGAGTGTGAGAAGACATTTGAGAGGGTGATAGAAGACATTTCACAGGATGTGATGTGACATTTCAGAGGGTGCTAGAATCACTATTTATTGATCTTTTACTATATTTGATAATTCATAATTTCAAGTTCTTCAAGTTTCTTTCTCCTTCATTAAATGATTTCTATTTTGTTTACAGCTTTTAAATTGTATTGTTAGATATTTAGCGGGTGAAGAGACTGGGTTAAACAATCACTAGCTGGGGCAGTAGCCAGTAAAATAACCTCAGTATTTATCTATTGTATGTGCAGTGTGCGGCGATGTAACACGATAAATGCTGTAGATGTGGAGAAGCCTTCTGAACGGACGTTACAATATTTGTTTTGCGCATCAGATGAAAAGATCTGCCTTATGAGCCTGGAGGCATATATCGAGATTTGATGCTTTAGTCAGAAAATGACAACATCGATGGATGAATCCAATGTCACAATCTAAATATTTGATATATTAGTCAGATAAAGACAACAGAGACATATGGATCAAATGTCACAATCTAAATATTGGATATATTAGTCAGATAATGACAAAAGAGACATATGGATCAAATGTCACAATCTAAATATTTGATATATTAGTCAGATAATGACAAAAGAGACATATGGATCAAATATCACAATCTAAATATTTGATATATTAGTCAGATAATGACAAAAGAGACATATGGATCAAATGTCACAATCTAAATATTTGATATATTTAGTCAGGTAATGACAACAGAGACATATGGATCAAATGTCACAATCTAAATATTTGATATATTAGTCAGATAATGACAACAGAGACATATGACTCAAATGTCACAAACTAAATATTTGACAGATTAATCAGAAAATGACAACGGAGACATGTGGATCAAATCTCACAATCTAAACGACAAACAATGAAAAGGCAACAAGAAATCAAAGCTTAAATTAGAAGTCTTAACATCTATTCCTCAAAATTGTTACATTGTAGTGTTGTTACAATATCTTAGGGTATAGATCTACTTATATAAGATGGTTAAATTGTCAGTAGTGGTCTAATGTTTGAATGGACATGATCGAACCCAAATCATAGAATATCTCCTTGAGGATTGCGTCCCACGATTCCACCAGTTCTAAATTCGGGGCTGGACGGCCTAGCGATAGAAACTCGAAGAGCTATAACTCTTGAATCCAATATGGCTCCATTTCACCACAACTGGATTAACGTGCCGTGTATCCAAGATAATGGTGAGCATTTGATCAGTTGGGAATTCTTTGGGCCAAGATCGACCGTGGTGATATATAAGACAAATATAATAAAGACCAACGACAACGAGATTTGGATCATACCAGCTACCCGGCTAGACGTTGGCTGGAACATAGATGCTAACAGCTAGAATTTGGCTGTAACTTAATTGCTTCCCCGCCAGAAGTTATCGGGGATATTAATTGCTACTCAGGTAGAAGTTGGCTGGAAGTTAATTTCTACTTAGCTAGAGATTGGCTGGAAGTTAATTCCTGCTCAGCTAGAAGTTGCCTGGACGTTAACAAGTCATCAGTAACGTTGTTAAAGCGTCTCAATTATTTCCAGCATTCACATACGTGGAGGAAAGTGCACTAAAATAAAACCACGGTTTATGAGAGCCCATGAAAGACTGAATGACGTCATCAAAACATGCGTATGATAGACCACGGACGACTGAATGACGTCTTCAAAACATGTCTATGATAGCCCATGAAAGACTGAATGACGTCATCAAAACCTGCCTATGATAGCCCATGTTAGCCCATGAAAGACTAAATGACGTCATCAAATCATGCCTATGATAGCCCACGAAGGACTGAATGACGTCATCAAAACAAGCAGCGAATAGTTTCAGTTGCCACACGTTAGATTTATACAATTGAATAGTCTATAGACTGATGATTTTGATGACGTAATATATGGAGCCTGATGATTTTGATGGCGTAAAATATGGAGCCTGATGATTTTGATGACGTAATATATGGATCCCGATGATTTTGGTGACGTAATATATGGAGCCTGATGATTAGCGGAGGTGGGTGACGATGTTTTTGCCAAATTTTTGTCTGACCTTATCAGTTGTCACTCTGTGGCCTGGGAAACATTCGGTTGTCATGGTAACGATGTATATAAATCTCCTTCATGTCATGAGATTATCCGGGATTTGAAGGCGAGAATCGGGAAGGGGTATGGACGGAGGGGGGGGGTGTGTCGGCTATGTGACATTAGGGGACGAGAAGAAGAAGGACAAAAGTCGCTATTGACAGTGGTGAAGATTTCATTTCAGATATAAAAATAAAGTACTGAAGAAAGGGGGCTACATGGGTTTGGAAGGGCTTGGAGGGGCTAGGGGGTTTTGTATGGGCTTGGAGTAGTTTGGAGGAACTTGATACACCAACGTGTAGATGTGGTCTCTAGATGTTGGATACAACAACTTTTAGATGTGGTCTCTAGATGTTGGATACAACAACTTTTGGATGTGGTCTCTAGATGTTGGATACAGCAACTTTTAGATGTGGTCTCTAGATGTTGGATACAACAACTTTTGGATGTGGTCTGTAGATGTTGGATACAACAGCTTTTAGATGTGGTCTCTAGATGTTGGATACAACAACCCCTAGGTTTGTTTATGTTTAAGATTTTATTTTGTGTTTCTTTTGTTTAATTATCAAGTCAGATAATAACACTATGACAGATTATAACACTATGACAGATTATAACACTATGACAGATTATAACACTATGACAGAAAATAACACTATGACAGATTATAACACTATGACAGATAATAATAGTATGACAGATAATAATACTATGACAGATAGTAACACTATGACAGATAGTAACACTATGACAGATAATAACACCATGACAGATAATAACACTATGACAGATAATAACACTATGACAGATAATAACACTATGACAGATAATAACACTATGACAGATAATAACACTATGACAGATAATAACACTATGACAGATATTATTATTACGACAGCTGATAAGAACACTGTGAAAGAGTATAGCACATTGACACATAATAACTCTATTACGTATAATAACACTATGACAGATTAAAACACTATGACAGATTAAAACACTATGACAGATTAAAACACTATGACAGATTAAAACACTATGACAGATTAAAACACTATGACAGATTAAAACACTATGACAGATTAAAACACTATGACAGATTAAAACACTATGACAGATTAAAACACTATGACAGATTAAAACACTATGACAGATTAAAACACTAAGACAGATTATCTAATATGCCCATTTTACTGTTGTCACACACAAAAACGCTATAACAATATTTCATTAAGGCTCTTTGCTTGGATCAACACCTCTAAGCAATGCCATCACGTGATCTAGTTAGGATAAGCAGGCTCCGACCATGAGTAGAAGTCTTTTATATATGAGACCTGGACGTTGAATCTTATTCTCTCATTCGCCAATTTATGTAAAATAACGGGATTAGATTCGAACTGTCGGCGGCAGGAAATGAAAGGGGAAGCAATCGATGAGAAGAAATACATTGACAGTACTCGCCCCTAAATAGACTTTATGGACTCTTTTGTTGGTGATGTTTTTTGGCGTTGTTGTGGTATGTGGGTGGTAAATATACAACAACAGTCACGCACTGATCTCATGGAATGAGTAGGTTTCAGTGTGAAATTTAGCTAGAAAATTGTTCTGGTTACGGACACTAAAACTCTCAAGTTGTTGACCTAGGGATCTCTGTCCTTATTTAGCAAAGTTTCGCTGTGCTTGTTTTAAGAATTGAATACTACGTGTAAAAACGTCTTTAAGGCAGTTATGATTTCTAATTAAAGTCTGTCTTTAACTAAAGTCACGTATCAAAACTAGTGCCACATCTCTGTCGTCAAATATCTCACTAAAAACAAATCTCCAACGTAAGTCACAGCTCTAAATTTAGTCGCATCTCTAACGTCAAATATTTACTAAAGTCGCATCCATAATAAAGGTCGCATTTCCAACTAAGGTTAGATCTCTAATGAAGTTGACATTTTTAACTAAGTTCACATATCAAACTAAGTTCACATATAAAACTAAGGTCACATATCAAACTAAGGTCATATATCAAACTAAGGTCACATATCAAACTAAGGTCACATATCAAACTATGGTCACAACTCTTAATAGGGACATAACGCTAACTAAGGCCATATCTAAAACTAAGGTCAACTTTTAACTTAAATCCCTAACTTAGGTCACATTTTAAATTAGGTCAAATTTATAAGTTCATATATCGAGCAAAAGTTCCCAGATTTAACTAATGACCTACTTCTCACGTCATATTTTAAGTCTAACGAAGGTCACATTCTCAAGCTACATTTCAAATTAAGGTCACATCATTCACTCAGCAAAAGTGTGACTTTTTTTTTAAAAAAACCTTTATATTAACTTTGTTTTTGTTCGTGATTGGATGGCTGGCAAAATCTTCGGACGCCTTGTTGACTCACTTTCCGTCAACCTATCGAGCTCAAACTTGGCACAGAGACTCAAAACCGATTACAACGGATTCTTTCAAACTTTCAGCCCCCAAACCTCAAAAATCAGTTTTTCCTGTTTTTCTTGGGGAAGATGTAGGAAATAGGATTTCGCGAAATAATATTCCCGATAACTGCGCCAAATAAGGTTCTCAAAGTGCGTTTAGCGCGTAATAATTTTTTTTGTTTTTTCTGAAACAGTTGGTGAAGTAAAACTGCGGTGTAAAAGCGGGTGGGTCATTGGAATATTAATGTAGTTCAGAGGCTGGATACAAAAGTGTGGTTGCGAGTCTGGGGGGGGGGGGGGGGGGGGTTGTGTGTGGAGGGGAGAAGCACTAATTGGGATTATTGTAAAGTGCGCTACTTGTAAGCATGTTTTTGGTCAAATTATCAGCTCCACTCCCACGCCCCACGCCCCATTGCTCGATATTACATTTTATATATTATTTATATGAAAACTTTTTTGTGTTGAAGTTGTTTAATTTATAAATGAAGCGTGACTTTAAAACAAAATTATTCTTATGAAAGACGAATGCTTAAAAACTTTGGTACATGACAACTTTCCGACACGGTCGACACTTCAGTTTTAAAGCTGTAAACTAAGTTCAAGTGTCACTGTAGTCAGTGTAGGACTGTTTGGATACTCCCTATTAATCATAAAAGTATGTTCGCACTCTTACAGGAAAAGTCCACAGCCAACCCACAGCCAACCAGCCATCGTTTCTTCAGCCTCAGTCGAAGCTAATTAGTGAGATTAAGCTTATCGGAACAAAGGGCTCGGCAGGATGTGTGAGAACCACTGATAAGCAGTGTGAGAACCACCGACAAGCAGTGTGAGAGCTGCAGACAAGCAGTGTGAGGTCCACAGAAAAGCAGTGTGAGAGCCACAGACAAGCAGTGTGAGAGCCACAGACAAGCAGTGTGTGAGCCACCGACAAGCAGTGTGAGAGCCACAGACAAGCAGTGTGTGAGCCACAGACAAGCAGTGTGTGAGCCACCGACAAGCAGTGTGTGAGCCACCGACCAGCAGTGTGAGAGCCACCGACAAGCAGTGTGAGAGCCACAGACAAGCAGTGTGAGAGCCACAGACAAGCAGTGTGAGAGCCACAGACAAGCAGTGTGAGAGCCACAGACAAGCAGTGTGAGAGCCACAGACAAGCAGTGTGAGAGCCACAGACAAGCAGTGTGTGAGCCACCGACAAGCAGTGTGAGAGCCACAGACAAGCAGTGTGAGAGCCACAAACAAGCAGTGTGAGAGCCACAGACAAGCAGTGTGAGAGCCACAGACAAGCAGTGTGAGAGCCACCGACAAGCAGTGTGAGAGCCACAGACAAGCAGTGTGAGAGCCACAGACAAGCAGTGTGAGAGCCACCGACAAGCAGTGTGAGAGCCACCGACACGCAGTGAGTCAGGAGATGATATAAAGCATAGACCTTCAGTTACAATATATACACACACTGTATACATTGAATCATTAGCTTAACAAGGTATCGGAGAGTTGGTGAGCAAATAGTGTAAGGGATAATTGGCGCGGGGTGTGTACCGCAGGCCAAGCGGGTGTTTCCTAGGCGACGAAATTTAAAAATAAAACTGGAATGCCACAAAATAACGAATCAATAAAACCATGAAGTGTATTTTCTGGCTGAAGACATACGAGTCAAAATGTTCACAACGATCAAGTCAAAATGTTCGCAGAGATCAAGTCAAAATGTTCACAGAGATCAAGTCAAAATGTTCACAGTCATCAAGTCAAAATGTTCACAGAGATCAAGTCAAAATGTTCACAACGATCAAGTCAAAATGTTCACGGTGATCAAGTCAAAATGTTCACAGAGATCAAGTCAAAATGTTCACAACGATCAAGTCAAAATGTTCACAGAGATCAAGTCAAAATGTTATGCCTCGTGTTAAACAAGTCAAGATGTCAGGCCAGGTGTCAAACGACAAGTCAAGATGTCAGGCCAGGTGTCAAACGACAAGTCCAGATGTCAAAATAAAATAAAAATTGTGCTAAAAATTGAACTCATTTTCATTTTTTCAAAGAGATTTGCGTTACAATTGACGAAGATGTCAACGTCGATTTTCCACACAAAAAATATGAGTCACTTGAAGAAGCATTTGATGGAGAGATTTTCAGATGTTGTCAGAATTGAGAGCGATATTCTTCTGTCCTAGAATCCGTTAGTTTGTAACCTTGATGATGTGCCAGATGAACTACAATTGGAGCTCATTGGTTTTCAAGTAAAAATCGTGTTGAAAGAGAAGTACAGAGAATAAAAACTTGTTGAGTTTTACCGCTGCTTACTGATGTTGATTTTCCGAAACTGCAAAAAAAGATTTGCCACTGCTATGGCCTCAGTGTTTAGAACACGTTATGCCTGTGAGCAAACATGTTCAAAAATGGAGTATGTGAAGTCAATTTATCAAACGAAGATGACTGATGAACAAGTCAACTTATGAAACGATGGTGACAGTTGAACATTTTCAAAAACATTTCTGTTGATTGTATGCAGTAATTCCAAACCAAAAATTGATGATATCTTGAAAGCCAAACCGGCCCGCCGTGAAAAAAGGTTGGTGACCCCAGATTCTATAATAATAAATCCAGATGGCGCTCCGCGTATCCACCAATGCTTAGTAGTGTTGACTATACATGTATTTTGGGTGTGCATTATGGTGGGTCGGGGCGCCCTACGGGGGCAAGCGTCGAAAAAGGTGCATCACGGTGCGCAGTTAGAAGTGTCCTTATCCCAGTGTTGACCTATTCATTGGTCTTTATCCCAGTGTTGACCCATTTATCTTTTTTATTATTCTATTGACCAATCAAGCGAACACTAAAAGGCACTCATAAATATGACAAGACATTGTAGTCATTCAACTTACATCAATAGTCGGCCCGATCTCTTCATTACTGGTACATGGCAGTATCGACCTGTCTGACTTACACACGAGGAGTATCGAGCTGTCTGATTTAAACACATGGCAGTATCGAGCTGTCTGGTTTAAACAAATGGCAGTATCGAGCTGTCTGGTTTAAACAAATGGCAGTATCGTATGTCTGAATTAAACACATGGCGGTATCAATCTGTCTGAATTAAACACAGGGTGTTATCGACATGTCTGAATTAAACACAGGGTGGTATCGACCTGTTTGAACTAAACAGATGGCGGTATCGACCTGTCTGAATTAAACACAGGGTGGTATCGACATGTCTGAATTAAACACAGGGTGGTATCGACCTGTCTGAATTAAACAGAGGGTGGTATCGACCTGTCTAAATTAAACACAGGGTAGTATCGACCTGTCTGAATTAAACACAGGGTGGTATCGACCTGTCTGAATTAAACACAGGGTGGTATCGACCTGTCTGAATTAAACACAGGGTGGTATCGACCTGTCTCAATTAAACACAGGGTGGTATCGACCTGTCTGAATTAAACACAGGGTGGTATCGACCTGTCTGAATTAAACACATGGCGGTATCGATCTGTCTGAATTAAACACAGGGTGGTATCGACCTGTCTGAATTAAACACATGCCACGCACACATATAAATATGGGATCATCAGAAGAATTTACCAATTGCATTGCCTTTTTTTTCAAAAAAAATAACTCTTACATTGCAATTTATGGTCTCAAGCATGGCGCTGTAATGCATACGCGGCTAAGTGATGCTAAGTGCATTCGACCTTAGGGCTGTACTTTTATTAGTATTTATCAGCGGCGTCACTAGGGTTGGTTTCACCTGCGGCGGTAATCTGGTGGTTTACCCCCCAACCGAACAAAATCGGACCCCCAAATTTTCCCACCTCCCCCCACCCCCATGCGGTAATTTTAATCCAGATCTTACAGAGCCGCATAAAGTGTTGGTTGTAAATCGAGATCTAAAGAGAAGAATAAAAATAAATTATGAATGAAATTACATGGATTTTTGAGATAACGGTGTTTAAAAATAATAGCATTGAAGTAACTTTTATTGAAATAAGAATGTTTACAGTTAACACTTCACGTTCACATTCTTCAAAAAATTCAAACCTGTCATCACTTCTCCAAACCTGTCGTCGCGTCATCAAACCTTGCACTCACTTGATCAAACCTGTCATTACTTCATCAAACATTTCATCACTTCGTAAAGCATGTCATCGCTTCATCAAACGTGTCATCACTTAGACAATCCTGCTATCACTTCATCATGCCACTGCATGACATTAGTGTGAAAATATTACCCAAAGAGTGAAATGCAGAAACCTTGAAAGCGCTGATCTTTTATAGAACTGACAGTTTGTTGTACTCATTTCTTTACAGACATTTTTAAAGAAATTGTTGTGTAATCGGTTATTTTGAATCTATATTCACACCCCGAAAAATTTTTAATAAAAAATAGTTTGAACATGGAAAGATAACTCAAACCGATTGATTAGTGCGCGCACATATTTAAAGCGTCTAACAGAGTAGTCGCACCTACTTGACGTGTGAACATCGACTTCCGCTATTGGTGGATTGTACGCAGTAAGGATTTCTGTGGTGAAGTTGTCACTTCTGATATTTGTAATTAGATTTAGCGCATTTAAATAAACGCGATAGTTAATTGATACATGAATTGGTGATTGAATTGGTGATTTAATTGCTAATTGAATAAGGATTAAATTGGTGTTTCATTTTTCAATATCTCGTGGCTAAAACATGGGAGCAATAACCAGGGGAGTAAGACACAGGGGGGCAACACACATGGGAGCAACGCACAGGGGAGTAACACACAGGAGAGCTACACACAGGGGAAGCAATACGCAGAAGAGCAACACGCACGGGACCAACACACAGTGGAGTAACACACAGGGGAGTATTTACATGATAATAACACACCACTCACCTGTCACACCCTCTCAACTGACACATATCCATCACCTCACACACATCCATTAGCTGACCCACCACTCACATGAAACACCGCGTCACCTGACACACTCCTCACCTGACTCACCACTCACCTGGCACACTCCTCACCCGACACACCACTCACCCGACACACAACTCACCCGACACACCACTCACCTAACACACTCCTCACCTGACACACTCCTCACCCGACACACCACTCACCTAACACACTCCTCACCCGACACACCACTCACCCGGCACACCACTCACCCGACACACCACTCACCCGACACACCACTCACCCGACACACCACTCACCTGACTCACTCCTCACCCGACTCACCACTCACCTGTAGTTCTCCGCCAATGACCGACGCCTGTATTCAGAGATGACCCGCAGATTTTCCAGCAGCATGGCGTGTGCTTTGTCTGGATGCTTGATCATACTGAAGTCCTCAACGGCAGACGTGATAGTGATCTTTCAACGGGGGTCAGATCTGACCCTTCTCTCACGGCACGGTGAGTTCAAGGTCAGGGGAAGGTTACTCCATGACGTACGGGTCACGTCACATCTCGAAACTTCATGACCTCGTTGTGGCAATCAAAAAATGTATACAAATCGGACGCGCCGGAGGTACTGATAAGGTCAAAGGTCAACCTCTATGCGCTGGTGATGGCGTCGTGTCATGGCATCGTGAGGTCAAGGCTGCTGTGCTGCTGAGGTCAAGGTTCGCGTGCTAGTATTGTCAAGTTTGGTGACGTGCTAAGGTCAAGTCACAACACCGCGAAGACGTTGTCGTAAGTTTGTGACAATGACATAATCGGCCTTACTTGTGACAACTATATCGTCTGGTGTTGCCTGACAAGGAAAGATTGTGACATTGAATTGACATAACGTAATCCCTCGCAAGACGCCTTAATCCCGGGACGGGTTGGTGAGACACACGAATCTACACGACACACGCACGACACACAAAAACTATAATCTTTTGTCACGTGACTCCCATCGGGTGTTCCATCCTGTCAGATCTAATAGCTTGTGTGTGTTAGTGGTGTGTATGTTGTTTCGTTTATATATTAGTATTTTGAATGTGTTTATTTTGCATATGTTAATTGTTTATTTGTGCTAAGTTGTATGTGTTAGTAGTTTGTATGTGTTAAGCTTGAATCTTTTAATAGTCTGTATGTGTTTAGGATGCATATGTTAGTAGTTATGGGTTTATTCTGTATATACCTACATATTTTCGGATAATCATTTTCGCATATTTTGAATTCATTAAGGTTTTTAAGTTTACAAGTTGCCTTCGAATATGTCACATGATGGTACCATTGCCATAAACCACCCTTTACTGATCTTAATTTTTATCCGGACCAAAATTATGAAACTTACTTTTGTAACAAGAGTTGTTTAAAAACTAAAACATCGCTGTGATTGGATCTAAGAACACTAATGAGGTGGCAGCTCCTTTGAACCAACGCGGCTAGGGCAATTAAGGATTACCATTAAGTATTAGGGCAGCAATGGATCATCTTGAGTTATCTGATGCGTTGCTTAAATGAAGACACGCCGTAATAATTACGGGCTCTACTTAGACCTTAAACCAGTGGCTCTCAACCTTCCTAATGGCGCGACCCTTTAAAACAATTTGTCATGTTGCGGTGACCCCGCCAACCATAAAATTATCTTCTTTGCTAATCATAAATGTAGAGTATATGTGTTTTTCGATGGTCCTAGGCGACCCCCGAGAGAGCGTCATTCGAACTCCAAAGGGTTCACGACCCACAGGTTGAGAACCGTTGCATTAAACCGTTGCACATCGGTAGTCAATTTTTGTTTAACATAATGAACTCCATAACGAAACGTTCAATATAAAGGCACTCCAATTTGGAGTTTAGACCTTACCAGAACTCAGGGTTTGGAGAAAAATATATATCGCGTCTACTACGTCATAACGCCAATTTATTTGTGTTATGGTAATGCAGTCCAGAAGTATATCCCAGATCCGCGGGTTTATGAAGAAACCACGTGACATGGAGAGCATGAAGCACAGCTGATTCTAATTTCGTGAGCACAGGTGCAGTCATGTACGAGTAGGATGAGATGTTAATCCATTAATTCAAATCAAACATTTCTAGTGTGTCCAGACATATGGTGACAAATAATAGCGTGTTATCCATATGGTGTACATTTTTTTCTTGAATATACATCCACAACATTTACCCTGTCGCAAGTATGGATTCTGGAATCGTTTACGGATGGGTAAGAGCGTCCCTTTTCACGTGACCAATCACGTCACATCTGTGGAAAGAAAAAATTGGTGTTAAAAATAACACATGGAATGAATGTGTGAACATCATATGGGATGAATGTGTGGAAAACATATGGTATGAAAGTGTGGACATCATATGGGATGAAAGTGTGGACATCACATGGGATGAAAGTGTGGACATCACATGGGACTAAAGTGTGGACATCACATGGGATGAAAGTGTGGACATCATATGGGATGAAAGTGTGGACATCACATGGGATGAAAGTGTGAACATCACAAGCTCAGGATTGTCGGTCAGTGTACATAGAGGGGTATAGTGTTAAAATAGTCTATTACTATAGTGCAGCGGTTCTCATTCTGTGGGTCGCGACCTTTTTGGGGTTCGAACGACCCTGACACTTACACAGGAGTCGTCTTAGATCATCGAAAAACACATTTTTACGAAGTAGAAACGAAAATAAGTTTATGGTTGGGGGGTCATCACAACACGAGGAACTGTATTAAAGGGTCGGGGCATTAGAAAGGCTGAGAACCACCGCTCTAGTGGATTATCTTCGAGTATTTTTCTGGCCATTAGTTTGTCGATAGTACTCTGCAACACTCTCTATCAACGAATACCCAAGCACACGGAATATTTGAACACAGACACTTTAGGAATGACTACGGCTCTTCACACCGAATATTTGAACACAGACACTTTAGAAATGACAACGGTTCTTCACATCGAATATTAAAACACAGATACTTTAGAAATGACTACGGTTCTTCACATCGAATATTGGAACACAGGCACTTTAGGAATGACTACGGTTCTTCACGCCGAATATTGGAACACAGACACTTTAGGAATGACTAAGGATCTTCTTCATTACATGCATCTGTGCCTCAGCTTCCATTGGTTAAAGTATCTTCTTAGAACTACACAGTCTATCCAAAACACAGGAGCTATCACTCAGGAACGTCTGACGACTATCTCCTTAAGCAACCCTCTCTCTCTCTCTATTCCACTCTCTCTCTCTATTCCACTCTCTCTCTCTATTCCACTCTCTCTCTCTCTCTATTCCACTCTCTCTATCTCTAGTCCACTATCTCTCTCTCTAGTCCACTCTCTCTCTCTCTAGTCCACTCTCTCTCTATTCCACTCTCTCTCTATTCCACTCTCTCTCTCTAGTCCACTCTCTCTGGAATATCTCATTAGGAAATGGCGTCAGTGGGCCGTCGAGCTTGTGCTCCTAATGCCCTCCCTGGCGTCCACCCACACCCGCCAGCCGCCGGGTATCCCCGGCGCCGGGCCGTGCGGGAAGACGTCAGAGACTTCCCCGGGCGTTGGACGCCCCCACCAGCAACTGCTCGATCGAGTTTGCTGATGGAGCCCCCCCCCCCCCCCCCCGCCCGGAGACGTCTGGTCGACCGAAGACGCTGTGTTTCAAGCGTCCGTAGTCCACTCTCCTAGGGGCCGGGACGGTGAATTAACGTCCTAATATCTCCCCCCACCCGTCCCGGGGAAGCATCGGACGCCCTCTAAGAGGGATTCTACAGTGGGTTTCCACCTCGCAACTAATTCGCGAAGTAGCTGGGACGAAACGGTTGCCTAGGAGCAGCTTTCTCAGGGCTGCATATTTAGAATCACCGGCCATAGGCTTCCACCACAGCCTATCGCCTCATATCCCTTAACGGCAACTTGTAATCATGATCCCACTCTCTCTCTCTAGTCCACTCTCTCTATCTCTAGTCCACTCTCTCTATCTCTAGTCCACTCTCTCTATCTCACGCCTTATATCCTCACACTTGTTTATTATTCTATACATGTTATCCAGTGATCAATCAGACACAATAATAACACTCATGACAACAACCCACGGACCCAAATAGCGTGCATAATAACAACAGCGATTCTCATACCGTTGACAATAACTCACAACGGCTTAGGATTTCAAGAAGTCCAATTGGGTTGTCTCATAAACAATGGGTTGGCTAATAAACTAACGGGTTTCTAATAAACTATGGGTTGTTCAATTATGAGTGAATCTGGGGAGAGGGAGTGGGGCGTGGCGAGTAGAGATGACGAATGTAGCGAGGGGAGATTGTTGGGGGTGTAGATTGGGGATGTGTAGGTAGAATTAAAATTAGGGTGAAATTTGTATTGTAATACTCGTTATCACATGAACATTCTGTGTTTTCAGCGTCCATCATTAAAAAAAAAAACACTGACTTGTACACACTGAGTTGTATACCCTGAATTGTACACACTGAGTTATATACCCTGAATTGTACACACTGAGTTGTATTCCCTGAATTGTACACACTGAGTTGTATACCCTTAATTGTACACACTGAGTTGTATACCCTGAATTGTACACACTGAGTTGTATACATTGACTTGTACACACTGGCTAGTTGATACTGACTAGAAGACACTGACTTGTGGTCACTGACTAGTAGACATTGACTTGCACACACTGACCTGTACAGACTGACTTGCACACACTGAAGTGTGCACATTGACTTGCACACACTGACCTGTACACACTGACTTGCACACACTGAAGTGTGCACATTGACTTGCACACACTGACCTGTACACACTAACTTGCACACACTGAAGTGTAGATATTGACTTGTACACACTGACCTGTACACACTGACTTGCACACACTGAAGTGTAGATATTGACTTGTACACACTGACCTGTACACACTGACTTGCACACACTGAATTGTACACACTGACTTGTACACACTGACCTGTACACACTGACCTGTACACACTGACTTGCACACACTGAAGTGTAGATATTGACTTGTACACACTGACCTGTACACACTGACTTGCACACACTGAATTGTACACACTGACTTGTACATACTGAATTGTAGACATTGACTTGCAAGCACTGAATAGTAGGTTCGCATTTTACCGTCGTCAGCTTTCAGGAAATGTGCGTGACTTCCTTCTGAAAGCTAAACCTTCTAATTTGAACGTGGTTGCCAAATTGAACGTAGCTGCTAATGTGAACGTGGTTGCCAAATTGAACGTAGCTGCTAATGTGAACGTGGTTGCCAAATTGAACGTGGCTGCTAATGTGAACGTGGTTGCCTAATTGAACGTGGCTGCTAATGTGAACGTGGTTGCCAAATTGAACGTGGCTGCTAATGTGAACGTGGTTGCCAAATTGAACGTGGCTGCTAATGTGAACGTGGTTGCCAAATTGAACGTGGCTGCTAATGTGAACGTGGCAGCCAATGTCAGAGGCCGGTAAAGTCGGCTAATGATGTTTTGTGTTTACGTGATCTGACAAAATCAATAAATGCAAAGTAAAATAATTCTTTTTTTTAAAACAACCTCGCGTTTGATGACAGCAGGGTGTAGCAAATTTAAACAAGCTAAGTTCATGAAATAAAACCAGCACTTTTAATCAGCATTGAGGTAACTAAATACGCCCCACTCTAGTTAAGCAAAAAAAACACTTAGTGTAACTACATCCCCAGTCGCTAAAAGCTAAACGATGGTCTAATCTGTTGATAACCGAGGAAGTCTGAATGACAAATCGTAAAAATAATGCAATGTGGACAACGTCCGGCCAGCGATTGTCTCAAATAAGTGTATTATGGTGCACGGTTATTTTTTTGTAACTCACAATATATGGGTACATTTAACACTTGGCTGTTTGCACAGCACGTGTACAGTCCAAACGTGGCTGTTTGTACATCATTGGGTAGGCGCTCTGTAGCATCTCGTGTACAATGATTTTGAAGAGTTATGTTTTGGATTTCGAGATAAGGGGGTCTCAGCCAAGTCGACTTGTTGGTTCAGCCGAGTTGTTTGTCGGGTCGTTTCAGACGAGTTGTTTGTCGGGTTATTTCAGTCGAGTTGTTTGTCGAGTTGTTTGTCGGGTCGTTTCAGTCGAGTTGTTTGTCAGGTTGGTTCAGTCGAGTTGTTTGTCGAGTTGTTTGTCGGGTTGTTTCAGTCGAGTTGTCGGTTCAGAACAACAATGATCTAACATGCTGATGATTGTGTGTCATTGCTACTACCGTGAGATCAGTGTTAGAGCTGATGATGACATTATGTTTACTCTGATGACACGAAAAGTGTCAGAACTAATGATGACATTATGTTTACTGTGATGACATGCTACCGCCTGGAGGACAGTGCCGGGACTGATGAGGACATTATGTCTACTCTGATGACACAAATAAAACGAACATATAGATGATTGTGTGAGATGAAATAATGTTGTTTCATTTTGGCACAACGCGCGTGATACGTGGCGTTGATAGACCGAAGGGGAGATCACGTGACAGGGGGGGGTGCCTAGCGTCATCAGTTGGGTGGTCATTTCATTAGGGACTGATGGCGTTGCCAAGTTATGAAAGTGCTGGCAAGGCGACTGACATCTGTCTCAAGGGGCCGTTTCTAAGTTGACGGGTATAACATTGGACTCTGTGAGTGTTATTTGTACTTTCGCCACGGCTATATTTGCAAACAAGATTTCAATTGTTACTTTAACATGGGCAAACAAAGATCATGGTGGCTACTTATCGTGGGCAAACAAAGGTCCATTGTGACCATCTAAAACAGTGGTAATAAAGATCTTCTATTGTTGAGAGAGAGCGCGCAGCATATTTTAGAACCGTTTTGTTTGAGATCAGTTAATTTTTGTTTTAAATTGACCGATATTTGAACTACGCTAAAATTAAACTGTATTATTTTAGCAATGAAAGGATCAACTCTATTTGAATGGAACTCCTGATTTATTCTGCGTGCATTGCTATGTGAGGTGGAGCTGCTTAGTGAGATCGAAGTTTTCAGGGCAATAAAACTGCTCAGTGACATCGAACTGCTTAGTGAGATTGAAGTTTTAGCATACTTGGACACTGTACTGGATGTTCATACACAAGAACAATTCAAAACCATCTCTGGCAAGTATAGAGTTGTTTTGCAAACCAACTCTGGCAAGTATAGAGTTAGCTTTGAAAAACCAAATCTTGTAAGTATAGTCAGTTGGCTTTGCAACCAATAAACTACCACAAATGTCAACCGAATGGGATATAGCCTAAAGGGACCCAGGTACCCATAGCCGCTTTCGTACCCGGGTCCCTTTAAAGTATAGAACTAAACTAACCCTTTAAAGTATAGAACTAAACTAACATTTCAATAAGCTGATCCGGGTACCCGGGTCCCTTTAAAGTATAGAACTAAACTAACCCTTTAAAGTATAGAACTAAACTAACATTTCAATAAGCTGATAGATTTCATATATATCCTCGTAGAACTTTCTAGAACATTCTAGATTACAATTAATATCCTCCTGGAAACGTGTAAAAATGACTTTTCTGAGTAATTAAACAAGTAAATGCACTACTAAAGTTATAGTACATTTAAGTTGAAAAAGAGGGTGGGGGTGGCCAAGTGGGGGCCTATGCCATAATTGTACCAAATCAGTTTTGCAAAAGATGGGAGCTCCATTAAAATCATTCAGATACATTATGGAGTTAAAATTTAATATGTGTCCCATTAAAATCTATTTAATAATGGAATAGATATAGCTTTTTGAAGTTATCAAACTTTCTGGAAAATTCTAGATTGAATATTATTAGTTTAAGTCGACCGACATTTCCCAATGGAGATTATTAATGTTACTGATCTGTTTTTGATAAATAGTCATATTAATGTTACTTTTAAGAAGGGGAAAATACATGATCTGTTTTTAATAAATAGTCATATTAATGTTACTTTTAAGAAGGGGAAAATACATAATCTGTTTTTAATAAATAGTCATATTAATGTTACTTTTAAGAAGGGGAAAATACATGATCTGTAAATAAATAGTCATATTAATGTTACTTTTAAGAAGAAGAAAATACATGATCTGTTTTTGATAAATAGTCATATTAATGTTACTTTTAAGAAGGGGAAAATACATGATCTATTTTTAATAAATAGTCATATTAATGTTACTTTTAAGAAGGGGAAAATACATGATCTGTTTTTAATAAATAGTCATCCACGTAAATGTGTACGCATCCTATGTCCTACCTCCGATATGTATGTACCGAAGAAGGTTCATTATTATGAAATGCATTCCTTTATTCTGAGACGCATCTTGTGATGCCTGGGGCAAAATGAAAGTATCCCCTCCATCCCCCAACTAACCTATATTGCACTTCATATGGTTTGTTCTTATTTGGATGAGTAATAAGTGGATTAGTGAATGCTTTTTGGCTATAGCTATTCCCTGCACTGATTGCCTGAAACGGCATTTGCTTATTGGAAGTGTATTTAAAAGATACGTTTTTATTGCGTTATAAATTAAATAAAAATTAATTTTCGGAATTTAAAAAAAGGGGAACACTTTTTAAATGTTAAAAATACAAAGCTAAAATTCGTGTGCGTTTTATTAGTAACAATTTAAAAAGCAATTAATTGTATTTATTAATTTTACTTTTAAGAAAGGGAAAAGACATAATCAGTTTTGTAGCGCGTGGTTATTAAATCAAAGAAATTTAAGGGTTTTGGCTAAAATAGGCGATTCGCGCAATGACGTCATTTACGTGTTTATCTAGAACAAATTAATTTTAATTTTATCTCACAATATTAACATCGCACTTAAAAACGCACTAAAAACAGCCGATGTTTGGATTTTCACGATACATGTGATTACTGTGTAATTCTTTGAAGATAATTTTTTTCTTCATATTTTTCAAAGGCATATAAAATGCTTAAGATAGTTCCTTAAGTGTTACTTTAAATGTATGTGTAATTTATAATAATAATTATACTTAAACTTTTACTAAAATAAAAGCGGATATATCATATCTTACATTTATTCAATTTTCGCAAAATAATAGAAAATATCTATGATCGTTTTGAAGAATCCTAGCGTATTTAAATCACTTCTGTATTTTGGCGTTACGGTAAGTATAGCTCATTCTTATATATATACATATATATATATATATATATATATATATATATATATATATATATAATTATTATATTGTCTCCGTTTTGAATGGCTGACGCCCCTTTAAAAAAATAATTTAAATCTTAATATGGTAAAGGAAAACAAAAATGTATAATTACACATTTTTGATTGCAGATGTCACTGCTGCATGGGGTTGTCACGACTACATGGGGTTGTCACTACTACATGGATTTGTCACTATTTTATGTGTTGTCACTACTACATGGGGTTGTAACAACTACATGGGGTTGTCACTACTACATGGATTTGTCACTATTTTATGTGTTGTCACTACTACATGGGGTTGTAACAACTACATGGGGTTGTCACGACTACATGGATTTGTCACTATTTTATGTGTTGTCACTACTACATGGGGTTGTAACAACTACATGGGGTTGTCACTACTACATGGATTTGTCACTATTTTATGTGTTGTCACTACTACATGGGGTTGTAACAACTACATGGGGTTGTCACTACTACATGGATTTGTCACTATTTTATGTGTTGTCACTACTACATGGGGTTGTAACAACTACATGGGGTTGTCACGACTACATGGATTTGTCACTATTTTATGTGTTGTCACTACTACATGGGGTTGTAACAACTACATGGGGTTGTCACTACTACATGGATTTGTCACTATTTTATGTGTTGTCACTACTACATGGGGTTGTAACAACTACATGGGGTTGTCAAATATATATATTTGGGTTAGTGAATAAAGCAGGTGTATGTTGGAATTAGTAAATAAAGCAAGTTTATGTCGGTATTAGTAAATAAAGCAAGTGTATAGCGGTTTTAGTAAATAAATCAAGTGTATAGCGGTATTAGTAAATAAAGGAAGTGTATAGCGGTATTAGTAAATAAAGTAAGTGTATAGCGGTATTAGTAAATAAAGGAAGTGTATAGCGGTATTAGTAAATAAAGCATGTGTATAGCGGTATTATTGAATAAAGCAAGTGTAAAGCGGTATTAGTAAATAAAGCATGTGTATAGCGGTATTTGTGAATAAAGCAAGTATTGTGATTTGGGAATGGAGCCAATGAAACCAAGGTTAATAAACAAGACCTGGAGTACTTGAAAGAATCAGAGTTTGTTAGAAAATGTCCAGCATTTGTAGTCATAGCCAGGCACGGTGTATTCGTAAACAATCTTGGAATACGTGATTCCCAGAATACTGCTAGTCCAAGTTTTACTCAGATCAACACAAGAAATAACCCAAATATAGCAATCGATGTCCCCTTAACATTCCAGACAATAGCAGGCGGCTGGTTGTGGCGGACAGGTGACTAGTGGCAGTGGAAGACAGCTGGTGGTGTTGAAAATATCGCTAGTGGGGATGAAAAGATGGCTAGTGGTGATGGAAAGATGGCTAGTGGTGATGGAAAGATGCCTAGTGGGCATGGAAAGATGGCTAGTGGGGATGGAAAGATGGCTAGTGGTGATGGAAAGATGGCTAGTGGTGATGGAAAGATGGCTGTTGGGGATGGAAAGATGGCTAGTGGTGATGGAAAGATGGCTAGTGGTGATGGAAAGATGGCTAGTGGTGATGTAAAGATGGCTAGTGGTGATTGAAATATCGCTAGTTGTGATGGAAAGATGGCTAGTGGTGATGGAAAGATGGCTAGTTGTGATGGAAAGATGGCTAGTGGTGATGGAAAGATGGCTGGTGGGGATGGAAAGATGGCTAGTGGTGATGGAAAGATGGCTAGTGGTGATGGAAATATCGCTAGTTGTGATGGAAAGATGGCTAGTTGTGATGGAAAGATGGCTAGTGGTGATGGAAAGATGGCTAGTGGTGATGGAAAGATGGCTGGTGGGGATGGAAAGATGGCTAGTGGTGATGGAAATATCGCTAGTGGTGATGGAAAGATGGCTAGTGGTGATGGAAAGATGGCTAGTGGTGATGAAGAGATGGCTAGTGGTGATGTAAATATCGCTAGTTGTAATGGACAGGTGACTAGTGGTAGAGGAAAGATGGCTAGTTGTGTTAGGCAAACATCCATTCTGGTTCAGGGAGACAGTGGTATCGGGACCATGACTGATATACATGCCCTTATGCCCATATCTGGCATTTCATTGGAAACCGAAAACATGCCATGGCACTGAATGAAGGGATTCAGCTGTCATAGTGCCTTAAATTGGATCAAAGTCGGGCTTGTGCTCAATTGTTGGTAGTCTCGCGCTGAAATGGACATAACCAGTCCATAGCTTGATCTGGGATAGAAACCGGGATGGGGAAACTATGGAACTAGCAGGAACTAGAGGTGTGGGAACCGGGTGGGATCAGGAGTAGGGGAACCGGGAGGCATTAGGAGTGGGAGAACCAGGAGGGATTAGAAGTGGAAGAACCAGAAGGGAATATTGGGGAATCAGGAGAGATTAGGACAACCAGGATAAATTAGGAGTGTAGGAACAATGAGGTATTAGCAGTGTAAGAACCAGGAGGGATTAGGATTGGGGAATCAGGAGGGATTAGCATCGGGAGAACCAGGAGGGATTATGCATAGGGGAACTATGAGGGTTTATTGAAAGAGGGTGGTGTCTTTTTAATGCTCAAATATAACGGAAGCTCTATGTTTTGAACTTTGTTGTGAAAGAACTATTGGTTTTTGTTCATACTTAAGTTAACCGACCACCAGAAAAAAATGTGTACACGTTGATTTCAAGATCTTTCCACACTGCTGTAGATCAGGGGTGGGGCAAACTATGACTGGAGAACGAATTGTGGCTCACGTCTCCGTTTTGAATGGCTCACGCTACTTTTTAAAAATAATTAAATCATAAAATGGAAAAGGAAAAAAAATGAAGGTAAAATTATACATTTTGGATTGCAGATGTCACTGCTGCATGGTGTTGTCACTACTAACTAACATACTTACTTAAGAAAATCAGCAGACCATCGAGCCAAGGCTCATAAGGTCTTCCCCAACACACCTCCACAGCCCCCAACTGGCATTCAACCACTCCCCCCGTGGTCTTTATTCCAGTCAGGCCGCGAAGCGGCATGCCGAGGGCTCCCCGCCCCTGAGACAGCCCCACCCACCCTTCCACTCGATTGACTATGCGAGTGAGGCCGCATCAGAGAAGGGACGCCTGGCCAGCCGGGTTGATGCTTACACAGCTACATGTCACTACTACATGTGGTGGTAACTACTACATGGTGTTGTCACCACTACATGGAGTAGTCACTACTACATGGAGTTGTCACTACTACATGGGGTGGTAACTACTACATGGTGTTGTCACCACTACATGGAGTAGTCACTACTATATGGAGTTGTCACTACTACATGGGGTGGTAACTACTACATGGTGTTGTCACCACTACATGGAGTTGTCACTACTACATGGAGTTGTCACTACTACATGGGGTGGTAACTACTACATGGTGTTGTCACCACTACATGGAGTTGTCACTACTATATGGAGTTGTCACTACTACATGGGGTGGTAACTACTACATGGTGTTGTCACCACTACATGGAGTTGTCACTACTATATGGAGTTGTCACTACTACATGGGGTGGTAACTACTACATGGTGTTGTCACCACTACATGGAGTTGTCACTACTATATGGAGTTGTCACTACTACATGGGGTGGTAACTACTACATGGTGTTGTCACCACTACATGGAGTTGTCACTACTATATGGAGTTGTCACTACTACATGGGGTGGTAACTACTACATGGTGTTGTCACCACTACATGGAGTTGTCACTACTATATGGAGTTGTCACTACTACATGGGGTGGTAACTACTACATGGTGTTGTCACCACTACATGGAGTTGTCACTACTATATGGAGTTGTCACTACTACATGGGGTGGTAACTACTACATGGTGTTGTCACCACTACATGGAGTTGTCACTACTATATGGAGTTGTCACTACTACATGGGGTGGTAACTACTACATGGTGTTGTCACCACTACATGGAGTTGTCACTACTATATGGAGTTGTCACTACTACATGGGGTGGTAACTACTACATGGTGTTGTCACCACTACATGGAGTTGTCACTACTATATGGAGTTGTCACTACTACATGGGGTGGTAACTACTACATGGTGTTGTCACCACTACATGGAGTTGTCACTACTATATGGAGTTGTCACTACTACATGGGGTGGTAACTACTACATGGTGTTGTCACCACTACATGGAGTTGTCACTACTATATGGAGTTGTCACTACTACATGGGGTGGTAACTACTACATGGTGTTGTCACCACTACATGGAGTTGTCACTACTATATGGAGTTGTCACTACTACATGGGGTGGTAACTACTACATGGTGTTGTCACCACTACATGGAGTTGTCACTACTATATGGAGTTGTCACTACTACATGGGGTGGTAACTACTACATGGTGTTGTCACCACTACATGGAGTTGTCACTACTATATGGAGTTGTCACTACTACATGGGGTGGTAACTACTACATGGTGTTGTCACCACTACATGGAGTTGTCACTACTATATGGAGTTGTCACTACTACATGGGGTGGTAACTACTACATGGTGTTGTCACCACTACATGGAGTTGTCACTACTATATGGAGTTGTCACTACTACATGGGGTGGTAACTACTACATGGTGTTGTCACCACTACATGGAGTTGTCACTACTATATGGAGTTGTCACTACTACATGGAGTTGTCACTACTACATGGTGTTGTCACCACTACATGGAGTTGTCACCACTACATGGAGTTGTCACTACTACATGGAGTTGTCACTACTATATGGGGTTGTTTTGCTTTCCTGTGATGATTTAGTAACTTTGTTAAATGGTAATCCCACATGATGTTTGATATCAACTTTTCCATTTTAAAATAACAAATTCCGTATGATTCTGTTAAAACGCAAGCCGCAACCCGTTTTCACCGTGCATGGCTCACATGCCCTTGTTTCCTCGTAAATCTGGCTCCCATGCACTTGTTGCCTCTTAAATCTGGCTCCCGTGCCCTTGTTGCCTCTTAAATATGGCTCCCATGCCCTTGTTGCCTCTTAAATCTGGCTCCCATGCCCTTGTTAACCTCTTAAATCTGGCTCCCATGCCCTTGTTACCTCTTAAATCTGGCTTGCGGCTACAAAAGTTTTCCCATCCCTGTTATAGACTGCAGAGTGTCTGCAGCAGAAATGCATCTCTTGGCCCAAATAGAGCTGACCTCTCGGATGCTACATACGACAAAGCTTACTTGATTGTAAAAACATTTGATCAATCCAAAGTTGTGTCTTACAAAAAAAAAAAAAAAGCGATTCATCGTCGTGACGACGTAACATTAGTTATCTCAGTGCATCTGCTACAATGGCCGTTGAGAGCTAGTACAATGTCCTATTAACATATGATCAGCTACAATGTCCGATTAACTCATTCCATCTGGTACAATGTCCAATTTAACTCATTTGATCTGGTAAAATTTCCAATTTAACTCATTTGATCTGGTACAATGTCCGATTAACTCTTTGATCTGCTACAATGTCCAATTTAACTCATTCCATCTGGTACAGTCCAATTTAACTCATTTGATCTGGTACAATGTCCAATTTAACTCATTTGATCTGGTACAATGTCCAATTTAACTCATTTGATCTGGTACAATGTCCAATTTAACTCATTTGATCTGGTACAATGTCCAATTTAACTCATTTGATCTGGTACAATGTCCAATTTAACTCATTTGATCTGGTACAATGTCCAATTTAACTCATTCCATCTGGTACAATGTCCAATTTAACTCATTTGATCTGGTACAATGTCCAATTTAACTCATTTGATCTGGTACAATGTCCGATCTAACTCATTTGATCTGGTACAATGTCCAATTTAACTCATTTGATCTGGTACAATGTTCGATTTAACTCATTTGATCTGGTAAAAAAGGTTGTTGAAAGGTATTAAAATTTTCAATTTCGACTTAGATCATATTTTTTAAAGTGACAGTTGGGACTCACACGATAAAGATGTGTCCGAGCGATTTCATGGAGAGTCGTTGTGTGTCAACACTACATGTTTCTATGTGTCGCAGGTTTGTGTCGTTGGGTGAGAGGCTGCATGTGGGGCGTAGTTGAACATTTAGTTGAACATTTAGTTGAACATTTAGTTGAACATTTAGTTGAACATGAAATGGAGCAAAGACCGAAGCTCAAACATTTCTATCAAAAGTTTGGGCTTCAGGGGGAATACTTTTATAAGGCCATTTTTCAAAGGTCTTATGTCAATAAATATTAGGGTCAATAATATTATTTTTTTACTAAGAAAGATCCTGGATTTGTTAAGGATAAGTAGATTTGTATCCTGGATGTAGAAGCAGAAACACTGTTCAAGGCTGTCCAGTAATCTGGGGTGCCACAGACGGACACGTTACAGGAGGCGATCGATTTGTGAATACAAAGTATCAGCATCTCCTTGCTTTCCAGTGTCGATGAAAATGGTGGCAAATGAAAGGAGTAGTCGTGTAGAAATGGTGGCCTATGAAAGGAATAGTCGTATAGAAATGGTGGCCAATGAAAGGAATGGCCATATAGAAATGGTGGCCAATGAAAGGAATAGTCGTTTAGAAATGGTGGCCTATGAAAGGAATAGTCGTATAGAAATGGTGGCCTATGAAAGGAATAGTCGTATAGAAATGGTGACCTATGAAAGGAATAGTCGTATAGAAATGGTGGCCAATGAAAGGAATAGTCGTATAGAAATGGTGGACTTTGAGATGTAGCTATTGTAGAATGTCAAATATACTTTGGATTGCTTTTAGAGTTTCCTAGCAATTTGTTGGTTACGGTTTAGATGTTACTGTTGCTGCACACTGTACAGTTCAGCTGAAGCCATTGATTACTGCTAAGTTACTTAAGAATTTTTTGGGGGCTCAGCTAACCATTAAAAGGTTGAGATTTTCTTATAAATGAAAAAAAAAGATATTAGCAGATATGGATGATATACTAAGCGATATAATCTGCACGTATACTTTGATTTTGTTTAGTAATAGAGAGTGAACGAGATTTTTTTTTTATTTAATAGATAGAGAAAGAATTTAGTTATCAAGAAATAAATAAGCAGTTTATATTTAATATGATAAATGTTAAAATATTGGTTTAATATATTGTTATTAAAAAAGAAGGATGTGATGACGTAATGCGGAAAAAAGTATCGCTCACTCAGTATCATCAATACGGACACATAACAGAATCACGCGATCTGACCGTGACACACATCATGTGACCAGCACGCTACAATGCTCTCTATGAAAGTCAGGGTCGATTTATTTCTTCTCCCCAAAAAACCCGGGGAACCTGATGAAGCAGTACCTGGTCACACCACCAGTGATGATGCCACCGGTGAGCACTGGGGCCACGGGCGAGCACTGGTGCCACGGGCCCGGCTGAGATACATTGGAAAACACGACACGGACTCAAATGCCAGGCATTAGCGCTTAATTAAACATGAAATGGAACAAAAGAATTTTATGGCTTGTGGCGGCACGGCATCAGGTTTAGCGCTAACCCAGGTCTGCTGCGAATGGCGAGATTTCATTGGATGGGCGCGTTGCTATGCTGGTTTCTAAGGAAGCTCTTGACTCGCCAGAGAAAAGGTTGACAGATGGAAGTACAAAGTACTCGTTTTATCGCGCAGTCGGGGCGGAAGTATGGATGAAATGATAGCAACTGAATTATTTGGTTGTGCTTCCAGCCTTAAATGACCGACAGGTTAAAGAGAAATTTGAGCACTGTTGAAAATGAGGATTCTAACGAATCAATGGTGGAAACTTAAATTTGACAATTGTTTGGTTTACAAGTTTTTGGGTGACAATATTTGGTTACAAATACTTGGTTTACTATTATTTGGTAAACAATTATTTGGTTTGCAATTATTTGGTTTGCAATTATTTGGTTTGCAATTATTTGGTTTACAATTATTTGGTTTACAATTATTTGGTTTTCAAAAATGTGTTTTATAATTATTTGGTTTAAGATTGTTTGGTTTACTATTATTATTATTTTACTCTTCTTTATCGACCTTTAAGCTCAGAAGTGGACACAAGAGAGACAGGTTTTAACGAATTTGTCTAAGCCAAAATGTCTAATAAATTTAGTTAAAAATGTATTAATTTATGATTGTTTTAGTTAAATCTGTTTATATTTAGAATTCTTTTCGTTAAATTGGCCTAAACTAGATTTGTGTTAGTTGAAAGTGGCTTAATTTAGGTTTGTTTTAGGTAAAAATGCCCTTATTTTACATTTCTATAATTAAAATTGGATTAATTTAGAATTGTTTTAGTTTTAAAGTAAAATGAGAATATCTTCATAAGTCCGCCATTTTAAATGTAAACAAAAGTTCTCGAATAGGTTTAAGACTGAGAAGCCATCTGATTGGCTAAAAAACCGAAACTCAAATTAAAAGCCTAGCTCTGATTGGTGCAGACTAAATCCAATCTTCTTATAATAGCAAAGTACATTTTGAACGGTTGAAAGGTCATTTTCCTGTTAGAAAATACTTTTTTTAAAATTTTATTTCTGCCGAGAAAGTCAAAATTAATAACAAAATATAATTCATAAAATATTTATTTGACTCGATTTTAAACATAGTGAAAGCACACGTGATGGTTTTTGCTTTTGTTTGTGCTCGTTTTTTAAAAAAATAGTAACTCCATACTCATACTAATTTTTTTTAACCATTATTTCAAAATGGTAAACTTTCTGGAAACATCATAAGTCATATAAGTCATATTTTTATCTCTAGATATAGCACTAGATATAGCACTAGATACAGCACTAGATATAGCACTAGATATAGCACTAGATATAGCATGAGCTATAGCACTAGATACTGCACTAGATACAGCACTAAATATAGCACTAGATACAGCACTAGGTATAGCACTAGATACAGCACAAGATATAGCACTAGATATAGCAATAGATATAGCACTAGATATAGCACTAGATATAGCACTAGATATAGCACTAGGTATAGCACTAGGTATAGCACTAGATGTAGCACTAGATGTAGCACTAGATATAGCACTAGATATAGCACTAGGTATAGCACTAGATATAGCACTAGATATATCACTAGATATAGCACGAGATATAGCACGAGATATAACACTAGATATAGCACTAGATATAGAACTAGATATAGCACTAGGTATAGCACTAGATGTAGCACTAGATATAGCACTAGATATAGCACTAGATATAGCACTAGATATAGCACTAGATATAATAATAATAATAAATTTCATTTGAAAAATCACGCTTCTTCCCAAAAGGCTCGAAGCGCGGTACAAAAACTAAGCTGGGAGATAATAACAAGCTGGAAAAGATGGTAGACAACATCATTCCAGCAGGTGTTTGCGAAATAGATGAGTTTTTAAATTTGTTTTGAAGGACTCCAGCGTCTGGCTGATTTTGAGAGCGTCAGGAAGGGTGTTCCAAATGGTTGGGCCAGCAAATGCGAAAGTGCGCTTTCCGTAAGTTTCAAGGCGAACACGCGGTATCGAGAGTTTGTCACTATCGGATGAGCGGAGTTGTCTAGTGGGTACATAAGGCGTCAGAGCGCTTGGAGATAGGACGGCGCCAGGTCATGCAAGCAGCGGTAGCACAGAGTTGCAATTTTGTACTCTATGCGAGCGCGGATCGGCAGCCAATGCAATTCTATCAGAAGAGTTTTAGCATGGTCGAATTTGCGTTTACCAAGAACAATTCGAGCCGCATTATTCTGTGCTCTTTGAATTTTATCAAGGAGCTTAGCTGGAAGACCCACCATGAGAGCATTGCAGTAGTCCATGCGTGGTAGCACGAATGCAGACATCAGCCTCTTTGATGCATCCAACGTTAAGAAGGGTCTGATATGACTAATTCTGCGCAGCTCTAGAAAAATCGCCTTGCAAATCATGTTAATGTGATTTTCCATAGTTAGTGTTCTGTCTTAGTAGACACCCAGGTTTCGCACTGTTTGAGCAAACTCAATCTGCACGCCTGAGAGAGTAAAGGATGGTGTATCTTTTAAAGATTTTAATTTTTGAGCGGTAGCAATGGGGATCACCTCAGTCTTTTCATCATTCAATTTGAGCTTGTTTATTGTCATCCAGTGCTTAACTGACTCCACTGTCTTCTGTGTCATATTAAGAAGCTGAGGGAACTGAGAGGGGATCACGGATTTCTGAAGTTGGGTATCATCCGCGAACATGTGATATACCATGTCAAACTGCTTGATCACTGCACCCAGGGGCTGAAAGTACATAGTGAAAAGCACCGGGCCTAAGACCGAGCCCTGGGGTACTCCGAATTCAATAATGGATTTCTTGGAGGTCAAGCCGTTTGCGATAACTGATTGGACCCGATTTGTCAGATATGAGCGGAACCATCTCAGGACGGTATCGGTGAAACCGAACGTATATTGCAGACGTTGGAGAAGTATGCCGTGGTCAAGCGTATCGAACGCTGCCGATAGATCCAGTAACGACAAAAGGGATACCTGGCCCTCACCACAAGACGACAGAAGGTCATTTACGACGCGCAACAGATAACTCGATATAGCACTAGGTATAGCATTAGATATAGCACTAAATATAGCACTAGGTATAGCACTAGATTTAGCGTTAGATGTAGCACTAGATGTAGCACGGCCAAACAATTGCGGCCGCAATGCTTGAACTACTAAAGTCACGTGACAGAACATGAAGTCAAATAACGAACTTGATAAGATTCCCAGGGCTGCACCCCACCATCACCATTCATGTTCAAACCCGCATAATTTATTTACGCCCCTGAAATATATTAATATTCTGATGTCATCCCCCCCCCCCCCCCAATGGATACCGCAAATTTGTAACATCATAAATAAATTGAGTCTATTTCTCTAAAAAAATATTTCTCTCTGCCTCTCTCTCTCTCTGCTTTTCCTCTCTCTACCCCTTTCTATATATCTAACTCTCTCTCTCTCTCTCTACCTAAATCTCACTCTCTCTTCTCTTCTTCTCTTTCAATAAGCTCTCTCTGTCTCTACCTCTCCCCCCCCCCCATATTTTTCTACCTACTTCTGCCTTACAACCTCCATGGCTACCTTTCTCTCTATCTCTCTACCTTATTCTCACTTTATCTCTCTCATTACCTTTCTCTCCTTCTCTCTTGCTCTATTTCCCTCTCTTTCCTTATTCCTCTCTACCTCTTTCTCTACCTATCTCCTCCTCTCCCTATTTCTTCTCTTCCTCTATATATTTCTTTACCTCTTAAAGACATTACCTGTCTTCTCCCTGTACTTTTAGTTCATTCATTGTCAAAGTTCATCTTATGCCAGCTCTCCAGTTAAAAGTTTAAAAAAATAAAAATAAAGAATTGATTGATTTTAAAAATCCCCGCCCTCGTAAAAAGGGCGTCGTTTAAAGGTCAAGGTCATCATGGTCCAGCTCTTATAGATTTAGACTTTGTCCTATTTTCAGGCTGCTAGAAATTTCCCCTACCTCACTCTAAACAACAGACACACCTTGAACTACGGACACATCCTAAACCACGGCACACCCTGAACCTCGGACACACCCTGAACCACGCACACACCCTGAACCACTGACACATCCTAAACCACGGACACACCCTGAACCACGGACACACCCTGAACCACTGACACACCCTAAACCACGGACACACCCTGAACCACGGACACACCCTGAACCACTGACACACCCTGAACCACTGACACACCCTAAACCACGGACACACCCTGAACCACGGACACACCCTGAACCACGGACACACCCTGAACCACGGACACGCCCTAAACCACAGCGACAGAGACAGCATATAACAGAGACATCATGTACTATTGACATCATGTAATAGAGAAAGCATGTCATAGAGACAGCATGTCATAGAGACAGCATGTCATAGAGGCAGCATGTCATAGAGTGTCAGCATGTTATAGAGACAGCATGTCATATGAGACAGCATGTCATATGAGACAGCATGTCATAGAGACAGCACTCAGTTCTGTCATGACCCTATTAAAAAGCAAACTGACTCCTATTTGTCCACTATACTATTCAGTCCACGCTGAATGATTTCATTGGCCACACGGCTCATTCTCCGAGTCACGTTGTGGACATGAATTATGCAGTGGTCAGTCTTGACATTTAGGTCAAGTTATGACTGCATGCCACTTATAATTGGGCGGTGTACCACGTGACAAACCGTTAAGCTAACACTGGCTTGAAATCAATGTCTTAATTACAGTAGAGTGAATACAGTTAAATATTGAAACTGTGGGTATGTAGATAGTGAACACAATATAATTATGAAACAATAGGTGTGTAGATAGTGAGCACAATATAATTATGAAACAATAGGTGTGTAGATAGTGAGCACAATATAATTATGAAACAATAGGTGTGTAGATAGTGAACACAATATAATTATGAAACAATAGGTGTGTAGATAGTGAACACAATATAATTATGAAACAATAGGTGTGTAGATAGTGAAATAACAATGATGAAACAGAAGGTTTGTGGATTATAAATAAAGATCGGATAACGAAACAGTGGGTGTGTGAATTGTGAATACAGATATGTTAGTGAAAAACAGGTGTGTTTATTATGAACTGTCCATAACATCTGACTATGAAGTGTCATGATTTCTACTGTCATAGTTTCTTGAAGTGTTACAGAAATAATATCATGCTACGTCATCTAAGAATGCTTCAGTTTAGTCTAGGTTTTTCGGTCAACGTTTAAATTGGGTAATATCAAGGCCAGGTAATATCAAGGCCAGGTAATATCTAGGTCAGGTAATATCAACGCAAGGTAATATCAAGGCCAGGTAATATCAAGGCCAGGTAATATCAAGACCAGTCAGTATCAAGGCCAGGTAATATCAAGGCCAGGTAATATCAACGCCAGTCAGTATCAAGGCCAGGTAATATCAAGGCCAGGTAATATCAAGGCCAGGTAATATCAGACCAGGTAATATCAAGGCCAGGTAATATCAACGCCAGGTAATATCAAGGCCAGGTAATATCAAGGCCAGGTAATATCAAGACCAGTCAGTATCAAGGCCAGGTAATATCAAGGCCAGGTAATATCAAGGCCAGGTAATATCAACGCCAGGTAATATCAGACCAGGTAATATCAAATCCAGGTAATATAAAATCCAGGTAATATCAAGGTCAGGTAATATCAAGGCCATGTAATATAAAGTCCAAGTAATATCAAGGCCAGGTAATATCAAGTCCAGGTAATATAAAGTCCAGGTAATATAAAGTCCATGTAATATAAAGTCCAGGTAATATCAAGGCCAGGTAATATCAACGCCAGGTAATATCAACGCCAGGTAATATCAAGGCCAGGTAATATCAAGGCAAGGTAATATCAACGCCAGGTAATATCAAGGCTAGGTAATATCAAGGCCATGTAATATAGAGTCCAGGTAATATAATATCAAGGCCAGGTAATATCAAGGCCAGGTAATATCAAGGCCAGGTAATATCAAGGCCAGGTAATATCAAGGCCAGGTAATATCAACGCCAGGTAATATCAAGGCCAGGTAATATCAAGGCCAGGTAATATCAGACCAGGTAATATCAAGGCCAGGTAATATCAACGCCAGGTAATATCAACGCCAGGTAATATCAAGGCCAGGTAATATCAAGACCAGTCAGTATCAAGGCCAGGTAATATCAAGGCCAGGTAATATCAAGGACAGGTAATATCAAGGCCAGTCAGTATCAAGGCCAGGTAATATCAAGGCCAGGTAATATCAAGGCCAGGTAATATCAACGCCAGGTAATATCAGACCAGGTAATATCAAATCCAGGTAATATAAAATCCAGGTAATATCAAGGTCAGGTAATATCAAGGCCATGTAATATAAAGTCCAAGTAATATCAAGGCCAGGTAATATCAAGTCCAGGTAATATAAAGTCCAGGTAATATAAAGTACATGTAATATAAAGTACAGGTAATATCAAGGCCAGGTAATATCAACGCCAGGTAATATCAACGCCAGGTAATATCAAGGCCAGGTAATATCAAGGCAAGGTAATATCAACGCCAGGTAATATCAAGGCTAGATAATATCAAGGCCATGTAATATAGAGTCCAGGTAATATAATATCAAGGCCAGGTAATATCAAGGCCAGGTAATATCAAGGCCAGGTAATATCAAGGCCAGGTAATATCAAGGCCAGGTAATATCAAGGCCAGGTAATATCAGACAAGGTAATATCAAGGCCAGGTAATATCAACGCCAGGTAATATCAACGCTAGGTAATATCAACGCCAGGTAATATCAAGGCCAGGTAATATCAAGACCAGTCAGTATCAAGGCCAGGTAATATCAAGGCCAGGTAATATCAAGGACAGGTAATATCAAGGCCAGTCAGTATCAAGGCCAGGTAATATCAAGGCCAGGTAATATCAAGGCCAGGTAATATCAACGCCAGGTAATATCAGACCAGGTAATATCAAATCCAGGTAATATAAAATCCAGGTAATATCAAGGTCAGGTAATATCAAGGCCATGTAATATAAAGTCCAGGTAATATCAAGGCCAGGTAATATCAAGTCCAGGTAATATAACGTCCAGGTAATATAAAGTCCATGTAATATAAAGTACAGGTTATATCAAGGCCAGGTAATATCAACGCCAGGTAATATCAACGCCAGGTAATATCAACGCCAGGTAATAGCAAGGCCAGGTAATATCAAGGCCAGGTAATATCAAGGCTAGGTAATATCAAGGCCATGTAATATAGAGTCCAGGTAATATAATATCAAGGCCAGGTAATATCAAGGCCAGGTAATATCAAGGTCAGGTAATATCAAGGCCAGGTAATATCAAGGCCAGGTAATATCAAGGCCAGGTAATATCAGACCAGGTAATATCAATGACAGGTAATATCAAGACCAGTCAGTATCAAGGCCAGGTAATATCAAGGCCAGGTAATATCAAGGCCAGTCAGTATCAAGGCCAGGTAATATCAAGGCCAGGTAATATCAAGGCCAGGTAATATCAAGGCCAGGTAATATCAAGGCCAGTCAGTATCAAGACCAGTCAGTATCAAGGCCAGGTAATATCAAGGCCAGGTAATATCAAGGCCAGGTGATATCAAGGCCAGGTGATATCAAGGCCAGGTAATATCTAGGGCAGGTAATATCAAGGCCAGGTAATATCAAGGCCAGGTAATATCAAGGCCAGGTAATATCAAGGCCAGGTAATATCAAGGCCAGGTAATATCAAGGCCAGGTAATATCAAGGCCAGGTAATATCAAGGCCAGGTAATATCAAGGCCAGGTAATATCAAGGCCAGGTAATATCAAGGCCAGGTAATATCAAGGCCAGGTAATATTTATAATTGCTAAATACAACAGAAGCAAAGTTAACGGTTTACGTTGTAGGAATATGGTGTATGTTTATGGTGTATGTTTATGGTGTATGTTTATGGTGTATGTTTATGGTGTATGTTTATGGTGTATGTTTATGGTGTATGTTTATGGTGTATGTTTATGGTGTATGTTTATGGTGTATGTTTATGGTGTATGTTTATGGTGTATGTTTATGGTGTATGTTTATGGTGTATTTATGGTGTATGTTTATGGTGTATTTATGGTGTATGTTCTTTGTGTATATTCGTGGTGTAAACATAGTGTATCATGGTACATAATTCCTGTATATTTGACTTAACCAGAAACCTGATTGCGTCATCGATCTCACTACAAAATCTTCTTTGATGTCTTTCAAATTTATTCTAACAGCGAAACAGAGCTATTGCCACGTCAGTCAAGCCTGGGGATCTCGTGGTTTTGATCTAACTAAAATGTAACTGATACATCAATTAAATGAAGTACCGTTTCGTGCACTTTTTCAACATTAACATTAACGGGCGCAGACTATGACATTCAGGGCGCAGACTATGACATTCAGGGCGCAGACTATGACATTCAGGGCGCAGACTATGACATTCAGGGCGCAGACTATGACATTCAGGGCGCAGACTATGACATTCAGGGCGCAGACTATGACATTCAGGGCGCAGACTTTGACATTCAGGGCGCAGACTATGACATTCAGGGCGCAGACTATGACATTCAGGGCGCAGACTATGACATTCAGGGCGCAGACTATGACATTCAGGGGCACACTTTGACATTCAGGGCACAGATTATAACATTAAGAGTACAGACTATGACATTCAGGACCCAACCTTTTACATTTAGGGCACAGACCATGACATTCAGAGCACCTGACTATGACATTCAGGGCTAAAAATATGACATTGATGACACAGACTATGACATTCAGGGCACAGACTATGACATTCAGTGCACAGTCTATGACATTCAGGGCGCAGACTATGACATTTACGACAAGTCTATGACATTCAGGGTGCCGACTATGACATTCAGGGCACTGGCTAAATGTAACGTAGTAGATCATTTCCATAAGAGATAATTAATATAGTTGATCATTTATATAGTATGTCCTTTTTATAAAGGATCGTTACAATAGAGATCATTTCAATGCTACCATATATATAATCTCCATAGTAGGTCATGCCCAAAGTATACCATTAACATAGTAGATTATTTCCATAGTAGATCATCTCCAAAGTATATAATTTCCTCCTTTAGATCATCTCCATAGAAGATCATTTTCAAATTATATCATCTCCATAGTAAATCAATTATCATAGTAGATCATTTCCATAGTAGATCAATTCAATAGTAGATCCCTTCTATAATAGATAATCTTCATAGTAGATCATTTTCACAGTAGATCATCTCCAAAGTAGATCTTTACCATATTATACCTTCTCTTAGTAGATCATTTCCACAGTAGACCATTTCCATTGTAGCTCATTTGCGTAGTAATCATCTGCTTAGTAGATCACTTCAATAGTAGATCATCTCCATAGTAGATCATCTCCATAGTAGATCATCGTCATAGTAGATCATCGCCATAGTAGATCATCTCCATAGTAGATCATCTCCATAGTAGATCATCGCCATAGTAGATCATCGCCATAGTAGATCATCGACATAGTAGATCATCTCCATAGTAGATCATCGCCACGACCAACGTTCACATTAAAAGGTAGACGATTGAGAAACCAAATTTGACATTAGCTAATTATATTCATTGCCACATCAGTCTGTCCGGTGCTATTGGCTTCCTTGATTTGAGTGCACCACGAGGGGGCGTGCGGCGGCAAAACCTTGCACCACGGGGGCGTGTTACGTCAAACCGTGCACCGAGGGGGGCGTGAGGCGTCCAGTCGTGCACTCTAGGCAGTCTCCGTGCATGCTGGAGTGTATCGTCTGCCGTCTGTTGTGTCCACATCCGGCGATGGGTTGATCGGTCGGGGGAATGAGTTGGGTCTGCCAAAGCGTTATGAATTTTTTAACGTCTGATGAACAGGGCTCCCCGGGGGGGTCACGGGTTATTATATGTCATGTAACCCCGTCATCGGTGGCCCGCCGTGTGCTAACAGCCCATAGAAGCAGATTTGATCAGCGGAAATCTCTTATCAGCCCCCCCCCTAACCCACCACTCAAACACACAGACACACACACTCATACACACACCTGCTAAAAATCGATTGAGCCAAATTGGAGTTTGGGTGTTGTCATAATGCTAATGTCCTATCAATAAGGTTGTGTGTTTCAGGACACAGTGTCATATCAATGAGTTTGTGTGGGTCAGGACACAGTGTCATATCAATGAGTTTGTGTGGGTCAGGACACAGTGTCATATCAATGAGTTTGTGTTGGTCAGGACACAGTGTCATATCAATGAGTTTGTGTGGGTCAGGACACAGTGTCATATCAATGAGTTTGTGTTGGTCAGGACACAGTGTCATATCAATGAGTTTGTGTGTGTCAGGACACAGTGTCATATCAATGAGTTTGTGTGGGTCAGGACACAGTGTCATATCAATAAGGTTGTGTGTGTCAGGACACAGTGTCATATCAATGAGTTTGTGTTTGTCATGACACAGTGTCATATCAATGAGTTTGTGTTGGTCAGGACACAGTGTTTATCAATAAGGTTGTGTGTGTCATGACACAGTGTCATATCAATGAGTTTGTGTGGGTCAGGACACAGTGTCATATCAATGAGTTTGTGTGTGTCATGACACAGTGTCATATCAATGAGTTTGTGTTGGTCAGGACACAGTGTCATATCAATGAATTTGTGTGAGTCAAGACACAGCTTCGTATCAATTAGGTTGTATGTGTCAGGACACAGCGTCCTATCAATGAGGTTGTGAGAATATGGATACAGCGTCCTATCCATGAAGTTGTGTGTGTCAGGAGACAACATCATTTCAATGAGATTCTATGTGTCAGGACAGTGTCATATCAATGTAGTTGTGTGTGTCAGGACACATCGTCATATCAATAAGGTTGTGTGTGTCAGGACACAGTGTCATATTATTGGGTTTATGTTGTGTCAGGGCAGTGTGTCATATCAATAAGGCTGTGTATATCAGGGCACATTGTGATTGGGGATTGTGGGCAATGGGACATTAGACATACAGGGATTGTGGACAATGGGACATTAGACATACAGGGATTGTGGGCAATGGGACATTAGACATACAGAGATTGTGGGAAATGGGACATTAGACATACAGGGATTGTGGGCAATGGGACATTAGACATACAGGGATTGTGGGAAATGGGACATTAGACATACAGGGATTGTGGGAAATGCGACATTAGACATACAGGCGTCCTTTTTGCCGAGTTCAAACACATGAATTCATGATTTGATTGGATTGCAATATGATTGGTGTATATTTCGTACACATAAGAACGAAGTGATGCTTTTTGCCCACCATATATTGGTGCGTGATATAGTGTACGATTGCGCACATCGCATGTATGTTGTGATGACAAAACTGTGTGCTGGTGGAGCTGTGTTTAAGCTGGAGCTAGTTTAAGTTAGCGTGACCCTGTGGCGTACGACCATGAAGGAAAAAACTATTTTTGGAGAAAAGGAGCAAAATTAAATGGGTTGTTTCATATCATATCCACTTTATATCATTGATAGAAACAACAAACATGATAGAAACAACAAACATTATAGAATAAAAAAACATGATAGAATCAACAAACATGATATAATCAACAAACATGATTGAAACAACAAACATGATAGAATAAAAAAACATGATAGAATCAACAAACATGATAGAAACAGCAAACATGATAGAATAAAAAAACATGATAGAATCAACAAACATGATAGAAACAAAAAACATGATAGAAACAACAAACATGATAGAAGCAACAAACATGATTGAAACAACAAACATGATAGAATAAAAAAACATGATAGAATCAACAAACATGATAGAATCAACAAACATGATAGAAACAAAAACATGATAGAAACAACAAACATGATAGAAGCAACAAACATGATAGAAACAACAATCATGATAGAAGCAACAAACATGATAGAAACAACAAACATGATAGAAACAACAAACATGATAGAAGCAACAAACATGATAGAAGCAACAAACATGATAGAATCAAATAACATGATAGAAGCAACAAACATGTTTCAAACAACAAACGCGATAGACCAACAAAAATGATAGAAGCAACAAACATGATAGAAGCGACAAAAATACTGGACTTTGGAACCAACCCAAATTTGAGAACGCAGGAGGCGTCCACGGGCAAGCTACTCTGTTTTACAAAAATTTGGACGTACCCCATAGAGTTTTCATCTATTCACCTACGCCTTCAGAATGTGACGAGTAATGATGATTTTTCTTTGGGGATCGTTTCTTACTTTATTGTGAGATACGCCGACATAAATGTCTCCGAAAAATGCGCGTTGCTGTGGAACACATCCCAGAACTCGGCCACGTCAAACCCTAATAATGAATGCATAATCTCTAACTCAACTGGATAACGCTGGTGAGTAGTTGCCTTAAGACGGGCGCGCCAATAGACAATTTTCCTGAGATAACTGCGCTCAGCAATCGGCCAATGAGATGCGATGGTTATATATATGCTAATTGCGCTCTCAATATGTCTTCTCTTGACTTTTGGTTATTGCTGGGTACACAGCTCCACTCTGGATATATGGGATAGTGCTCGGTACACGGCTCCAGAGTCTGATTATATGGGCAAGTGCTCGGTACACGGCTCCAGACTCTGGATATATGTACTAGTGCTCGGTGCACAGCTAATGGACCATATATTTATTGACCAGATTTGGACCCATGATTCATTGACTAGATGTGAACCCATGATTCATTGACTAGATGTGAACCCATGATTCATTGACTAGATGTGAACCCATGATTCATTGACCAGATGTGAACCCATGATTCATTGACAAGACATGGACCCATGATTCATTGACCAGATGTGAACCCATGATTCATTGACCAGATGTGAACTCCTGATTCATTGACCAGATGTGGACCCATAAGTCATTGGCCAGATGTGGACCCATGATTCATTGACCAGATATGGACCAATGATTTATTGACCAGATGCAAACTCGTGATTCATTGACCAGACGTGGACCCATGATTCATTGACCAGATGTGAACTTCTGATTCATTGACCTGACATGGACCCATGATTCATTGACCAGACATGGACCCATAATTCATTGACTTGACATGGACCCATGATTCATTTACCAGATGTGAACTCGTGATTCATTGACCAGTCGTGGACACATGATTCATTGACCAGACATGGACCCATGATTCATTGACCAGACATGGACCCATGATTCATTGACCAGACGTGGACCCATGATTCATTGACCAGACATGGACCCATGATTCATTGACCAGACGTGGACCCATGATTCATTGACCAGTGGTGAACCCATGATTCATTGACCAGATGTGGACCCATGATTCATTGACCATATGTCTGTTTCGAAATCTGATTCCTGCGTCTAACATACGGGAACGTCTGGCTAATGTCTGCGCATGTAGAAATAAATTGAGCCGTATTTCCAAATGTAACCAAAAAATCTGATCAACTTCAGAAAACAAGACATGATATCATGAGATCATTTGATATCATTGTTTCCCCCAGGCATCTTGCGAGTGGGGCTGCGCAGAATATCGGAGATGGCAAAGTCTCAATGGAAACTTTTTTGTATACCACATTTTTGGTGTAAATTCCATAGTCTTTCTTTAAGTTGACTCGTTGGTCAGTTCCTAAGACTTTTACCGTGACTTTCTGAAAGAACTTGGTTCTTGAAAATGCAACATAAAGTTGTCAATGACTGAATCGGGGAGATGGCAGATAAATACCAACTGAATTCAGTGTTTGTATTTTTGTTGATGGTCATGGCTAAAACAAGTCTCAATGGAAACTTTTTTGTCTTAATGCAAAGGGAAGGTCAGGCTCAGTGAGTACAAAAATAACTCATGGAATAAATATCCTAGTACCTTTAAAAGATTCAGTCAGGATTTCACAGTCAATGACTTTTGACATTAGATGATTGACAACCATTCTTGTGTCATTGCTGTCGAGGTTTTGTTACAATATTACTAATGCACAAACTTTCAAGTTAAACCTATGATGATGCATACCTTCGGGTGTTGAGCTTTTCAAAAACTTTATTGAATAGTTTGCTGCCTGCTTAGAATTTGAAGTCTTTCTGAATAGAATATATACTGGCATTTCATTCCGATTGAATTCGTCTAAGGAAGTTTTGATTAAGTTCAAGTGCCAGGTTAGCGATACTGTCACCTATTGATTGGATGACTGGTCTCAGGAAAGACAGCATCAACAATACATCCATTTTCAAAGAGGCCTTCCTCTAATCCAAGCTCTTGGAGTTTTCCACTCCCAAGATTTAAAAGCCAATCAGAAGAGCCTCGGTATTCTGGTGGGACATTGTCCTCATAGGCACCCATGTTTTGGACTAACTTTAGGACCTGAATATTTTTCATTTTTTGGACATTTGAAAATCTTCTACGAAAATGTGTTTTTTTTTCGGCAATTGGATTGTAAAATTTTCTAGAATAAATTGACTCCTCCTAGTTGCCGTTTTGAAATTCTAGGCCAAACTCTGCCAATAACTTTCCACGTATTCAAATGACATATTCACTTTTTTAAACTGTCAAACGGAGAGCCTTTTCTTCGTCAATAAAACGCCTCTTATAGTCGTCCATGAGACTGTCCTGTCTGCATTCGACGGCTCACACATGATAGAAATAAAGGCAAACAACTTCCGAGGTTGTACACCTATACCTCGCTATACGGCCGCTCTTTATACGGCATTTCGCTTTACGGCAAACTTTAAATTATGGCACTTTTTCGGTTTACGGCCCACGATGTTTCATTATACGGCCAATAGATATCCTCTCTTTAGTTTCAGCTTCTCCCCTTAGGCAGCTCTGCTTTAGTAGTCTGCCTTATTTCCTGTGCTATCCCACCTTATTCATATCACGTGACTCAGTAAGTTGACGTGTTTGTTTCTGTTTTGTTTGTTTGGATTAATTGGTGAATTTTATTTTATGTATAAATATGTGCATATGATTTCTTTTGTTTATTAATTTATATGTTTATTTTTTTTAATTTCTGTTTACTATTACAATGTTTTGTACTTTTATTTTTTTATAGGAAATGAAAAGAATAAAATGATTTATGAACTGACTATATTATTTTATACAAAATTGGAACAGATCCAATTAAATTTGTATGGGTTTATATCAAAATTATTGATTCATTATACGGCTTTTCGCTTTACAGTCCTATTTTCCGGAACGTATCTAGGCCGTAAAGGGAGGTATGGGTGTACTGGAATTTGATAGGTTGTAGTTTCTGTCAGGCAAGTATCCCATTGAATGCGTGTTTTTGGGAAAGTTGTAAAAATAGGTAAGATTTTCTTCGACCGCGCTTATGTTCTCGAGAGATGTTGCTCAAATTATACTTAGAAAGAAAATTTGGCGGAACCATTTTTCTCTTTCCATGGTAAAGATTCTTCCAACGACAGTTTCATGATCTCCCAGTATAATGTTCTGGAACTTAAATATATATATACTATCGGGGAATTCTTTTTTGTCGCATCCGTCCGTCACAAGGTGACGATGGTGGGGGATTCGCAGGACGAATCCACAACAGCAAATCGCCTCTCTCCACGCCGCTGGATAACCCCAAGGGAACATCATGTGGATGATACAGCTTGGCACCAGTGGCGTAGCAGGACTTGTCGGAATATTTCATTGTATCAACGTTATCCGCCTTTCGGGACTCCATCTCCGGGTTTGAATTCAGAGTTTCCTTCTATTAGGTGAGTTGCCGTTCAAGGTTAACGAGTCCCATCCACCCGGGATGATGATGGATTGAACTCCAGACCACCAACTTGAGATTTGCTCAGTTTAGACCACTCGGCCACCCAGCACTATCGGGGAATGGTGCCTTTTTATTAAGCTAAACCAAGACAGAGGTTTGGACTTTGTGGATTTTTGCTGAAATTTCTATAAATGTTTTGGAATTTGGATCAGAGCTTTTCGTGTATTTTTAATGAAAGGATGCATTCCAATTTCTACTAATCTAATGGGTTCCTTTATGGTAGCAATTTGACATGAGATCAGTTTTGAAATGCTTGGCAGTGCAACTGGACAATCTCGGTCCATTACGCCGAGATAACTTCCTTCCATTTCGTCTAGATTGAAGTCCAAGCGGTGATGCGGGATCGATCATATCTACTAAGAAGTCCTCTTTGATGTTGACCTACGACAGTTTGTCTTTCAGCGTTTGCCACGCGATCTCCTTGCAGTGGATTTTGTGGCAGGTTTTCTCTGCGTTGCCGTTGACTCGGAACATAAGATTCACCTTCTTGTACGAGGCTGTTCTTGTGACAATGATGCTCTACGGCGACTTGGAGCTTCAGCGGTACGTGCTTTACTTGCTGCAATGTCTTCAGTTACTTGCTGCAACGTCTTCAGTTACTTGCTGCAACGTCTTCAGTTACTTGCTGCAATGTCTTCAGTTACTTGCTGCAATGTCTTCAGTTACTTGCTGCAAAGTCTTCAGTTACTTGCTGCAATGTCTTCAGTTACTTTCTGCAATGTCTTCAGTTACTTTCTGCAATGTCTACAGTTACTTGCTGCAATGTCTTCAGTTACTTGCTGCAATGTCTTCAGTTACTTTCTGCAATGTCTTCAGTTACTTGATGCAACGTCTTCAGTTACTTGCTGCAACGTCTTCAGTTACTTGCTGCAATGTCTTCAGTTACTTGCTGCAATGTCTTCAGTTACTTTCTGCAATGTCTTCAGTTACTTGCTGCAATGTCTTCAGTTACTTGCTGCAATGTCTTCAGTTACTTGCTGCAACGTCTTCAGTTACTTGGTGGTTGCTGTCGTTTAGGAGGGAGACTGATAAAAAACACCTACCTCACTTTTTCTCAATGTCATTGATAAATAACAAATGTTGATTTACATTCACCCAGCTGACTCACATCACTGACTTTATTTTAGCCTCAGGGGCTTTATTCAATGCCCCATGCCACCTAACACCGGAGGCTGAACGGGGGCCGAACGTGTACTCTGTTATAAAACGTTCCATCTCTTAGACACACAAAAACGTCAACAATACAATCTGCATTGCCACAGATTTAATCTCTACGCCGCAATCCCTAAACCGACTGCTGACAAAACCTACGGCTTCATAGAACAGGTGTTGTCAGCATATTCTAATTAAAAATCCTTTGTATTAACTTTGATTTTGTCTTTGTTTTTCATTCTGGCTGGGTGGGTGGGTGGTTGGGTGGGTGGGTGGCAAAATCTTACGACGGATACTTGATCCACTTCCCGTCAACATATCGAGCTGAAACTTGGCATATATACTTATTGCCGATGACAACGCATTGTGTCAAATATTTAGCGCCACCCACCAACCCCCCAAAAATATGTTTGTTCCTGTTTTTTCAAAGGGGGAAGACGACGGATTTAAACGAGCAGCTGATGTAAATATACCAGTGTTTTAATTATTAATTCTTTTACAAAATAACAAATTTAAAAAATTACATTATTGGGGGAAAGTGTGCCGCACCCTTTTATCTGGTCTATGCGAGAGAACCAATGATTATCTGGTCTATGCGAGAGAACCAATGATTATCTGGTCTATGCGAGAGAACCAATGATTATCTGGTCTATGCGAGAAAACCAATGATTATCCGGTCTATGCGAGAGAATCAATGATTATCTGGTATATGCGAGAGAACCAATGATTATCCGGTCTATGCGAGAGAACCAATGACTATCTGGTATATGCGAGAGAACCAATGATTATCTGGTCTATGCGAGAGAACCAATGATGATCTGGTCTATGCGAGAGAACCAATGATTATCTGGTCTATGCGAGAGAACCAATGATTATCTGGTCTATGCGAGAGAACCAATGATGATCTGGTCTATGCGAGAGAACCAATGATTATCTGGTCTATGCGAGAGAACCAATGATTATCTGGTCTATGCGAGAGAAACAATGATTATCTGGTATATGCGAGAGAACCAATGATTATCTGGTCTATACGAGAGAACCAATGATGATCTGGTCTATGCGAGAGAACCAATGATTATCTGGTCTATGCAAGAGAACTAATGATTATCTGGTCTATGCGAGAGAACCAATTATTATCTGGTCAATGCGAGAGAACCAATGATTATCTGGTCTATGTGAGAGAACCAATGATTATCTGATCTATGCGAAAGAACCAATGATTATCTGATCTATGCGAGAGAACCAATGATTATCTGGTATATGCGAGAGAACCAATGATTACCTGGTCTATGCGAGCGAACCAATGATTATCTGGTCTATGCGAGCGAACCAATGATTATCTGGTATGCGCTAAACTCCCGATTTTCGCTCGGTGAACCTGGTCGCCCAGTGGCGTAGCTAGGGTAAAGATATTTGACGCCCCTTTCCACAATTAAAACTCGGTACAAGACCGAAAACGCCGATCCTTCCGAAAAATTTCGAAAAAGGTCCCCAGTGTGAACCACCCTTTCTGCCCGCCCTTCCTAAGCCCCTGGCACCGCCCACCCGAACATCTACAATGCCCCCCGACACCCACCCCCCGAGCAAACTGCCTGAATGAAACACTGCTCGGGAGACTATTATATACTCAGAGGCCAGGGGGCATAGAGTTGCCGTCCCAGATGCACTTTCACTAACTGAACTTCCAAATTTGCTCTCTATTCTTCCTGGTGGCTATTCTTTCAGCGAGATGTTCGCCTCGCACCTCCTCGACCTTTTAAAGTCATCGTTCGTCAGAGAACTTCGCCCGGGGAGGTTTTAGTCGCAGCCTCACAATCGCTTCTGTACTTGCTGGTCACCTTCGTGTCTTACTTATACATGTCATTTGGGTGCAAGACATGGCCATCCAATGGGCCATTCCAAATCATACGGTCATTCCAGTTCGACGTGAATCAATAACTTTTTATTGACCTGTGCGTATTCTCATTGACTTTGCTGATGGTCAAAGACGTCTCTCGCTGAGATCAGAGAACATGCATACACTATATATAAGAATGACCCAATGTAGATTGGTTACGCCCAGTGCAAAAGCACGAAAAATGAAAGTTCCCAAAAGTGCACCAGAAAACGTGGAAATTTGTGTTTAATATGCATGTAAAATAAACATCATATCTCTACAAGTAAATGGGATTCTTAAAAACAACGAAAGGGAATTTTGTTTATTTTGACGGAAATCGAATCTATTTCAATCAGATCAAATATAGTTTTAGATCCTTATACTTTTAGATCCTTGTAATTTTAGGTAAGGTAAGTGTATGTAGTATTTAATATGTAAATACAGTAAATGTTGAGAGATATCACCGCGTTTTTTTCCATGACCTCCATCTTGGTTGCCCCGACCCGCGAACTTTAACGTGTTCACGGGTCGGGGCAACCAAGATGGCGGCCGTGGAAAGCTAAAATAACTCACGTTTGCTAAAATTAAGATTAAACAGTTTAAAATAATGAAAAAAATGACCTAAATGTATCCCTGAACCATAAATGTATCCCTAAACCTAACCTGGACCTTAAATCTATCCCTAAACCTAACCTGAACCCTAAATCAACCACTAGACCGTAAACCTAACCTGAACCCAAAATCTATCCCTAAACTTAACCTGAACCCTAAATTCATACCTAACCAGTGTTTTGACCCTCTCCTTAACAAGGATTTTGAACCTGAAAACTAGGAAAATAAAAAAAAAAGAAAGAAAAATGGCCAAAATTTATTATCAAATAAATGAATAATGAAAACCCAACTTACAGTTTCATGGAATACACTTGTACACACTTTATTTCATGGAATACACTTGTACACACTTTATTTCATGGAATACACTTGTACACACTTTATTTCATGGAATACACTTGTACACACTTTATTTCATGGAATACACTTGTACACACTTTATTTCATGGAATACACTTGTACACACTTTATTTCATGGAATACACTTGTACACACTTTATTTCATGGAATACACTTGTACACACTTTATTTCATGGAATACACTTGTACACACTTTATTTCATGGAATACACTTGTACACACTTTATTTCATGGAATACACTTGTACACACTTTATTTCAAGGAATACACTTTTACACACTTTATTTCAGGTTCCACCGAAACGAATATCCAGAATTTTGATTTAAATATAGAATCTGCTCTGAACACGCTGTTCAAAAATGGCGGAACACATAAAAAGGATTATAATAAGCCAGCCAATGAAATTTTTAAAACTATAATTAATCAACCAATAAAAATTTGCCACCTTCATATTATGAAAATTTAACTCTATTAAAAAAAATTATGGGTAGTGATTCCAAAACACCAACTTAACAAAACACGCAAATGACGTCATGGTCGCAGTGGTGTAGTGAGGGGAGGCAAGGGGGCATCATGCCCCGGGCGCTACTCACAAAAGGGCGCCAAATGGTATATTTTACTATAATATTGTATGGTTTTCGAATAAGGGGGGGGCGCTAAAAAGTTATTGGGGGCGCTAAAAAGGTATTGTGTCCCGGGCGCGAGTTAAGCTCGCTACGCCACTGCATGGTCATATCTTCCAACATTAGCCAAAATAATAAATCAACTTTGTTTGCACATTAGTAATAAGAGAACAAGTGAAAGAAATGATTCTTCAAGCAATTGGTCAGTACGATGACCTCCTGGTGTCTGTGAAAAAAAAAAAGCGCAAACTTGGGAGGTATGGCCACGTGACCAGAAAACAAGGGCTTGCCAAAGAAATCCTGCAGGGCACAACTAGAGGAGGAAAAAGAAGAGGAAGACAGAGAAAAAGATGGGGAGATAACATCAAAGAATGGACGGAACTAAAACTAGGCGATGCTGTGCGCAGTGCAGAAGACAGAGAGGAATGGAGAAGAATAGTTTTCATGTCATCTGTGGCGCCCCAACGGTCCAAGGACTAAGGACATGGTGATGATGATGATGAGGAATAAGAGAATGACTTTGGTGCAAGCAAAGAGTGAAAATCTCCTTCTATAAAACAGCTAGGCTCTCGCAGTCGGATGAACGCTTAAAATAATTTTTTTCTAATGATGATGTTGAACTTATTATAAAATTTATAGTAATAGTATTAGCGGCTGATGTTGGAAGATACGACCATGACGTCATTTGCGTGTTTTGTTAAGTTGATGTTTTGGATTCACTCCCCTTAAATTTTGTTTTTAGCATTTACCATTTTTTTTTTATTAGTGAAGTTTTTGAGTTTGTCATTTATTTACATTCCGTTATGAAATTTCAAGAGCAAAGAATTTTTATTTATTTATTTCATTTTATTTTATTATTTTTATATCTGTTCATTTATATTTTTGTTTACTTTCTTTCTTTTTTTTCGTGGGGGGGGGGGGGGATTTTAGGTGTCTCTTGGCCTTGCTGTGTTAATACAAAGATTAAATCAATTTCTTTAAACCCGATTGCGTTACAGATTTGAACTTTAGTACGGATTTTAATTTAAAATAATAAATAGCCTTCTTCTTTAAATGTACGTTAAAATACTACACACCATTTTGTTTAAACGGATACGTAGTGCATTACGGGATAACCCGTGGGGGGGGGGGCATAAAAACGTTAATATAGTTTAGCGGTGTGCAGTGGCGTATACCTCAGGGGTTTACCATTCCAGGAGTGTTTTTATTAATATTTTAAATATGTTGGTAAAGGGGTAAAATCATCGCGGTAATCCCATTTTGTTCCTAAGATACAGTTCATGGTCGATATTAAAGGGAGGGGTGGGGGCGACATATTTATGAGAATACCAATATGCGAGTATTAAAAATGTTCCAACATTCCTTGAAGTGCATTTCAAGTTCGGGAGAAGGAGTGTGGGAAATATTGATGTGGATAACAACACTTGAACGGCCAATCCACGTGAAAATATAATCTTTAAAATAGAGCCATATTTTTTTTTTTTTAATTATTACTGAAAATACTGAGGCGTGGTTAACTATTGGTTAAGATTTTTTGTAAAAATAAAAAAGATATTAGTATTTCCATTTGGCGCTAAATTCAGGACATTTAAAAAGTGCGGGTAGATTTTAATGAGGTCAATGACATTCCTAAACAGCACACGTCTTGTAGGGACATAATTATCGGTTACGAAATACTTCTTTAAAGATAAGAATTTTGTGTTTTCCCTAACAGTTTTCCTGCAATATACTTCAGGGACGAGTCAAAACCGGTGTTAAATATGTAATGAAGCTTAAAATATTTCAATATATGTTAATTGTACAGATGTTTAAAATTGTAAATAGATATTTCTTTTTCTTTTTTTTTTTTTAATCAAAAAAAAAATTCAAATTTTGTAGAAATTTTTTTTTTTTGTAGTTCAGGGGTGGGAACAATGTTGTGTTGGCTTATATGATATAGAAGATGTAAATGTCTAAAAACTCAATGATATTAGAAATGTTAACATCTATAAATATATATATTTTTAGTATGATTTACCAATTCCTAAAAAGACGTTTAAATGGCATGGAAAAAGTAAAGTTTGATTACAATTTTTCGAGGATACAAACATACATACATGTAAGTAACGCGAGTCAGAAATGGATTTTTATCTTTTGACACTTTGCAATACCAGGTAGAAAGTATCGCTAATATGCCTTCCATTTTTACCTCGGTAATCCCGGGACATGTTTGCTAGTGTCGGCATATCACTTGATCTATTCACGAGTAAGCGTTTTTGATCCGTCATTAAATGGGAAGAGAACAGCAGCTAGCAGTTGGTTGACGGCAAGACTTAGTATGTGCTGACAGCAAGCAGTTCTGTGCTGACAGCAAGCAGTCCTGTGTTGACAGCAAGCAGTCCTGTGTTGACAGCAAGCAGTCCTGTGTTGACAGCAAGCAGTCCTGTGTTGACAGCAAGCAGTCCTGTGCTGACAGCAAGCAGTCCTGTGTTGACAGCAAGCAGTCCTGTGCTGACAGCAAGCAGTCCTGTGTTGACAGCAAGAAGTCCTGTGCTGACAGCAAGCAGTCCTGTGTTGACAGCAAGCAGTCCTGTGCTGACAGCAAGCAGTCCTGTGTTGACAGCAAGCAGTCCTGTGTTGACAGCAAGCAGTCCTGTGCTGACAGCAAGCAGTCCTGTGTTGACAGCAAGCAGTCCTGTGTTGACAGCAAGCAGTCCTGTGCTGACAGCAAGCAGTTCTGTGTTGACAGCAAGCAGTCCTGTGTTGACAGCAAGCAGTCCTGTGTTGACAGCAAGCAGTCCTGTGCTGACAGCAAGCAGTTCTGTGTTGACAGCAAGCAGTCCTGTGTTGACAGCAAGCAGTCCTGTGTTGACAGCAAGCAGTCCTGTGTTGACAGCAAGCAGTCCTGTGCTGACAGCAAGCAGTCCTGTGTTGACAGCAAGCAGTCCTGTGTTGACAGCAAGCAGTCCTGTGTTGACAGCAAGCAGTCCTGTGCTGACAGCAAGCAGTCCTGTGCTGACAGCAAGCAGTCCTGTGTTGACAGCAAGCAGTCCTGTGTTGACAGCAAGCAGTCCTGTGTTGACAGCAAGCAGTCCTGTGCTGACAGCAAGCAGTCCTGTGTTGACAGCAAGCAGTCATGTGTTGACAGCAAGCAGTCCTGTGTTGACAGCAAGCAGTCCTGTGCTGACAGCAAGCAGTCCTGTGTTGACAGCAAGCAGTACTGTGTTGACAGCAAGCAGTTCTGTGTTGACAGCAAGCAGTCCTGTGTTGACAGAAAGCAGTCCTGAATTGACAGCAAGCAGTCCTGGAGTGAGGCTCAGCGGTTACGGGGTGACGGCAAGCAATCGTGGATGGACAGCTAGCAGTCGTGGATTTACAGCAAGCAGTTCTGGGCTGACAGCAAGCAGTACTAGGTTGACAGCAAGCAGTCCTGGGTTGACAGCAAGCAGTCCTGGAGTGAGGGCCAGCGGTTTTGGGGTGACGGCAAGCAATCGTGGATGGACAGCCAGCAATCATGGATGGACAGCCAGCAAACATTGATGGACAGCCAGCAATGGTGCGTTGAAAGCTCCTGCAGGTGTGTGAACGTAAATTCTGGTGGCTGGGCAAACTGCTTGCTTGAGGACAAGACCTTTTCTTTCACAACCCGTACAGTTAGTGCTACTGCATTTTCGTTTTACTTAAAATATATATTCCATACCAAACTGGTAAGAAATGTGCGGCAAATATAAAATATATGTTCAAAATGCCCCAAAAAAAATGTTGAGAAGCATCGGTCAATCGTGGGGGTCGGTTACCATTATTTTTTTTAATGAAGAGACATTTTTTTAAATATATTTGTATCTTGTTAATGAAGATTTGGGAGCCACTGTCGTTATAAATTAGTTTTAAAAAAAACAACCAGCGATGCATATGTCGCTTCAAAGAGCCTCGTGCGGCTCCTCAGCCGAGGACTGCCGACCACAAATTATGTGCATTCACCCTCCATTAAGTCGTTAACGTAATCAATAGACCGGCCATTATAACCTCATGAAACGTGATGATTTGAGGAATAAGCACCGGACAGTTTCTGTGCTTGTTCCAAGGCTATCGGTCTGGGGACAGTTTCAGTGCTCGTTCCAAGGCTATCGGTCCGGGGACAGTTTCAGTGCTCGTTCCAAGGCTATCGGTCCGGGGACAGTTTCAGTGCTCGTTCCAAGGCTATTGGTCCGGTTGAGAAGACGGGCGAATGGCGGGTAATTGTTCCTGACACTAATTACGCGTGCTGAGTAGCTGCCGGCAGCGGTTACTGTCAGACGACAGTCCGGCCGGGACCGAGCGGTTCGATCAAGAAGGGGGAAACAAGTTGTAATGCCAGCGACAACCAAAAGGCAGAGAGGACAGGGCCGGGTGAAAATGATGTAAAAAATGGGGTCAACTTAAAACCAGCGCCACGTAATGCTGCGAAATGTACCCATGTTTAGGACAGGTTTAAGATCTTTCCGTCTCACAAGATTCAACCCTAAAAAAATAGCTGGTATAAAAGAGGACGTGTGTCCACATTGGGCAGTCGTATTTTGTTGAAATCAAATTTTGAGGGACGTCCGCCAGGAGCGTTGAAGAGAGATACAGTTGAGTCTTAAAATAGAGTCTTAAATTTTACAACGGAGTCTTGTAATGGAGTCTTGAAATATAAGGACAAGGTATGCTAAACTTGAATTCATACACAGGACAAAAGATTTTGACGTTTCTGCTTAGAGCCTTCATAAGAAAACAAGACAAAATGAAGTTTGACAAGTATATATATATATATATATATATATATAGAGAGAGAGACAGAGACAGTTCGTCTATAAACTATGACCACCTTAATCTTTGTATATGCTAATTGGGAACTTGGCTGTGGGTGCGCAGATGGCTGATGAGGCCGATTGTGCCATGAATTATTCTTGTGCAGTAAGTGCAGGGGATTGATGGGTCGTCTCCAGGTGCAGTAATAAGGCATACACAAGTTAGGGCTGAAATTGTGTCCCTGCTTATTAACTGAAACATCCTTGTGTGCCCAGGGGCCATGTAACAGCACGTGAAGGAGCCATCAACAACTGCACATAGCCACACCGCCCCCCCCCCCCCAAGAAGTTAATCAGAGTACAGCTGATCGATAAGACTGAAGCATTCAATGTTGTCTCTCTTTCCTTTTTCAGTTCATCTCTCGTCTTCTTCCACTTCTCAATAATTTGTGTCTGCTCTGCTTTACCTTCATCCACCTCGTCATCCATCCTCGTCATCCATCCTCGTCATCCATCCTCGTCATCCATCCTCGTCATCCATCCTCGTCATCCATCCTCGTCATCCTATCTCTCCAGCGTTCTTTAATTTATCCCACTCTCATTCTTTCTCACTCTCTCTCTCTCTCCATCACGCTCTCTACATATCCATTCATCCATTCAACCATCCATCTATATATCCATGTTTCTTTCTATCTCTACAATCAACTGTAAATCCGTAAATATATCCATCTACTTATCAGTCCGTATGTAAGTCTATCCATCTATGTTTCTCTCTATATGCCTATCTATTTATCTAAATTAGAGGTTAGTTTGTATTAAGTATGATAAGATGATGAGAATGAATACCTTGCACTTTACTTAGTGTCCATCTTCCATCAGTATTATTAGAAAGGAAATAAAGATTTTCCAGAGAGGGGTGGGGAGAGAGATAAATCCTCAAGAGAAATTCAATGGGTAGCTGGTCACTGAGGAAACACGCAGTCCGTCATCACTGTTCTCTGAGGAAATACGCAGTCTGTCATCACTGGTCACTGAGGAAACACGCAGTCCGTCTTCACTGGTCACTGAGGAAACACGCATTCTGTCATCCCTTGTCTCTGAGGGAACACGCAGTCTGTCATCGCTGGTCAATGAAGAAACAGTCCGTCATCACTGGTCAATGAAGACACACGCAGTCCGTCATCACTGGTCTCTGAGGGAACACGCAATCTGTCATCACTGGTCAAAGAGGAAACACACATTCCCCCATCACTGGTCACTGTGGGAACACGCAGTCTGTCATTTCTGGTCAATGAAGAAACACGCAGTCCGTCATCACTGTCCACTGTGGGAACACGCAGTCTGTCATTGCTGGTCAATGAAGAAACACACAGTCTGTCATCACTGGTCAATGAAGAAACACGCAGTCTGTCATCACTGGTCAATGAAGAAACACACAGTCTGTCATCACTGGTCAATGAGGGAACACGCTGCTGCCCTCTTTGACACTACTTATCAGCTAAGTGATATAATATTTTTTTTTTTTAAATTTTATTAGTTTTTTCTGTTTGTTCGATGATGAAGGCTTCCTGCCGACACGTTCGTTGTTTTGTTGCATTCCTTTTTTCAGGTTTAACCCTACTGTGTTTAACTAATATCCTATTGTGCTAACAATGATTGCTGTCTCACCCCCTTATTACCCAAGTAGATACATGTACATACAAAGGTGTCACATATAGAGCAATTAGATATACATACGAACAAAGGTGTCACCATATAGAGCAATTAGATACATATACGAACAAAGGTGTCACCATATAGAGCAATTAGATACATACGAACAAAGGTGTCATCATTGATGGCTAAACTAACGTGGCGAGACGACGCATAGGTGTCCTATAGAAAATTTAACTAGAGAAAATTTAACGAGATAATTCTCTTTCTTAAAATCTGACCCGGTTTTGATGGTAACCAGTACATTATTAACATATTCTACAGTGCAACGGTTGGAAGCCTTTTGATTTTCAGCATTACCTGATGGTTTGGGAATCCACCATCTGATATCAAACACCGATTAAATAGACTAATCCAGAAAGCTAGTGACATCGCACAAACTTAACACCCTTCACTTGAAGAACTATTTCCAGAACTATGCTTTTGTAAAACTAAAACACTTTTGCAGAAAGATCCCTCCCACACTATTCCTCGCAGATACCTAAGATCAACTGAATCAGGGCGAATTCATTCCCTCAAAGTTAGGACCGAGAGGTAACTATTGTAATTAATCAATGCAAGCAAGGAAAAGACATTTTGGGGAAGGTTGTAGGTAGTTATGAATATATTAAATTACGAAACAGTAAGATGGAGTCTTCATATCAGTCTGTCGAGCTACAGCTGCACGCACTAGCGTACGAAGGGTGTTCTGGGGTTTAGGAGGGAGGGGTGGGTGAGCGATCACTCCGCCCCGGGCGTTTCCTATTTATTGAGGGCGGCATTTTACCAACCGCAAAGGTTGTTTTGTTTTTCCACAGGAGCGGCAACAATCGTGGCCTCTATGTTCTGTAGTTGCCAGAGAATCAGATGCAAAAAGACGTCTATGTTCTGAGGTTGCCAGAGAATCAGATGCAAAGAGACGTCTGTATTCTGTGGTTGCAAGAGAATTAGATGAAAAGATACGTCTACGTTCTGTGGTTGCCAGAGAATCAGATGCAAAGAGACCTCCATGTTCTGTGGTTGCCAGAGAATCAGATGCAAAGAGACGTCTACGTTCTGTGGTTGCCAGAGAATCAAATGCAAAGAGACGTCTATGTTCTGTGGGCGCCAGAGAATCAGATGCAAAGAGACGTCTATGTTCTGTGGGCGCCAGAGAATCAGATGCAAAGAGACGTCTATGTTCTGTGGGTGCCAGAGAATCAGATGTAAAGAGACTTCTATGTTCTGTGGGTGCCAGAGAATCAGATGCAAAGAGACGTCTATGTTCTTTGGGTGCCAGAGAATCAGATGGAAAGAGACGTCTATGTTCTGTGGGCGCGAGAGACGTATATGCAAAGAGACGTCTATGTTCTGTGGCCGCCAGAGAATTAGATGCAAAGAGACGTCTATGTTCCGTGGGCTCTAGAGAATCAGATGCTACGACACTACCCCCTCCACCCCACCCCCCACCCCGCATTTTATTTGGGAGCGAGAGAATCATATGATAAGACCCCGTCTATGTTCCGTGGGCGCCAAATAAACTGAAAGATTTGATGGGTGGTAGGGAATGGTTCAATCGCTTTCTCTGGCGCGGTGGCGTCCAGTGCACGGGGCGTGAACAATTTAATCAAGTCACTCAGCCGGGATGAGAGCTCTAGTGAACTTATTTTCCTATTCTTGGCCGTACATAACCCTGAGACTACACCAATGATCTGGAGGCCGTACATAACCCTAAGATTACACCAATGATCTGGAGGCCGTACATAACCCTAAGATTACACCAATGATCTGGAGGCCGTACATAATCCTAAGACTACACCAATGATCTGGAGGATGTACATAATCCTAAGACTACACCAATGATCTGGAGGATGTACATAATCCTAAGACTACACCAATGACACCAACTGAAGTCTCCCTTTTTACATTAAAAAAATAATTAAAAGTCGTCTAAAATATGCAGAATTTTTTTAATTAACCAAGGGTCATTCCATTTTCAATAGACAATTGTTAAGAAAACCGTACACAAGAATACATCTGTGATTTCTTCCGATAGATGCATTAACATTGGGTGGCCTAACTTTTAAGGTTTCATTGATTGACCTAACATGTAAGGTTTCATTGATTGACCTAACATGTAAGGTTTCATTGATTGACCTAACATGTAAGGTTTCATTGATTGACCTAACATGTAAGGTTTCATTGATTGACCTAACATGTAAGGTCTGATAAGATATTGATTGTCTTCCATGTAATAACGTGTAGTTAAGGTAAATACGTGTAATTCATTTAAGTTAATGAAAACTGGGGACGTCCTGGTGGTTGTTGTTTTTTCAGAAGGATATGGTGGTATGATAGATGGAGGGAATGGAAGAGAGCTGGGGGGAGGATGAAGAGAAGGGAAGAGAGCTGGGGGGAGGATGAAGAGAAGGGAAGAGAGCTGGGGGATGAAGAGAAGGGAAGAGAGCTGGGGGGAGGATGAAGAGAAGGGAAGAGAGCTGGGGGGATGAAGAGAAGGGAAGAGAGCTGGGGGGGAGGATGAAGAGAAGGGAAGAGAGCTGGGGGGGAGGATGCAGAGAAGGGAAGAGAGCTGGGAGAAGGATGAAGAGAAGGGAAGAGAATTGAGAGGAAGGATGGAGAGAAGGTAAGGTGATTGAGAGGAAGGATGGACAGAAGGAAAGAAGGATGAAGGGATGGGTCGTTTGGCGGAGTAATAGCATGGTTAAGGCATGTCACTCCATCTCACCAGAATTGTTTTCAAAGTTAGTTGATTTAATGAACTACGACAAATTTCATAGGACTGTGTTATAAATCGACTTTGTTATATATCGTCTTTGTTATAATATATATCGACTTGGTTAAATATCGACTTTGTTATATATCGACTTTGTTATATATCGACTTTGTTAAATATCGTCTTTATTATATATCGTCTTTGTTATATATCGACTTTGTTATATATCGACTTTGTTATATATCGTCTTTGTTATATATCGACTTTGTTATATATCGACTTTGTTATATATCGAATTTGTTATATATCGACTTTGTTAAAGTGAAATATCGAAGACGGGAAGACGATGTAGAGAAAAGTGAAACGTTCATTTATTGAAAGCATGTGGTTTCGTATGGTACTAGGACATCAGATTAACCTAAGGCGAAGTCAGCTGTGGCTAATTATGTTGTTAGGACATCAAATTAACCTAAAGGCCCAGGCAACTTGGCTAATTAGGGTACTAAGACAGCATATTAACCTAAGGCGAAGTCAGCTGTGGCTAATTAAGGTTCTAGGATCTCAGATTTACCTAAAGACAATGTCAGCTGTGGCTTATTATGGTACGAGGACCTCAGATTAACCTGACGGCGAAGGCAACTTGGCTAATTATGGTACTAGGCAGTCAGATTAACCTAAAGACAAATGAAGACACATGTCCAAGGGTCCGTTGCAACGACGTGATAATGACATAATGTATAACATTGATGGTCATCATGGTCACCTTGGTGATCTCTATACATAACAAGTCATGGAAACGGGGAGAGAATCTGTTACGGCCTACTTTGTCTAGGGTCTATTGATGCATGTGAAGTCTTTCTTACATCTATGATTACAACTATGTCCTGGTACGCTCTACTGGGCTGACAGCTATGGATCAGCAATCACACAATTAAGTCCACGAATATCAGACGTTTCATAATTCAATCCTTTATTCCTCATAAACAAATGCAGTACTAGCAAGAGTCACTAATCCTATTGGACCACATAATCAAATCCTCATTAAACAGGTATGAAGTAAACTCGCACTACCACAGGTGTTCATCATGATCTTCTCCCAACTCAACTTGTCTCCCGCCTTATATCCACTCACTTGTTTATTAGTATTTCCCTGTCATCCAATGACCATTCAGCCACACTAATACAATTCATAACAACTCATGGACCAAAAAGTGTTCACACTAACAACAGCGATTCTCAAACAAACTCTCACCATGCATGAACAACTTTTCATACCAAATCTTTACGCTACTAAATCTTGTTCACAACAAAGTCAAAGGGAAGCAAATAAAGGCGTATAGTCGTCCTTAGATGGTAATCATGAAATGGAAGATTGTTGAGAGATTGTCGTCCTTGATGACAGTTGGTATAAAGAGAATGAAAAGTACAATCTCCTCTAATTGAGTCGGTCAATAAGTGATTGGGTCAGTCAATAAGTGATTGGGTCAGTCAATAAGTGATTGGGTCAGTCAATAAGTGATTGGGTCAGTCAATAAGTGATTGGGTCAGTCAATAAGTGATTGGGTCAGTCAATAAGTGATTGAGTCAGTCAATAAGTGATTGGGTCAGTCAATAAGTGATTGGGTCAGTCAATAAGTGATTGGGTCAGTCAATAAGTGATTGAGTCAGTCAATAAGTGATTGAGTCAGTCAATACATGACTTGGTCAGTCAAAAAGTGATTGGGTCAGTCAATAAGTGATTGGGTCAGTCAATACATGACTGGGTCAGTCAATAAGTGATTGGGTCAGTCAATAAATGATTGGTTCGATCAATAAATGAGTGGGTCAGTCAATAAGTGATTGGGTCAGTCAATAAGTGATTGGGTCAGTCAATAAGTGATTGGGTCAGTCAATAAGTGATTGGGTCAGTCAATAAGTGATTGAGTCAGTCAATAAGTGATTGGGTCAGTCAATAAGTGATTGGGTCAGTCAATAAGTGATTGGGTCAGTCAATAAGTGATTGAGTCAGTCAATAAGTGATTGGGTCAGTCAATACATGACTTGGTCAGTCAAAAAGTGATTGGGTCAGTCAATAAGTGATTGGGTCAGTCAATACATGACTGGGTCAGTCAATAAGTGATTGGGTCAGTCAATAAATGATTGGTTCGATCAATAAATGAGTGGGTCAGTCAATAAGTGATTGGGTCAGTCAATAAGTGATTGGGTCAGTCAATAAGTGATTGGGTCAGTCAATAAGTGATTGGGTCAGTCAATAAGTGATTGGGTCAGTCAATAAGTGATTGGGTCAGTCAATAAGTGATTGGGTCAGTCAATAAGTGATTGGGTCAGTCAATTAGTGATTGGGTCAGTCAATAAGTGATTGGGTCAGTCAATAAGTGATTGGGTCAGTCAATAAGTGATTGGGTCAGTCAATTAGTGATAGGGTCGGTCAATAAGCGCACACATTTAAAAAAAAATATTCTTTTTCTAATTTCTTGGTCCTGACATTTAACAAGCTTTACTCCACAAAGTGGAAGATTATTATTTGTTGTAGTGGGGCAGAGTGGAGTGGGGTAGAGTGGAGTGGGGTAGAGTGGAGTGGGGCAGAGTGGAGTTGGGGTTTGAGTAGGGGAGCAATGGTATACCTTGACTTAGTGCCGCCCTAACACACACATCGATTTATATAAAAGTAGGTCTTTATATTAACCCCAAAGTGTCCCCTTCGCACCCCAGGTTAACCATTGTCCACCGCCTAGGCACCCCAAAGTGCCCCCGTCACACCCCAGGTTAGAGGTTAGCCACTGTCGACTGCCTAGGGCCCCCCCCCCCCCCGTGTCTTAACCCGGCAGTTTTGTATTCCGGTGATCTCCGCGGGCCACTCTGGTGTCTTGTTTTAGGGCACAGAGATACACAACTTATCAATTAACGACTCTTTGGCTGGCAAATAGTACCGAGTGTTTGAGTTGAGAGAGAGGAGAGTTCTCAGACGTCTTACGATGACTCCATAACTGGATAGCGGGAGTAGGATATATTGATTTTGTTGGAAAAATAATAGATATGGAGTGTATGTCGAGCAAATACTCTCCAACTAAGCTTATTCATTTTAAAAGATCTGGACTATATATTGGGCTAGCACTCTCCAACGAGCTAAATACATTACATTCAATGGATATGGACTATATATATATATATACATTGGGCTAGTACAGTGGTCGAAAAACTCAGTCACAAGAGACCAAAATCAGCAGCAGGACGATTAAAAAAATTTTGAGAGCCAAATTACTTTTCAAGAACCTGTCAAGAACCATGCTTTTCAGAGTCAAAACCGATTTCTGGCCAACTGGCTGAGCCGCACTCAGCTCTCTAAAGAGCCGCATGCGGCTCGCGTGCCACTATTTGCAGACCACTGGGCTAGTACTCTCCAACTAAACACATTCCTATAGTCGCTGGGTCTATGACACAGGGTTAAATCAAATCATTGTAATCCAGAGAGAAGCAACAGAAGTGTTGTGAACATGATTTGTTAGTGTGATATCTCGGTATGAAAGGTTGTCCATACATGGTGAGAGTGATATGAAAGGTTGTCCATACATGGTGAGGGTGATATGAAAGGTGGTCCATACATGGTGAGGGTGATATGAAAGGTGGTCCATACATGGTGAGGGTGATATGAAAGGTGGTCCATACATGGTGAGGGTGATATGAAAGGTGGTCCATACATGGTGAGGGTGATATGAAAGGTGGTCCATACATGGTGAGAGTGATATGAAAGGTTGTCCATACATGGTGAGAGTTTGAATGTGAGAATCATTGTTATTAGTGTGAACACTTTTTGGGTGCATGCGTTGTGTTATGAATTGTGTTATTGTGGCTGAATGGTCATTGGTTGAGAGGGAAATATTAATAAACGAGTGAGTGGGTATAAAAGGTCAGTGTGTTGGTTAGTCGAGAGAGAGAGAGGGGACAAGAGATTTATTAAGGGAGATCTTAGAGCTAGTAGAGAGAACGTGTGTTAGTCGAAGTTTAGTTTCCTAAACTGTGTAGTGAGGAACTTCATTATGTATTACTGAACTCTTGGCCATGTGGCATTACATTTTGTATATAATGGAATAAAGAATGGACTTATGAAACTATGTGGATTTATTGTGAAGTGTACCAGGCTGTAACATTAAAAATTTGGAAACCGTAACGTTTGGAAAGGTCGTAACATTTGTGGACTTAATAGTGTAACTGTTTCATTGTGTGGACCTGATGAGAATACTAGACAACGAGAGTAAGTCGTATGAAATAAGGTCGTAACAAGAAGCAGTAACACAATTTACAACAATCACTTCTGGTGGCAATCTCTGTGATTTTTATATCTTCTTTAAATAGATGCACTCATCTTAATTTCTAGTGATTATAGTTGGTACATGTATTTCATTTATCACGATGACAGTATTATTATTCAAGGAAGAGTAATCTTATCCATTCTTAAATCCAGATGGCCATGTGGGGCACGACAGACACAAGATAATTCACACATGAAAGCATATTTCCTGAGCCCCATGCAGCTCAATCTGCAACACAAACACCTAAAACAACAAACGCAACTGCCACCCACAGCATGTTACATGTCTGAGATGGCCAGCAAACATATCTGGCATGTAATCAATGGGGATTAGTGGGATAGGGTAAATACTTTTGAGAAACACTATCTTTGTGCAAGATTGAGTGGCTTTCCAAAAATATGTGATGGAACACAAGGCTATGGCATTAGTGGAATACAAGGCTATGGAATTAGTGGAACAGAAGGCTATGGAATAAAGGTTTCTTTCAGGCATCTTTCCGGGGGGTGAGGGGGGGCAGTCCCCCCCCCCCGGAGAAAGTCAAGTGCCCCCCAGAGCAAAATAAGTATAAGAATTAAAACAAGTCTATATTTGTATCATTAAAAACGACAAAATTGTCATTTTAAACCGTTTAAAAAGAATGCAATCCGGTGCCTTTAACCGATTACAATTAGTGGAATCTATGAAATATCGATATGTTTGCAATGTTTCGAAAGTTTGCCTGGCCCGATTATGAGCCGAAATGTTACTTCCCGTTCGCATTTGTCTGTATTTTTTTAAAATTATTTTTTGCAACTCGCAAGTTTAAAAACTTTAATAACACTGTTTTAAACTACAGTTGCTTCAATTTTAAGGTCTGTACTTTTAATAGAGTTCTCAGCTTGTATCAAATGTGAGCAATCTTTTTATGTTTGCAAATTATATTTTATAATAAAAGCATGACTTTTACAGTAAGTAATGATGTTAATTAAAAATTGAATGATGGCCTCATGCTTTATTAGCAACAGTGTTTCTTTCAGCTATCTCTCCGGGAGGGCACTGCCCCCCCCCCCCCCTTTTCAGCCGGAGCACAATGTGTAAAACAATATAACAAATATATTTTTTAAAATTAAAAATGACAAAATTGTCAATTTAAAACATTTTTAAAAAGTATAGCAACTGCTGCCTTTAACCGATTACAAATAGTGGAATCTATAAAATATCGCAAGGCTCGATATATTTGATGATCCGTATATTTAAGGCTAATCAAGTTATAGTATTTGGTTATAAAAATCGCACTGACCGTTCCAGTCTTACTTCCCGTTGTTCGCAGATATCGCTTTTTTCATTTATTTATTTTTTGCAACCGACAAGTTAAAAGACTTTAATGACAATGTATTAAAATACTTTTACATACCTATAAAGGTCTAAATTTTTAATAATAGTTAGTCACGTTATAAACATGTTATAAAATTTAAAGGGCGCATACAAATAGTGCACGTTTCATCAATTATTTTTAAATCGAAAGCGTTTTTTGTATTCTTTAAATGTGCTTTTTTTGTTTCAAAGTTTCCTGAATAACCGTTTTTTTGTTTGTTGTTGTTTTTTTTTAATACTAAGCCGATATTTATTTGATTACCTTCCCAAGCAGACTTGCTTACCCTGGAACAAATCTATGGTTAGCAGACTTGCTTACCCTGGAACAAATCTATGGTTAGCAGACTTGCTTACCCTGGAACAAATCTATGGTTAGCAGACTTGCTTACCCTGGAACAAATCTATGGTTAGCAGACCTTCTTACCATGGAACAAATCTATGGTTAGCAGACCTTCTTACCCTGGAACAAATCTATGGTTAGCAGACTTGCTTACCCTGGAACAAATCTATGGTTAGCAGACTTGCTTACCCTGGAACAAATCTATGGTTAGCAGACCTGCTTACCATGTAACAAATCTATGGTTAGCAGACCTGCTTACCCTGGAACAAATCTATGGTTAGCAGACCTGCTTACCATGGAACAAATCTATGGTTAGCAGACTTGCTTACCCTGGAACAAATCTATGGTTAGCAGACCTTCTTACCATGGAACAAATCTATGGTTAGCAGACCTTCTTACCCTGGAACAAATCTATGGTTAGCAGACTTGCTTTTTTTTTGAAAATTCATTTATTAATTGAGTAGCTATCTCAAATAATAATGTAAATAACAAATTATAGCCCCATAACTATTTTAAGTTATATAATTATTTTTTTTTATTTTATTTTTTTCATAACACAAACAGGTCAAGCAATTTCCGTTTTGCCAACTCTGCATGGAAGGATGATAATTAATCAAATATCCTAATCACACTAAGTTCCTAAAATATCCGAGGTATCCTGCAGTCGCAGGGGTTGTTAGGCGCACACAATAACTCTAAAGTTAAGTGACACCTACATTATTTAACTAGAATCTCTTCCGTTGCTCTCCAATTAAGTGTAAAATATTGCACTACAAATTCTAGATAATTGATAAAATGCATACTTGTATTTTGAATTAATTAAAAAAATTCTGGGGGACTATAATGTTTTTAGAGGCGATAATAATCTAAGGCAAAAGCGTACCCTCAAGAGTGACACAACTAGAATGAATATTTACGTCCTGCTGGTGCGAAATTTAAGATGTCTTTGGTCATTATTATGGATAATTATGGCACTTTCCACCCGAATATTTGAAATGCCAAATGCCACCTCAAAGTTGTCTGAAAGAAACAAACAATTCAAGCATGCGCCAAAACAAATGTATCCCTGCAGTTTGTGTTTGTACGACTGTGTTTAGCACCATAAACTATGCACCCCTTTCATCACGCTGATCAATGGTACGACTGTGTTTAGCACCCTAAACTATGCACCCCTTTCATCACGCTGATCAATGGTAGTATGGGGTTGATTATAGGCTTGTGCCTAAAGATTGCCCTGGTTTATATATGGCACTGGGCTAGATAATGCCTCCAAAAAACCTTTAAAATGTTGAATTAAATCAAAAGTTTCTGGGGAACAGGCTCCCCAACCCCCTAAGCCGATCAAGTTTTATCGGCGCCCACAATTTCAGCCCTAAATTTCGATGAAAATGATCGCTGATTTTCGTATTTATAGATACACTGCCTAGTAGCGTAGCTACTATTAGTGCTGCCATGAGCAGCAAAATATTTTTTGTCCCCCCATTCACGATACAATGTGTCACCGGGGTGGAACACCCCAACCGCCTTATTTCGACGACACTAGCAGGGGCGTATCTACAGAGTTTGGCGTCAGGGGACAAGATTCATTTTCTCGCCCCCCTCCAACTCTGAAACCAATTAATACCATCTAAGCCCATCCCCCCCCCCCCCCGCTAGTCTGGCACACAGGGACGTATGTCCCATCCGCCACCCCTTAGCTACGCCTCTGGCCACTGACAACTGTCACTTCCCCCCGGAAATCTGAAATGCCCCCCGGGGGGAAAATGTCTGAAAGAAACACTGTATGGAATTAGTGGAACAGAAAATTTGTGGAATTAGTGGAACACGTGGCAATGGAATTAGTGGAACACATGGCTATGGAATTAGTGGAACACGAGGCTATGGAATTATTGGAAAAGAATGATATGGAATTAGTGGAACACAAGGCTATGGAATTAGTGGAACACAAGGCTATGGAATTAGTGGAACACAAGGCTATGGAATTAGTGGAACACAAGGCTATGGAATTAGTGGAACAGAAGGCTATGGAATTAGTGGAACACAAGACTATGGAATTAGTGGAACAGAAAGCTATAGAATTAGTGGAATACAAGGCTATGGAATTAGTGGAACACAAGGCTATGGAATTAGTGGATCACATGGTTATGGAATTAGTGGAACACATGGTTATGGAATTAGAGGAATACAAGGCTATGGAATTAGTGGAACACATGGTTATGGAATTAGAGGAATACAAGGCTATGGAATTAGTGGAACACAAGACAATGGAATTAGTGGAAATCAAGGCTTTGGCATTAGTGAAACCGATGGCTTAGGAAGGAGGTGCGGAAAATGGGGGGGGGGGGCAGTCCGAGGCCGGGTGGCACCAAATTTCGTTATGTGGAGGGGTGGCATTTTCGGCCAACTGCGGAGTTTTTTTTCTGGGAAGCGGGGCGGCAAAAATCGTGTCCCTCCCTGAGCGGGACTGAAACAAAGTGAAACGAATGTGTCTCTTTCATTTAACGCGATGTCGGAATGGTTATTAAAACACATACAATATAGTTAGCTAACAATCTCAGTGAGATGTGTATTGTTTTTGTTCAGTGTGTAGTAATATGTTTAGCTGTCTGGGGCAACACTGGCGCATGTAAAATACGGGAAGAGGTGCGGAAAATCTTTAATAATATTTCCAGATTGCGCTCCGTTTTTCCACCAATGCTTAGTGGCGCTCCGTGTATCCACCAATGCTTAGTGGCACTCCGTGTATCCACCAATGCTTAGTGGCACTCCGTGCATCCACCAATGCTTAGTGGCACTCCGTGTATCCACCAATGCTTAGTGGCACTCCGTGCATCCACCAATGCTTAGTGGCACTCCGTGTATCCACCAATGCTAAGTGGCACTCCGTGCATCCACCAATGCTTAGTGGCGCTCCGTGCATCTACCAATGCTTAGTGGCACCCCGTGCATCCACCAATGCTTAGTGGCAGTAACTCTATATATAGTGGGTAGTGACGGGAGCTGATGCTGATTTCGTTGGATATAGACGGTTAGTGGTGCCATTTTAGGAGTTATTTACATGCACTGATGCCATGCTTTAGTTGTTTTGTGTGCATTCGGTGCATACGTGATCAAGCGCACGACAGGCGAAGCAGCGAATGAAACGCACAAGAGGATGGTTATAATTAATTTTTTTTTTATGTAGGTGACAATTTTTCTGACCTTGTGCCCTGTTTCCTTTGCCATGTGCACTATGCCATGGGGCTTGTGCAGTAAGTCCCTTACCCTAGGCACTTCACCTTATGTCCGGCCCCATACTCACCCAAATTTTCATATTTTATGTAGTTCTGAGAGTAATATGTAAATTCCAAGTTACCATCGAATTATACACCCTCTCCTTAGATCAGACAGACGAGGCCTAACGTTGGATTAGAAATACCAAATTAAGTGGTACCCTGTCAAAATAGTGTTGTGTGGGTGAATAGGGGAGACACTGTCAATTTAAGGAAACAGCAAAGACATGGGGAGACCACACCAATGTAAGGCTGTTAAGGAGACTTGGGGAGACCACATTAATGTAGGGCTGTTGAGGAGGCAAAGGGAGATCACAGTTATGTAAGGCTGTTAAGGAGACTAGGGGAGATCACATTCATGTAAGGCCGTTAAGGAGACTTGGGGAGACCACGCCAATGTAAGGCTGTTAAAGAGACTTTTTCCTATGGCACGTTGCTAAAGCTTTTCGATAGATCCAGTCCATGCTCGCTGCCTGCGAGTAAACGTGTGCTGTATGTGGGTGTGTGGACATGTGTGGTTAGTTGTGTGTACTCTAATTCTCTGTATCTCGACGGTGCCCACGACCATAAGATTTTCTACCGAGCTTTAACCATTTTACCCTTGCTTTACAAAATTACTGTGCGTATATCGAATTACTGTACGCAAATCTAATTACTGTACGTATATCCAATTACTGTAAGCATATCTAAATACTGTACGTATATCGAATTATTGTACGTATATCGAATTACTGTACGTATATCAAATTACTGTACGTATATCGAAATTGTAATATCCAAACCAGAGGCGTAGCTGGGGGTCTGAGTAGGGCAGATGTCCATGGTCGCCAGACTAGTTAGGGGCGCCAAAGCGTGCTTTGATGATATTTTATTGATTCAAATAATGGGTTTGAGAGTTGAAAAAAGAAAGGGCGGCTCTTAAAATTAATCTTGTCCCTCGGGCGCCAAACACTCTAGCTACGCCTCTGATCCAAACACCTCATGTTTCTCTCCTCCTCTCTGACGACTCAAAATTACCATTACTGTAAGCACATGTTGAATCCAGGTAGACGCCTCAGTGTTCATTGAAACTCATCGAAACTCATTTCAAGTTATTTCAACCTAAAGGTTTATTACATGTTTAATTAAATACTAGATATAGCCCGCCAAACATTGGTGACAGCAATGCGTGAACTTGCCATCTACTAGATATAGCCCGCCAAACATTGGAGACATCAATGCGTGAACTTCCCATCTACTAGATATAGCCCTCCAAACATTGGTGACAGCAATGCGTGAACTTGCCATCTACTAGAGATAGCCCGCCAAACAATGGCGACAGCAATGCGTGAACTTCCCATCTACTAAAGTTACTTGACAAAACATGAACTCAAGTAACGCACATTTAATAATCGATATTTTTGCTACACCCCTAACCCGATGATACGTCACTGCACACTTTTTATTTCACGCCCATAAACTATATTAACTATTCTGATGTCCCAACCACTTTAAATCAAATTTTTTTTTACACCATATTTAAATTGAGACGATTTCATTTTCCGAAAAGAAAATATTACGCACCAAACGCCGTTGCGTTATATAAAAGAATATATCATTTAGCGTAGTTATCGGGAATTATATTTTGCATGCTATTGAACTCGTTATTGAACCATACTTTCTTTCAAACATATAGAATTATTTGTATTATACTATCAATACCAAAATCTCTGATTAGGAAGCAGCCAATTAGGAAGCAGTCCACGAGTCATACCAGAATCGTAACATATATAATAATATTGCTCATTGTAAATCAACTGACTCCCAGATTATCAGTCGACTCCAATATTGATGAGCGCACTATCCCATAACTGGAAGGTAGGCGATGGGATTATCCAATAACTCCCCGGTAGGTGGTGGGATAATCCTCTTACTCAGAAGTAGGTGACTGGATTATCCTCTTTCTCACCGGAGGATGACGTGATTATCCTCTTTCTCACATGTAGGTGATTGGGATTTCCTCTATCTCACAGACAGCTAATCAAACACTTTTTTTTAAAATGTAAGTTTCTACTACCAACATAGGCTTACACAATGGACTGTAAGTCAAGGTGACAACGAAGTCAAGATGACAACAAAACAAGACGACAACGAAGTCAAGATGCCAACGAAGTCAATATGTCAACGAAGTCAATTGGACAACGAAGTCAAGATGACAACGAAGTCAAGATGACAACGAAGTCAAGATGACAACGAAGTCAAGATGACAACGAAGTCAAGAGGACACTTGAGTCACGATAACAAAAAGTCAATAGGACAAGAAAGTCACGATGACAGGAAAGTCAAGATGACAGGAATGTCAAGAAGAAAGGAAAGTCAAGAAGAAAGGAAAGTCAAGAAGAAAGGAAAGTCAAGAAGAAAGAAGAAAGGAAAGTCAATAAGAAAAGAAAGTCAAGAAGAAAGGAAAGTCAAGAAGAAAAGAAAGTCAAGAAGAAAAGAAAGTCAAGAAGAAAGGAAAGTCAAGATTGCCTTTACGTTACTATGGCTACAATGTTTTCCTTTCCAGCACCTAAATCAAATAGGTAATTGTTTTTTTAAATCAAATCTGATCAGGTACACGTGCATATTGACAGTGTGCTCTAAGGTTATTCCTTCAGTTGTAGGGCTCATACATAATAGAACAGAGTTTCTACTTATAACGACTGTCAACATTTTAACTTTCGTTAAGCAAATCCGCCCAGACCTTTGGGAGAGTGGACTGCGAACGTTTTAAACGCAGCGTTCTCGGTCGACCGGACGTCCACCAGGCCAGGGGGGGGGGGTTCCCGCGTGCCGCTGCACGGTCTGTCGGCGGGGAAACCCGGTGGCTGGCCCGTGTGGAGGTGTGCCGGGGGGAGGGGCATTAAGAGCTCGCGCTCGACGGCCCACCGACGCCATCTCCTATGCGACCTTTTCAGTTAAATATGTTGAGTTAGTTAAATAGGTTGAGTTAGTTAAATAGGTAACTAACTCATAGGTTGGGTTAGTTACATAGGGAACGTTATATAACAAAAGTTATTTTGATCAAGTATACAAGATAATTTTTTTTTGGACGGAATTAATAATCCAACGGGGTCAAGGACATCTAGACAAAAAATGCGTTTGAGCCCTTCACATACTCCTGTGCCCCTTCTCATGCTCCTGTGCCCCTTCTCATACTCCTGTGCCCCTACAATACTCATTTGCCCTTTCTTATACTCATCTGCCATTTCTTATACTCATGTGCCCTTTATCATGCTCATGTGCCCATTCTTATCCTCATGTGCCCCTTCCCATCCTCATGTGCCCCTTCTTATCCTCATGTGTCCCTTCCTATCCTCATGTGCCCCTTCCTATCCTCATGTGCCCCTTCCTATCCTCATGTGCCCCTTCTTGTCCTCCTGTGCCCCTTCCTATCCTCATTTGTCCCTTCCTATCCTCATGTGCCCCTTCCTATCCTCATGTGCCCCTTCTTATCCTTATTTGTCCCTTCCTATCCTCATGTGCCCCTTCCTATCCTCATGTGCCCCTTCTCATGCTCGTGCGCCACTCCCTAAATTCACATGCCGTGTCCATCTTGTTTACGAGTTCTAAAAATACCTTAAGCCAGCTGGTTATCTGTTACTAGTATCAAGTATCTTATTTCAATAAAACTCTCTATGATGAAAGCCTACCTTGGCTCAATCAATGAAATACCTACTAAAAGTAGTTGCTGTAAAAAAGCATACTTTGGCTCAGTCAAAGAAATATCTACTAATAGTAGTTGCTGTAAAGAAGCATACCTTGGCTCAGTCATAACATATCTACTAATAGTAGTTGCTGTAAAGATACAATACCTTGGCTCAGTCATAAAATATCTACTAATAGTAGTTGCTGTAAAGAAGCATACCTTGGCTCAGTCAAAGAAATATGTACTAATAGTAGTTGCTGTAAAGAAGCATACCTTGGCTCAGTCATAAAATATCTACTAATAGTAGTTGCTTTTAAGAAGCATGCATTTGCTCAGTCAAAGAAATATGTACTAAAAGCAGTTGCTATAAAGTAGCAGTCGTAGTCACGTGATGACATGTTTATCATAACAAACATGTCAAGATACAAACTGTACGACGTACATCGACCATCTACAATCAATTTTGCATGCCAACAACAAACATAAGGACCAGCGACCCATGTCCCACGAGAGATCCATCCAACCATTGAACGACCGTTCATCGAGTGTTAAATATATATGGACATAGAAAAAGTCAAATTGATCTATTACTCGTCTGTCAAGAGTGTACAATAACTATAAAAGAATGTGAGTGGGGGGTCCAGGGGCGGACTGACGTATGGGTATAGAGAAAAGTATTGGACTTGAGTTAGTCAGGGGTCACATGTGGTAATGGGGGAGGGTGTTTGATGGGGTCATGATAAGCTTTGGTTAATGGAATGGGAAAATATCCTCTTCCTGGCAAGCAGGTTGTCATGACAACGCATCAAGCAAACATTGGATTAGATTTTGTGCGTGGTAGGCATCAGGGAAGCTCTATTTATAAGGCGACCTTAACGACTTTTTAACGGGACAAAAACAAACGACTTTTTAACAGGACAAAAATTAACGACATTTTGACGAGACAAATGATTGAATATTTAATTGAAAGAGACTCGAGTCCTTCATAATGTGGCTTCTATTTATTATTCTCATGATTGAATGTCGAAGCCAGCGGTGGGTTAAGAGTGGTTGGGACCTTGGCAGTGGCGTCAATAGGGAAGGCGAAGAGTGCGGATTGCACCTTGTGACACCTTCGCAGGGATGGGCACCAAATAAATAATGCGAATTTGACGGATTTCACTCTAGTGCGGCGGTTCTCAACCTGTGGGTCGCGACCCCTTTAAGGGTCGAACGACCCTTTCATATGGGTCGTTTAGGACCTTCAGAAAACACCTATACTCTGCAGTTATGGAGTAGAAACGAAAATAACTTTGTGGTTGGGGGTCGCAACAACATGAGGAAATGTATCAAGGGGTCGCGGCATTAGAAAGGTTGAGAACCACTGCTCTAGTGTGTTTCAAAACCTAGCACGGTTAAAGGTTAGAATAAGAGCACCAAAAGAACAGGTTGTCACCAGACCAGGGTGCCGTCTGAGCAGGGGGCCTGAGATGTGTGCCACCTGAGCAAGGGGCCTGAGATGTGTGCCACCTGAGCAAGGGGCCTGAGATGTGTGCCACCTGAGCAGGGTGCCACCTAGCAGTGTGTCGATCGGGGGAGGGGCACCAAAAGAACAGGTTGTCACCAGACCAAGGTGCCACCTGAGCAGGGGGCCTGAGATGTGTGCCACCTGAGCAAGGGGCCTGATATGTGTGCCGTCTGAGCAAGGGGCCTGATATGTGTGCCACCTGAGCAGGGTGCCACCTAGCAGTGTGTCGACCGGCGGAGTGTGGAGGGGGAGTCTGGAGGAGTTGATACGTTGAGCTTACCGCACCAGGTGACACCAACCCTAGTGACACCGCTGACCTATGTGTTGTATATATATTTCAAAACCAGTAATTGTGTCAGAACGTGATGGCACCAACACTCTGACCTATATGTGCTCGACGACACAATTTAAACCCTCCCACTTTGCCCCCTTAACTCCATTTGGCTCCACTTTCGCACATTTGGCACCGGTGCGTCAACCCGAGAGGTGTGACCTGACTCTGTGAGATTTCTCCCCCCCCCCTGCCCTCCGTTGTTACAACACACGAGTGTCATCCGAAGATTATCAGTTGAACAGAGACGCGGCCAGGATTAAAATGTGGAGGAAATCGATAATTTCAAGATGAAGTTTCTTTTAAATAAATGTTGACATTGTCGTGGCCAGAGGCGGATTTCTAGCAAGGGCGTTTACATTTCGACATGACCAGTCACGAGGCTCTGCTCACCGTGGACATGTTGCAGAATTTTGGACTTTTGTGTGACAAGATAAACAAGCAAATGTACAGGTGAAAATAAATAAAGTCGCAACAATTTTTTTTAAAGGCAGACTGGCGCTGGGCAGCACATAGTGAAAGGATGCCGGAATGTAGAGCGGCAAAAGCGATCTACAGGCAGAAGCCTAGGGGCAGACGGCTCACCGGTCTATGGTCTACAGGCAGAAGCCTAGGGGCAGACGGCTCACCGGTCTATGGTCTACAGGCAGAAGCCTAGGGGCAGACGGCTCACTGGTCTATGATATAAAGGAAGAAACCTAGGGGCAGACGGCTCACCGGTCTATGATATACAGGAAGAAACCTAGGGGCAGACGGCTCACCGGTCGACCAAGACTGAGATGGATGGACGATGTTATAGAGAGGGATTTACACCAGTTGGGGTTCGTGCATGAATGCGGAAAGCCATGGATCGATCCGAATGGAAGGATGTGGTGGAGCAGGCCAGGGCCCTACATTGGCTGTAGCGCCACTGATGATGATTTACAGGTGAAAATAAAATCTCAATGATTTACAGGTGAAAATAAAGGCTCTATGATTTAAGAAAGTGGTGTTGCCAGCCACATGTGATAAACACATTTCATAAACACATTTCATAAACATCTAATGAAGACAATACATTAACACACATCTACACTCAACAAACACACTTGATGAAATGCTTCGATACATACCTACATGGTGTTGTCAAATCGCCATTAAAGTATGCACCTGAAGTTATAGAACACTCTTCTGATTAATGGATACGAGCATCCAAGAAGCACTGATATCCTTTATATGAGTTTATCCAAGGTAAAAGAATGCTACATTTCCAAATGATTTGGCACTATTTCACTTTCCGCTCGTTACGTTCAAGGATGATCCTCCAAGAGTTGATATCTGTAATGTGAATCAACTGTTGATGTCCGTTTGAATTTATCAACACATTGGAATAAAACTGGGATAATTATTTATATATATTACATTAATGAATATGTTGATTTCTCCCAGGAGCGGAGACAGGTAGGGTTCAATGGGGCCCTCGTTAAAGACTGGTGGGTGCAATGGGGCCCTCGTTAAAACTGGTAGGGTGCAATGGGACCCTCGTTAAAGACTGGTGGGTGCAATGGGGCTACGGTTAGAGACTGGTGGGGTTCAATGGGGCCCTCGTTAAGGACTGGTTGGGTGCAATGGGGCCCTCGTTATAGACTGGTGGGGTGCAATGGGACCCTCGATAAAGACTGGTGGGGTGCAATTGGGCCCTCGTTAAAGACTGGTGGGGTGCCATGGGGCCCTCGATCACGACTGGTGGGGTGCAATGGGGCTATCATCAGAGAAAGGTGGAGTTCAGTGGGGCTCTCGGTGGATACTAGTGGGTTTAAATGAGGCTCTTATCGGAGACAAGTGGTGTGAAAATGGGCTCTTTTCAGAGACAGGTGGGTGCAATGGTTCTCTCATCTGAGAGATGAGGGGTGCAATGGTTCTTTCATCTGAGAGATGAGGGGTGCAAGGGTTCTTTCATCTGAAAGATGAGGGGTGCAAGGGTTCTTTCATCTGAGAGATGAGGGGTGCAATGATTCTTTCATCTGAGAGATGAGGGGTGCAAGGGGTCTCTCATTTCTCATTCTAGGATTCCTATCTTACAAAAGCCTGATTTTTAAACTATGCACCGATGTCCTACGTAGACTAACCACCGTCTCCACTCCGTCCCCCCCACCCTCTCACCACCACCTCACTCCCTCCCATCACATCCCACTCCCTTCCTCTCACAATTCCCAACCTACTCCTCTCCCTTCCCTTCGGCATCCACCCCACCATTAACTGCTACACGTCACCGCAGCCTAACTGGCCATATGTCATTTGTGTACCAAGCTGATTATAAGAAATGAAAAGTACTATGTAAAATGTATTTTAAAAATGTGTTGTAGCAAACGGATTATAAGAAATGAAAAGTGCTGTGCACAATGTATTCATCAAAATGTTGTACCAACCGTAATGAGGTCACGGGAGGGTGGGGCATGTAATTAATTCACGTATGTTACAACGTCAACAAAAGAAAATCAGCATATCTTTTGATACGTTTCTTCCGATGGTTACGTAACAAAGTTTATTTCCTATGTTTTATTTAGAAAGTTTATTACCGAAATCTAACTACGGAAATTAGGTTTATTGCCAATGTGTTATGGAATTAAATTTATTGCCAGTTGTTTGTATAACAAAGTTGATTGTTCCACGGAAATTCCAAATATTGGACCACAAAGGTCCCAAATATCGGTCCACACAAGTCCCAAATATTGGTCCACGCAAGTCTCAAATATTGGTCCACGCAAGTCCCAAATATTGGTCCACGCAAGTCCCAAATATTGGTCCACGCAAGTCTCAAATATTGGTCCACAAAGGTCCCAAATATCGGTCCACACAAGTCCCAAATATCGGTCCACACAAGTCCCAAATATCGGTCCACACAAGTCCCAAATATTGGTCCACACAAGTCCCAAATATCGGTCCAAACAAGTCCCAAATATTGGTCCACACAAAAGTCCCAAATGTTCAATACGCGCCTTGCCTCATTAACAAATAAACAAAACATTCGTGAACGTAATCCGATTATGACGTAGCCTACAGTTAATCTTAAAGCACGGAACAATCCATTTCCCTAGCTTATCGTTGAAATCTCGCGTATAAATCTATACATAAATTATTTTTAAAATATATTTCCTGTAATAAAAACTTCACAATCCATTAAGACGCATATTTGCTAACTATATTTTTGCACACACACTATAGTCCACAACACGAGTGGGAATTTAATTGAAGTATAACTTTTTCCCGGACAAATAAAAAAAAACAACAACAATTTAAAAAAAACGGAACACAATTTCCTCCTCCGCTAATAGCCAGCTCTGAACTACCTCTCCATCGTGGACCTCTTCCTCCGCATGCTAAATCTCTGTAGCGAATGAGGCGACATGCAAGGCCCTAAGCCGTCATCCGAAGGTAGGGAAGGTGCTGGTCCATGCTGGTTTTATTTTCACACGGTTAGGACGAGTTCTCGCCCCTCACGGCAATCAATAACTCGCTGTATTCCTCGCACAGCGGACCGCGCGCGTCTCTACCCCCTCGCTTGGCCTCGCAATGAGACCAAACTTTTGTGACACGTCTTTATTGCATTTGTCAGTGTTTTATATAGAGATATTTCTAATCAAACACAAGAGGAGAGGGATACAATTTAAAAAAAAAAAGTTTCCTGTGTGTTTGTAAAAGGAAGCAAACCACAACCGAGAATCGGACACGGAGAGAGGGAAGGAGAGACGGAGAAGCAAGCTGTTGCCCTCGAGCTACGATCGAGAAGTCGAATTCACGAGATATCTGGTCGCAGGGTTGGACTGCGGGCGGAGGCTGAGGTTGGGAGGGTGTGGGGGTTAGTTGATAATGCTCGTGGGTGTTATGAGAGGGGGGCATGTGTGTGAGTGTGTGTGAGTGAATGTTTTGTTTATGGCTGGATACTTAATAGCTTTTGTGAACTCGTGAAAAGCTCGGAAGGATTTGTGTGACAAGAGTTTTAATTAGTTTTTCATTTCTGCACGCGCTGATTGAAGCATAGATTTGGTTTTGGTGAGGTGTTCAATGTTGTTGACATATTCTAAGTGGTGTGAGAATATTGAGTCAATGATGAGACAATTGAGTCAATGGTGAGAGAATTGAGTCAATGATGAGAGAATTGAGTCAATGATGAGAGAATTGAGTCAATGATGAGAGAATTGAGTCAATGGTGAGAGAATTGAGTCAATGGTGAGAGAATTGAGTCAATGATGAGAGAATTGAGTCAATGGTGAGAGAATTGTTTGAACGATGTGTAAGGGATGTGTGAGCGATGTTTTATGGATTTGTGTATGACACGTAAATGATACTTAGATCGTGTGTGTGATGTGTGAATGATGTTTGACTTTTGCGTGAATGAGCCACGTGGTCTCGTCGTCATCAACTGGGGATACGTGTGTAAATCAGTAGACATACAATGGAAAGTTAACACAAAGATGTGTTTGATTTCCATGCCTTTTAAGAACGTCACTGCCATTCATCGGTTGAATCTCCTGTCGTCAAGTCTGGCTCGTCAGCTGAGTCAAGAGTGACGTCATGTGTCTGCCGCGACACTTGCGTGACGTCATCGGTCGACCTAGTCTATAGCGCACCAATTTTTGGGTGGATCCACATTCACTTTTGTCTTGCATGATCATTGTGCCGCGTTTGTGTCATGTGTTGTGTGTCGCGTCTGTGTCATGTGTTGTGTGTCGCGTCTGTGTCATGTGTTGTGTGTCGCGTCTGTGTCATGTGTTGTGTGTCGCATCTGTGTCATGTGTTGTGTGTCGCGTCTGTGTTGTGTGTTGTGTGTCGCGTCTGTGTCATGTGTTGTTAGTCGCTTTTGTGTCATGTGTTGTGTGTCGCGTTTATGTCATGTGTTGTGTGTCGCGTCTGTGTCATGTGTTGTGTGTCGCGTTTGTGTCATGTATTGTGTGTCGCGTTTGTGTCATGTGTTGTGTGTCGCGTCTGTGTCATGTGTTGTGTGTCGCGTTTGTGTCATGTGTTGTGTGTCGCGTCTGTGTCATGTGTTGTGTGTCATATGTTGTGTGTCATGTGTTGTGTGTCGCATTTGTGTCATGTGTTGCGTGTCGCGTCTGTGTCGTGTGTTGTGTGTCGTGTCTGTGTCATGTGTTGTTAGTCGCTTTTGTGTCATGTGTTGTGTGTCGCGTTTATGTCATGTGTTGTGTGTCGCGTCTGTGTCATGTGTTGTGTGTCGCGTTTGTGTCATGTGTTGTGTGTCGCGTCTGTGTCATGTGTTGTGTGTCGCGTTTGTGTCATGTGTTGTGTGTCGCGTCTGTGTCATGTGTTGTGTGTCATATGTTGTGTGTCATGTGTTGTGTGTCGCATTTGTGTCATGTGTTGCGTGTCGCGTCTGTGTCGTGTGTTGTGTGTCGTGTCTGTGTCATGTGTTTGTGTCGCGTTTGTGTCATGTGTCGTGTGTCGCATTTGTGTCATGTGTTTTGTGTCGCATTTGTGTCATGTATTGTGTGTCGCGTTTGTGTCATGTGTTGTGTGTCGCGTCATGTGTATTTTCCTTTGAAAGACGCCTCTGTGTGTGTGTTTGTATGGGTGTGTGGGTTTGGGTGGGTGGACTTTCTGGTCAGATTTCTAAACGCGACTGAGGTCAGTTCCTCTTTCAGTTTTTCTGCCGCCTGATTTGCGACCCTCGTGACCGCCTCAGCCATTGATTTACAGCTGTGAGATTGATGTCTGGCTAACAAAATACGTCTCTTTTTCTTTCATCTTCTCCTATGTCTCTTTCTAATCACAACATATGTCTCCTGCTTCCTCCTCTCTGTCTCTCTGCACTTCTTTCTCACTTGTTTTAGTTCTCTCTCTCTCTCTCTCTCACTTTCATTTCTAATACTTTCTGTCTTTTCACAATCACTTCCTTCTTTCCCTCTTTTTTCACCTTTTCTCTACATCTGTTTTTCATTCTCTCTTTCTTTCTCTTACTCTTTCTCTCTCACCTTCTCTATTTCTCTGTCCCTTTCCCCTTTCTCTCTCTCTCTCTCTTCTCTATCACTTTCTCTCTCCCTGTTTCTCCCTTTCTTTTTCTACTCCTTTCTCTTTCTACATTTCTCTCTCCCGCTCTCCCTATTGTTTGATCTATTTCTCACCATTACTTACATTTAACACTATTTAAATTATAGACACAAAAACTTACATTAAGCATTATTTGATTACACACTACTTACACAACACATTTCTTACATTACTCATTACATACATTACTTAAATTACGCATTACTTACATTACTCACTACTTACATTAATCACTACTTTCTTTCAAATTATTGACATTACACACTGATTATAAACACATTACTTACACTACACACTGTTAACACTGCTTACATTACATACAATTAGATAACACACTACTACATTTCACACATATTACTTAAAACGCTAATTTCATTTCACACTAATTACTTTAAAAGTTATTGCATTACTAATTTTATTACACACTCCTTGCATTATGGTTGACAGGATTGCTCTGCGATCACATTTTTCAATGCCAGAATATGACATACAAAGCCAGAATATGACATACAAAACCGGAATATGACAAACAAAGCTAAAATATGGCATACAAAGCAATAATATATATAAGAATGAGCTATGCTGACATAACGCTTAAAACCAGAAAATATTTTTAAACGTTCGGACTCTTAAAAACAATCAAAGTTATTTTCTATTATTTTACGGAAATCGAATAAATTTACATGCGCAACAAATATTATATTTCCGCTTTTATTTTAGCAAAAGTTTAAGTATTATTATTATAAATTACAAATACATATAAAGAAACAACTAAAGAACTATCTTAAGCATTTTATATGCGTTTGAAAGTTATAAACAAAAAATTAAATAGAAAAAATATGATCAAAGAAATACACAGTAATCACATTTATCGGGAAAACCTAAACATCAGTTGTTGTTAATGCGTTCTTTAGCGCGTTGTCAATAAGGAGAAATAAAATTAAAATTAATTAGTTCTCAATAATCACGCAAATGACGTCATAGTGCGAATGGCCTATTTAGACAAAGCTAAAAGTTCTCTGATTTAATAAAAGAACGTGACAAAACTGATGATGTACATTTCCCTTCTTATTATAAGTAAAATTAATAAATAGCATTGATTGCTTTTTGAATTGCTAAACTTAAATACTAATTTAGCTTTGTATTTTTAACATTTAATAAGTTTGTACTTTTTATTCATTCCATAAATAAACTTTTATGAAATTTATAAAGTAGTAAAAACTCTACATTTAAAAATAATTCTAATAAGAATATGCCATTTAATTAAATTTGTGCAACAAAACTAAAAAGCCAAGTAGCATTTTTAATGCACTTATCACTGATCTAGATAAGAACAAAGCATATAAATGCAAAAAAAAAAATCTTTTCGCGTAAGTTAGGTGGCTACAATCCAGTGGATGATTTATTTATGTGGGCGTGGAGTACACTATACATTCATTTTGCCCAATGCAGAACAAGATAGGCCTCAGAATAAATTTGATCAATAATTAACCTTCTTCGATACATTTATATCGATGGTAGGAAATTGATTTCATGCATTGGATGACATTATCTTTCAATCCAATGAAATTTCAGTTGTAAAAAAAAAAAAAGAAGCTATATTATCATTTTACATATGAACATATGTTACCCAATTAAGAAAATCAATGACTTTAACAAAACATAAATATATTTGGATATTTATACCCATGGATATCAAAACACAATCACTTTACATAAGTGAACATTTAATTTAAAAAATGGAGATTTTATTAGATAGAGAGATAGAAAGACAGACAAATACACAGATAGATGATAGATAGATAGAGATATAGATAAAAGATAAATAGACGGATGGATAGATGGATGAAAGGGTGGATGGATGAAAGGGTGGGTGGGTGAGAGGATGAAAGGATGAAAGGATGGATGGATGGATAGATAGGTAGGTAGAAAGATAGGTAGGTAGGTAGGTTGGTAGGTAGGTAAGTAGGTAGATATATATGTAGGTAGATAGATAGATAGATGGGTAGATAGATACAGACCTCTTTACTCTTACGATTTTGAGATGTATACATTATATATACTGTGTGTTTTTTTACTATTAAGATAAATATATTGAACGATTTTGTGATGATATTGTACGACTTTAAGATTTTGAGGGTAAACATGTCTGTAGATAGTAGCTGGATAGGTAGATAGTCAGGTAGATAGGTAGATGATAGATAGATAGGTATATAGATAGATAAACAGACAGACAGACAGACAAACAGACAGGCAGTCAGACAGACAGAGAGACAGAAGGAGAGACAGAAAGAGAGAGAGTCCGAGAGACAAGCAGAGAGACAGAGATACAGACAGAGCGACAGACAGACAGAGAGACATACAGAGAGACAGACATAGAGACAGACAAAGAGACAGACATAGATACAGATATAATGACAGATAGACAGAGAGATAGACAGAGAGACAGAGACTGACGGTGAGACAGACTGAGAGACAGTTTGAGAGACAAACATAGAGACAGAGAAGAAAGACAGAGATACATATAGACCGGCAGAGAAACAGAGAGACAGACAGAGTAAGAGAGACAGACAGAGAGACAGGCGTAGAGACAGACAGAGCGACAAAGAGACAGGCAGAGAGACATAGATACAGACAGAGACAGAGAGAGACAGGCAGAGAAACAGAGAGACAGACAGATAGAAAGACAGAAAGAATGACAGAAAGACAGACAGAGAGACAGATCATCTTTAAATAATTGCAAAAATGTTATCTTAATTCGGTAAACTATGTCTATACATATATAAAAATTAAAATATATAAGTATATCCCGTATATGCATCTATATCATTAATCCAAAGTGATGAATATTTTGTGAATTGTAAAAAACTGCAAATGTTCTGAATTATTACACACATTTTACAATATTCCGTTTTGTGACCGGGGACCTAAATTCTTTTTTTCCCCCCTTTTATGAGCTAAATATAATTTTCGTATGCGTTCCTATAATGCGTTGGTAAGTTGTAGTGCGCACCAAAGGTTTCTGAATTAGCTTATCCATTTTGAAATATTCCTTTTCGGGCCGGAGCCCCAAATTATTTTTTTCTTATATGAGCTATACAAATATAATTTCAATCAGTGCTATTGCCCCCCCCCCCCCCCGGGATTCCGGTTGACACCCAGCACTCTAAGTGGGTGAGACTTGTCAACCCAGCACTCTGAGTGGGTGAGAGTTGTCAACCCAGCACTCTAAGTGGGTGAGAATTGTCAACCCAGTAATCTAAGTTGGTGAGACTTGTCAACCCAGCACTCTGAGTGGGTGAGACTTGTCAACCCAGCACTCTAAGTGGGTGAGACTTGTCAACCCAGCACTCTGAGTGGGTGAGACTTGTCAACCCAGCACTCTGAGTGGATGAGACTTGTCAACCCAGCACTCTAAGTAGGTGAGACTTGTCAACCCAGCACTCTAAGTGGGTGAGACTTGTCAACCCAGCACTCTGAGTGGGTGAGACTTGTCAACCCAGCAGTCTAAGTGGGTTAGACTTGTCAACCCAGCACTCTAAGTGGGTGAGACTTGTCAACGCAGCACTCTGAGTGGGTGAGACTTGTTAACCTTGGCTGGTGGCTCGTCTAAGAAAAAAGAAACTCTGATGGTAATCATCTGCTGCACCTCTTCAACTCAAACAGAACAACCCAGAGATGGAATCCCGTATGAGGCAGCATCTGCTGCACCGCTTCAACTCAAACAGAGCAACCCAGAGATGGAGTCCCGTGTGAGGCAGGACATTGACGCTATACAAATTTCCCGTAACTCCATCGACGCCCCTGGTCCTTATCTGAATCGTTCACTTGAATTTACTTTGCGTTCACTAGCTGCGAGGAAAAAGAGGTGCCGGGAAAAGGGGGGGGGGGGGGAGTGGGGTGCGCGATCAGCTTACTTGGAACCAAGTTATTCTCCAAAACAAAATCTGGGCCTTATGATTTGGAAACTGTCATTGAATGTCAAACTACATTTGAGATGGACGGATACACAAAAAAAAAAAAAAAAATTTTTTAAACTTGCAGAAGACAAAAACTTCCAAACTGCCCTAAAGAACCATCTCTTCAAACTCTACCAGACCGACTCATTTCTAATCCCCCCCCCCCACCTTTTCCCCATCTGATAAACAACGCTCGATTCTGCTGGGCGCTGTCCAGTGCTGAACAAGGGGCAGATAGTACTCGGGGGGTGAGGTCAAGGTTTTTACCAATAGTTTTTAAATGTATACATTTTCTGAAATTGCTAAAATAATGCTTGGCTACTGCGCTATATAAACCCCCCTAGTAAATCCAACCAACATTGGACAATAAAACCACACAAAAATCAACTGACTTTAGACATAAGACACACTACTTTGTGTGTCAACTCTGTACACTTTTTTAACATCCTGAAATATGAATTATTAATTATTTTAATGTAATACCTGCCTGGTATTTTCTTCAAACATAATGGACTTTTAAATTAATTAGTGTAAGATACATTCGAATGGGGGTTAGAAGCTATATCTGAGGTCTATTGAGTCTAATATCTGAGGTCTATTGAGTCTAATATCTGATTTCTATTTAGTCTAATATCTGAGGTCTATTGAGTCTAATATCTGAGGTCTGGTGAGTCTAATATCTGAGGTCTACTTAGTCTAATATCTGAGGAATACTGAGTCTAATATCTGAGGAATACTGAGTCTACTATCTGAGGTCTGGTGAGCCTAATATCTGAGGTCTAATGAGTCTAAAATATGAGGTCTATTGAGTCTAATATCTGATGTCTATTGAGTCTAATATCTGAACTATGGTGAGTCTAATATCTGAGGTCTACTGAGTCTAATATCTCAGGTCTATTGAGTCTAATATCTGAGGTTTATTGAATTTAATATCTGAGGTCTATTGAGTCTATTGTCTGAGGTCTATTGAGTCTATTGTCTGAGGTCTATTGAGTCTATTATCTACGATAGCATTAACAAAAACATGTCAACAAAAAATTATTTCAATTTAGTCATACAACAAGCATGTTGGGATTTGAGGGGGCGGGGCAAGGGGGGGGGGGGGCTACTGATTTATTAGGTGAGCAGTAATTTCTTTCGTGCCCTACGGGTCGGGGAAAGTAAGGAGCTTGATAGAGACTCTTACAGAATGAAGTCACAATGTGGGGAATGTCCTCGAGTGGTTTCCAAAGGATGAAGTTCTATTGAGTTAGTGGACGGTCCTAGTGCCTGGCCGGCCTGTAGTTAACTGGACGTCAACCAAAGAACTTCTATTTCAAGCTTTCAGATTGGGGTCAAGGACTTATTACCCTGAACTCATCTTCTAGGGCATTTACCTTTTTTGTGTGCGTGTGTGTGGGGGGGGGGGGGTTGATGGGGGTGCTTTGTGGTCACGTTATCTTCTTAAACGTAAATAAAATATTGAAAAGTCTTTTAAACCGTAGTCTCAAGGTAGTTTTATGTCTCAGGGTAGTTTTAAGTCTCAGGGTAGTTTTAAGTCTCAGGGTAGTTTTATGTCTCAGGGTAGTTTTATGTCTCAGGGTAGTTTTATGTCTCATGGTAGTTTTAAGTCTCAGGGTAGTTTTAAGTCTCAGGGTAGTTTTAAGTCTCGGGGTAGTTTTAAGTCTCAAGGTAGTTTTATGTCTCAGGGTAGTTTTATGTCTCATGGTAGTTTTATGTCTCATGGTAGTTTTAAGTCTCAGGGTAGTTTTAAGTCTCAGGGTAGTTTTAAGTCTCAGGGTAGTTTTAAGTCTCAGGGTAGTTTTAAGTCTCAGGGTAGTTTTAAGTCTCAAGGTAGTTTTATGTCTCAGCGTAGTTTTAAGTCTCAGGGTAGTTTTAAGTCTCATGGTAGTTTTAAGTCTCAGGGTAGTTTTAAGTCTCAAGGTAGTTTTAAGTCTCAAGGTAGTTTTAAGTCTCATGGTAGTTTTAAGTCTCAGGGTAGTTTTAAGTCTCAATTTAGTTTTAAGTCTCAGGGTAGTTTTAAGTCTCAGGGTAGTTTTAAGTCTCAGGGTAGTTTTAAGTCTCAGGGTAGTTTTAAGTCTCAGGGTAGTTTTAAGTCTCAGAGTAGTTTTAAGTCTCAGGGTAGTTTTAAGTCTCAAGGTAGTTTTAAGTCTCAGGGTAGTTTTAAGTCTCAAGGTAGTTTTTAGTCTCAGGGTAGTTTTAAGTCTCAGGGTAGTTTTATGTCTCAGGGTAGTTTTATGTCTCAGGGTAGTTTTAAGTTTCATGGTAGTTTTAAGTCTCAGGGTAGTTTTAAGTCTCAAGGTAGTTTTAAGTCTCAAGGTAGTTTTAAGTCTCATGGTAGTTTTAAGTCTCATGGTAGTTTTAAGTCTCAATTTAGTTTTAAGTCTCAGGGTAGTTTTAAGTCTCAGGGTAGTTTTAAGTCTCAGGGTAGTTTTAAGTCTCAGGGTAGTTTTAAGTCTCAGGGTAGTTTTAAGTCTCAGGGTAGTTTTAAGTCTCAGAGTAGTTTTAAGTCTCAGGGTAGTTTTAAGTCTCAAGGTAGTTTTAAGTCTCAGGGTAGTTTTAAGTCTCAAGGTAGTTTTTAGTCTCAGGGTAGTTTTAAGTCTCAGGGTAGTTTTAAGTCTCAGGGTAGTTTTAAGTCTCAGGGTAGTTTTAAGTTTCAGGGTAGTTTTAAGTCTCAGTATAGTTTTAAGTCTCAGGGTAGTTTTAAGTCTCAGGGTAGTTTTAAGTCTCAAGGTATTTTCGAATCGCACGGTACTCTCAAGTACTAAGTAGTCTCAAGTCACCAGGCTGTCTCAGCGTCTTGAGGCACCATACTGTCTCAATGTCTTGAGGCACCAGGCTATCTCAGTGTTTCGAGACACCAGGCTGTCTCAGTGTCTTGAGGCACCAGGCTGTCTCAGTGTCTTGAGGCACCAGGCTGTCTCAGTGTCTTGAGGCACCAGGCTGTCTCAGTGTCTTGGGGCACCAGGCTGTCTCAGTTTCTCGAGGCACCAGGCTGTCCGAAGTCTTTTCTTTCCGTAATGCATTTTTTTACAAATTGTAAATGACATGTATTTTGTACTTTTTCGTGCGTTTTAACTTAACTTTAATAGAAATGTTTTTTAACAAATGTTTTTATTTAGATTTTTTTATTAACTCTTTTAAGAATGGCACAAATATCTTAAGAACACATTAGATATTTACTAAAGAAATCATATTAATTAATGTGATTTTATCTGAGTAAAATCGCATTTTAAAAAAGTATACTTTTCCTAACTACTTTAACATTCTTCAGGTAAATAACAAATTACCTCTTCGGTATACGTTATAATATTATTAGTAGTAGTGGTTGTATATAGCGCGTTACCCCAGCCGAGGGCTGGGCTCACCACGATGTACATACAATTTAACAAACATAATCATGACCTTAAAAATTAACATACATTAATTAAATAAAACAAAACAATTTATATTCACTCCACCCATTCCATAATTACTTACAGATCACATTTTAAAAAAAACAAAAATCACTAGAACATCTTTTGAAATTGTCGATCTATAAAAAAAAATGTAAAAAACCAAAATGGAATAGACTAATCAAATAATCGAAATGATATCTCACAAAAAAAGTTTATGATTATTTTAAAAATAGTTTTGAAATATTTTTCTTTGAAGTAAAAAAAAAAAAAAAAAAAAGAGCTTTCTACTTTATTTTCATCAATAAAAATTAAATGACAATAAAAATGTGTGCAGGTGGGTTGGGCAGGTGGGTTGTGCAGGTGGGTTGGGCAGGTGGGTTGGGCAGGTGGGTTGTGCAGGTGGGTTGGGCAGGTGGGTTGGGCAGGTGGGTTGGGCAGGTGGGTTGGGCAGGTGGGTTGGGCAGGTGGGTTGGGCAGGTGGGTTGGGCAGGTGGGTTGGGCAGGTGGGTTGGGCAGGTGGGTTGGGCAGGTGGGTTGGGCAGGTGGGTTGGGCAGGTGGGTTGGGCAGGTGGGTTGGGCAGGTGGGTTGGGCAGGTGGGTTGGGCAGGTGGGTTGGGCAGGTGTGTTGGGCAGGTGGGTTGGGCAGGTGGGTTGGGCAGGTGGGTTGGGCAGGTGGGTTGGGCGTGTTGTTGATAATTATTCTTACATTAAAACGAGAAAAACAGTTGGAAGCTGAATACATTCAGGCATATTATATAAAACTTAGTTCAGTTATTCAGGAAACTGTGCTACAATTGTAGCACAAATGTAGCACATTCTAAGAAATTTCAAACGCTTTCAATTTAATAACCTATTGATTAAACTGCATTGTTTGTGTGTACCCGTTAATTTTTTTTTTTGAGAAGAAAATAATTTTAACATTTCTTAAACTTGACATTTTAGTAAGTTGAACTTTCATGGGGTCGAGTTCTTTTCAAAGTATGATTATAACAATAACTTTTTTTAATGAAATGAGTAAAACAAAGCATGGGAAAACCTGAAAGAAGGGAACGCAACAAAACAACGAACGTGTCGTCAGGAAGCCTTCGTCAGCGAACAAACAACAGAGTAAAATAGAATTAAATTAAAAAATATCACTTGGCCGAGAAGTAGTATCCAATGGGGCAGCGAGAGAATTGTCAAAGATCAAGATTTAACAACATGCTCCTACGGCTGTTACAACATCTAAGCAGAGGCGTAACTGGGTTTTTGGCGCCCTTGGCTAATTTATTTTTTAAATAATAAAAATTTAAAAATTAGAGATTTGGCGGCGCCCTTTTGAACTAGCGCAGGCCGGCGCCCTTGGCAACTGCCCCAATGCCAAGCCGTTGTTACGCCTCTGCATCTAAGTAATCACTCTTAACGTCAACAGTGTCATCAACTGAGTGAAGTTTCGTGGAATATGATGGCTGATGTTTGTGTTAAAGACTTTAAAATGTGTTAGATGTCTTGTGTTAATTTTTTTTTTAATGTTTGTCTTTCTAAGAATATTTAGGCATGTTCTGAGTATGAATGTGTACTTTATTCATTAAAAATATAGCAAAAATATTTGCATTTATTTGGATCAATAAAATAATATCTAATCTTAGTTTATCTTCTTCAATTTTTTAATTGTGCTCTGTTCTATCAGATGACCCTGACCTTCGTATTTCTAAGAAATTTCAGTTGTTATTTAATGAATATTCCTAGGAAACACTTAAAATTAAAGGAACATAGAATTATGTCTGTAAACTAATATACTTTGTACTGGTGTGTGGGGCATAGACCGGTTGTGTGGAGCCTAGACCGGTTGTGTGGAGCCTAGACCGGTTGTGTGGAGCCTAGACCGGCTGTGTGGAGCCCAGACCAGTTTTATGGGGACCAAACCCTGGAAACTGCGTGTTGTCTTAAAATATAATTCGAGACAAAACGGATTACATATTTGTCTCCTCTATCAATTATTCTTCTTCAATTGAACAATGCGTAGGTAGGTTAGCAAGAGCTACAGTGGGTAAATTAACCAGACCTACAATGGGTAGATCAACCAGACCTACAATGGGTAAGTTATCCAGACCTACAATGGGTAGATCAACCAGACCTACAATGGGTAAGTTATCCAGATCAACAATTGGTAAGTTAGCCAGACCAGCAATTGGTAAGTTAGCCAGACCAACAATTGGTAAGTTAGACAGACCAACAATTGGTAAGTTGGCCAGACCTTTTTTCAACGACATTTAGAAAATCTAAAAACCACCAACCCTCCTTCCCCCCCCCCCGGACACACACAGTCACACACGGTACACACAGACACACACGGCACACACAGACACACACGGCACACAGACACGCATTTCGCACATCTCACTAAAACCGACGATGCATTTTATATTAACAAACTAAAGCTATACAAACCCAAACCACAGCCCCATAAGCCCAAACTAAAGCTATACAAACCCAAACCACAGCCCCATAAGCCCAAACTAAAGCTATACAAACCCAAACCACAGCCCCATAAGCCCAAACTAAAGCTATACAAACCCAAACCACAGCCCCATAAGCCCAAACTAAAGCTATACAAACCCAAACCACAGCCCCATAAGCCCAAACTAAAGCTATACAAACCCAAACCACAGCCCCATAAGCCCAAACTAAAGCTACACAAACCAAACTACAGTTACCCAGACCCAAACTACAATAATACAAACCCAAACTACAGCCCCAGAAACCCATGCTTCAGACACAGAAACCCAAAATTCAGCTATACAAACCTAAACTTAAGTTACACAAACATAACCAAACACAATTACAGCTGTACTCTTTCCCCCTAAATTCAATTTTCTACATCCGGCTTGTCTATTCAGTTGACATGCGCAGTCGCAAAAAGAAGTAATAAAACATCTCTCGAAAAGGTCCAACTCGCCTGCATTATTTCTGATCCTGGTCCCGAGGGCTGTCCGATATTTGGGCTGCAATAGCTCTGGTGTATATGACAGCAATATGACTGGGGCGTCTTCCAATGATGATAAAATGGAGGTCAGCGGTTCTAATTAGGATTGCAAGAACCCCATGTAAACCTTTTATTCGGAAACCTTAAATTCTGCTCAAAATAATTTCTCGCGTAAACAATAATTGTATGATTCAACTGCTGATCATCTCATATACTAAAAACTTCATTAATGGCTAAATATTTTTTATAAATGGACAATAAAGTGGTGGTGATCTGAGATTGAGACAACCTTCACCAAAACATTTAGAACCACTGCTGGCGGCTCTCGTGTTCACATAAAATCCAAACTTGTTGAGGTGAATAAAACACCAGCCATATAGTTATGGAGAGATTGTGAGAATTTCCGAACGAGATATTCATGATACACGTGAAGATAAAGTCCAAATTAGATCGGTCAGTTTATAATATATATAGTAGGTGTAGTCAGAGCCCCAGTAATACTGATAGTATTATTCGCTCTCGTTTGGTAGATCATGTTAGTGATGAGCGTAGAGGCAGATGTCATAAAAAGAGGAAACGAATTTTATGGAGAAAAAGATGAAAAGAATTTTATGGAGGAAAAAAAATTAATTTGATTGGTAATATCCTGTGCGTCATATCTTTTATATATATTTTGCTTCTGGTGTGGCTGCTTCCTAATTGCAACCGGTTCTCCCTCTACTAAACATGTTTAGTATTAAAAGTACTGAGTGGGTGGGGGGAAGCTGTCCAGCACCGAACGTCATGCGTGACGGTTGAACTCAGGTAATAAGGTTCAGTTTGTTCAAAGGCAAAAATTATATAAATCAAGAAAGAGACACTATTTGTAGGATGGCCTGTAGGACTGTCTGTAGGACTGCCTGTAGGAATGTCTGTAGGATTGACTGTAGGAATGTCTGTAGGACTGCCTGTAGGAATGTCTGTAGGACTGCCTGTAGGAATCTCTGTAGGACTGCCTGTAGGAATGTCTGTAGGACTGCCTGTAGGACTGCCTGTAGAAATATCTGTAAGACTGCCTGTAGGAATGTCTGTAGGACTGCCTGTAGAACTACCTGTAGGACTGCTTGTAGGACTATTGTTTTTTTTTGAAGGCCGGCATGTATTACAGAAAATGAGAAGTTAACTTCTTTTTGTTAACACTTGGACCCAAGGGGTATTTTCTGAAAATACCCGGAGCCATTGTAAAAAAACTGTCCCCCGGTTAAGCCCTAGTGAGACTATGTTTGACCAAAACTGTAAGCTTATTTCAACATAAAATCCTATATCTGACGAAGACATATAAATGTTATGTGCTATAACGAAGACATATGAATGTTAGGTGCTATAACGAAGACTTATAAATGTTAGGTGCTATAACGAAGACATATGAATGTTTGGTGCTATTTACGGCAAAACACTCAGAGACTACGAACATTGACTTTTGAGACATGTCTCTGGACTCCAAGGGAGATTAAATGCCATACAAATGTCAGGCAAATAATTGTCATGGTATATTTCCTGATTTATGTCTAGGTATACTTCTTGATGTATGTCATGGTATACCTCCTGATGTATGACATGGTATACTTCCTGATTTATGACATGGTAGTCTGTTCTTTCTGTCTTTAGTCTAATGTTCCAATTAATAGTCTATTTTTGCTGCACATGTTCTATTGTTTCAGGCAATGACAGATTATAAGACCAAAAAAATGTTCTAATTTATCCCTGAAACGAAACTGTGTATAGCGCTTTTGTCCCGAGATTGTGTATAGCGCTCTTGTCTCGAGATTGTGTATAGCGCTTTTGTCCCCAAATTGTGTATAGCGCTTTTGTCCCGAGATTGTGTATAGCGCTTTTGTCCCGAGATTGTGTATGGCGCTTTTGTCCCGAGATTGTGTATAGCGCTTTTGTCCCCAAATTGTGTATAGCGCTTTTGTCCCGAGATTGTGTATAGCGCTTTTGTCCCGAGATTGTGTATAGCGCTTTTGTCCCCAAATTGTGTATAGCGCTTTTGTCCCCAAATTGTGTATAGCGCCTGGATCTCCAACATTGTTATTTTTAAGAATCTCATTGAGCGCAGTTATCGAAGATTTTAATTTGCGCACCATTGAACTCATGATTACAACAAACCTTTCATACCTAGAGAATTAAATGTATTTTTCGCGACGCCTCCCCCCCCCCCCCCTTTTTTTTTTTTCGCCGATTAAATAAGTTGAGTAAAATCTTGAACAAATTTTATTATATCAAGGGATACAACTCAAATTATTACTTGAATGTAATATATTTGATTATCTCTCTTCGGTTGAGCTTATGTCTAAAACTTATTTTTGTTTGTTTGGCCATATAAGGTGGTCGACACATGTCATTACGATGTCATTCTAGCGAGAAAAGTTGGCTGTAGCATGTCATCCAATCTCTTTATTTGTTCTCTATAATCTTTCTAGATCTATTAACTCAGTGGCTCTCAACCTTCATAATGCCGCGACCCTTTAATACAGTTCCTCATGGTGTGGCGACCCCCAACCACAAAATTATTTTCGTAATACTTCATAAATGCAGAGTATATGTGTTGTCCGATGGTCTTAGGCGACCCCTGTGAAAGAGTCGTTCGACCCCCAAAGGGGTCACGACCCACAGGTTGAGAACGGCTGTTTTAACGTAACCTCTTTATCCTTTCTATATTTTATCAATATTCTCTCTATAGTCCCTCCTCAGTTGTTTTTTATTACTGGAATATTGACAGTAGATTTGAAAGAGAAATGATTTATAATCATCAACAAAATGAGGATCACACCATGACAGAGTAGAAAACACCATTATATATAAAGATACTGTTCACAATGCCCCATCATTCAGTTCACAATGCCCCATCATTCAGTTTACAATGTCCCATCATTCAGTTCACAATGTCCCATCATTCAGTTCACAATGTCCCATCATTCAGTTCACAATGTCCCGTCATTCAGTTCACAATGTCCCATCATTCAGTTCACAATGTCCCATAATTCAGTTCACAATGTCCCATCCTTCAGTTCACAATGTTCCATCATTTAGTTCACAATGTCCCATCATTCAGCAAGGAGAGACAGCAATCAAACTAGCAGAAAGGGAAATGAGGGGAAGAGAAACAGCAATCAATTTAGCAGAAAGGGAAATGAGGGAAAGAGAGACAGCAATCAGTTTAGCAGAAAGGGAAATGAGGGGAAGAGAAACAGCAATCAGTTTAGCAGAAAGGGAAATGAGGGGAAGAGAAACAGCAATCAGGTTAGCATAGGGAAATGAGAGAAACAAAGTATGGGGAAACCTGAAAAAAGGAACGCATCGTAACAACGAACGTGTCGGTAAAAAGCCTTTATGAGCAAACAAACAACAGTAAAACAGAATTAAATTTTTAAAAATAATACTTAGCTGAAATCTAGTATTAGAGAAGGCAGCAAGATGATTAAGACAGAAAATAATTAGGTGAGAGATTAAATACAGGCAACAAGGGAAATAAAAGAGAAGTTAAGTCAATTGCGATTGTTCGTGATGAGGAGGGGCGGAGGCAATGTTTAACAGGTGAATGAGACCATGGCATTCAATTCATTCATGCCATGTGGTGCCAACGCTTTGATAAAGATAAAAAAATAGATCATGGAGGGGATTATTTGGGTTATCCATTTGAAAAGTCATCAACAGAGCTCTACACAAGACTCAAAACCACGCTGCACAGGGATGAATCTTTCAACCCTACCTCCGTGATAAATGACCTAAATGGCATTTGGTGAAACCAAAGTACAACTGAGATGGGTGGATTATTCAAAGAAACTCCTCAATCCTGCTGAGACGTCAATTATACAGCTTAAAGTCCAGGGTGCACAGAACCATGGGCACATAACACAAGGCTTCATGGAAGACGACTGACAGTGAGTTCCAACTGTCCCTTTATGGAAGACAACTGATAGTAAGTTCCAACTGTCCCTTTATGGAGGTCAACTGGCAGAGAGTTCCAACTGTCCCTTTATGGAAGCCGACTGATAGAGTTTTCATCTTTTTAGAGGAATTTTTCCACAGCACACCTAGCGGCACACCGGTTGCAGAGCTCTGAACATATTAGTACCTCGCTGTGCGGCCTCCCCGGCTAAAGTAGTGGAAAGAAAATGATGAAATGCACATCATTAGTCTTTACCAGTTGACATCATTAGTCTGTACCAGTTGACATCATTCTGTACCAGTTGACATCATTAGTCTGTACCAGTGACATCAGTCTGTACCAGTTGACATCATTAGTCTGTACCAGTTGACATCATTAGTCTGTACCAGTTGACATCATTAGTCTGTATGAGTTGACATCATTAGTCTGTACCAGTTGACATCAGTCTGTACCAGTTGACATCATTAGTCTGTACCAGTTGACATCATTAGTCTGTACCAGTTGACATCATTAGTCTGTATGAGTTGACATCATTAGTCTGTACCAGTTGACATAATAATAGTCTACTATTCCTAACTTTCTCTTCACTCCACCCTGGGTTACAAAAAACAACAAGCCAACCCCACCCCCCCACCCCGAATTCCAGTTGTATTTGTATCCGTTGTTTTCTAAAATTACTAATGTCTATAGCATATACTTGCACATAAGTCACACTTTTTTTTTATTTACACAAAATTTCCATAAAAATTAGGAGTTTGTCCACGTACTCAACATCAATTTCACTCTTTTCTCCAAATACATTTTTTAAAAATAATAAATTAATTAAGGATGACATATTTATGATTTTCTATCAGTTTAAATTTTTTTTATGTTAACACATTTGTTACACCTGTTTAACAAATATTAGCTATAATTAAGTTAAACAGGGCAAGGTAACTATTGTAACTACCCAAATAAAGGGTGACCTATCTACTGATGCGACCTATCTACTACTGTGACCTATATCCGAGTATACATGGTACATTTATATTCAGTTGATTTTTTTTTAAATGATAAAGTATTAATTGAGATAGTAGGATTTTTGAATGGCGTTACACTTCACAGCTTTACACCCCGCCCCCCCCACCCGTTTATCCTAGGGTATAAAAGAACAAACAATTGAACGTGTTCACACTGGTTAAATACAAAGTTTATTGTCCTAGTTGATTCCACATTAAAAACTAGAGATGAAACTTCCTTCTGCTTGTGTCCATTTCATGGCGCTGAAAGTGCAGGAATATATCAATGTTAAACTTGTTGGTCAAAACGTACGTACGTAGCTAGGACATATGGAACTAATTAAATCACATGCCAGGAAACTTGACAAAACAACCACTCATGCTGTATGCACTGATATTTATAGATAATTGTAAACATGTGTTAATTGATTAGGCCTCCAACCGCAAGCCCCATATAGTCTTCATATATGTACCAAACTTTATTTTTTAATCAACAAGCATTGAATGGTTAATGGTATCTGTCAGATTACACCGGTACGGTACCAGACATTATTTTTTTCAAATAACAAGTATTGAATTGTATGATTATTGGTATTTGTAAGATTATAATGATTTTAAAGACAAAGTGCACAAAGCCAACAACAGCGAGTTACTTTACCTTGTGGATCCACAGGTACATCCCAGACTTAGAATCAAAAGTTCCTTTCTGAAGTGATCTCAGACGCAGGAGGAACCTGGGACCCAGTTCTTGTAAACTCACTTTCTCTGTGTTTCTGAACTGGTATCTGACAGACGGGTCAAAATTTATGGAATTAGTACTTCTAAGGATTTACATTCCTACAGTATGTAGAAAGAGATGTGTCTATGTCTTCATAATTTGTAATCATTCTATGTCATCTTTAATCTTAGACTATTGGCATTGAATGGGGGTAAACAAATAGTTAGCAATCTCATAGAACAATCAGATCACATGGCGACAGCTAACTTAATCAATAGGGTTTGTCATTAAATGGCAGACATCTATTAACTGAACATCCAGGCCAATTTCATTATGATATTAATAAAACATCCTGGTATTCAATTTGGCCAATCTCTAAACAGCTTTTCGGAATTTCTGAAGTTAATGTGAGCCAGCATAGTGGATCCCAACCTAGGCAAAAACGTGTTTACAGCTTTATTTTACTAAGGATTTTACAAAGGAATTATTAAGGCTACACACATATATATATGTGGAAATACATTGTTAGAAGCTATAATTTACAAAAACAGTGTCTAAAAATAGTAACATTACATAAAGGGATGTGATGTTTTCCATTCTTGGAAATGGCAAACCCTATTGAAAAATATTTATCTTTCTTAACTAGATGAAATAACCACTGATAACAGACACTGTTAAAGCTTTAACGAAGACCCTACTTCCAATTTATGGAGAAGTTATCACCTGTGACATCTAAAAAAAGATGTACTAATAAGGCGGTGTCACCTGTGACGTCTAAAAAAAGATATACTAATAAGGCGGTGTCACCTGTGACGTCTAAAAAAAGATATACTAATAAGGCGGTGTCCCCTGTGACGTCTAAAAAAAGATGTACTAATAAGGCGGTGTCACCTGTGACGTCTAAAAAAAGATATACTAATAAGGCGGTGTCACCTGTGACGTCTAAAAAAAGATATACTAATAAGGCGGTGTTACCTGTGGTGTCTAAAAAAGATGTAATCTCTCTGATTGTGGAAGGTCACCACACGTCTGCCCTGGTAGTTTGGTCTGTGCGGAAACAAACAACTCAACATTCTACCAATGGTGACACCAAGACGCGTGTTAAAGTTGTGAATGTTGACCTCTGGGAAGTGTTCCGTCATCTCTCCAAGCCTCTGCAACGTAATCGATTTGACAGAGAACTTTGGGACTTCTGTCAACACTGACATTTTATTTTAAGCTATAAAGTACACATGGAAAGTAGTGAAAAACGAATTCTGTAATCAACAGATACACTTAATATTTTTGACTCGGCTTGCTGGTATTTATAGTTTTAATCTTTGAAACTACCTTGAGTTCCTTGCACAGCTTGGCATTCATCATCTTGAACTCAGCAGTAGGACCATCAGGAAGATGACAAAGGACCAAACCATCTTTCAGCTGTTAAGGTTTTAACCAGAGTGTCCTCAACTGACCAATGTTGCAATACCTGCTGTAGTCAGTTTACACCACATACTCTCACTTATTTAAGCCAAAGTACAGTTTACACCACATACTCTCATTTATAAGAGCCAATGTACAGTGACACCATATACTGTCACTTCTATGAGCCAATCATAATCCACATAAATGAAAGTCAATTTAACCATCTATGCAACTGTCAATGGTAAGGACAAAGTAAAAAGCTGGTACACATTTTTGGTGAGTCATTATGTAGAGCAAATGGGCAGCACTACGATTTCTTGTGTAGGACTAATGGGCGGCACTATGATGTCTTGTGTAAGACTAATGGGCGGCACTACGATGTCTTGTGTAAGACTAATGGGCAGTACTACGATTTCTTGTGTAAGACTAATGGGCAGTACTACGATTTCTTGTGTAGGACTAATGGGCAGTACTACAGTTCTTGTGTAGGACTAATGAGCAGTACTACAGTTCTTGTGTAAGACTAATGGGTGGCAATGCAATTTCAAAATGTGTTAAGTATTCTTTGAAATTGCAATTATTGCAAGCTTTGAGCTGTCCTGAAGTTACTGGTTGGCAGCAGGGGTATGATGGATTATGATAACCAAGTGTTTCTCTACTCCACCACTAATGGGCCATCACTATGACTTGCATTGAGAACCCTCTTAAACAACCTAAACATTTTGAAAGTGGCTCCATTTACCCTATCCTGAGAGTGACCAATAGTTTCCTATCCTGAGAGGACAGAGAAGTTTTGAAGACACTTTCAAAAAGTTTGATAACATGGTCAGCAATTGACCAATAGTTTCCTATCCTGAGAGGACAGAGAGGTTTTGAAGACACTTTCAAAAAGTTTGATAACATGGTCAGCAATTGACCAATAGTTTCCTATCCTGAGAGGACAGAGAGGTTTTGAAGACACTTTCAAAAAGTTTGATAACATGGTCAGCAAGTGACCAACAGTTTGAGTCCACACTTCATACGTGGTGCAGGTTTGGGCTCCAGTCCAAATAAAAGGATACTTGGTTCACCATCATCCTCATTTATCACAATAAGATCTGTAAAATCCCTTTCAATGGCCTGGGGTATGATTTTTTTCAAATCCAAGCCCCTTCGGTACTTCACGAATGAATTTGGAATGACTTTTTTCAGCTCCTTGCAAAAGCTGTTTGTCTTCTACGAAAATAAAGTGAGAGTTGATCAACAAATTTTAAATAAATATAGAAAATAGAAAAAACAATCTGTCAAATGAATATTGCTGTATACTTTGTATCTATCTTAAGATGAAAAGGTTGGACAAAGAAAGTTTGATCACTTTATTATCACTTAACTAGTATTTGTGTCTTTCTATACACTCATTGCTGTAATGAACTCCTCACTATGACCGTTCAAATGATGAATGGGGAATGTTACATGTACTGTGACCCAACAAGAATAATGTAATGAACCCATTTATTATAATATACTTGTTACCTTTTTGGGCCTGTCTGATGTTGTGATAAGAACTTTAGGTGTTGTCTCCTGGCGGAAGTAAGGGGCCATTTCATCTTGTTCTAGGTCCAACTGTGTCTAAAAAAAAGTAAACAAATATATTGTTAAAAGTAATATGTTAAAAAATGTAATATTTGCATGTATCAAGATTACCAGACAATCCCTAACATTGAATCCACAGGGAAAAAGAAAGAGCAGAGTGGAAGGCCTAGTAATACATGGAGATGTGAGCAAGAGGCGGACACACAGTATGGGATACACCTGGAAGCAACTGGAAAGGAAAGCATAGGACCGAGATGAATGGAGAATTCCTGCACACGGCCTAAGCCCCAGGCAGGGTTAAAGGCATAAGTATGCAACAAAGTATTCATCAGGATCCCTAAAAAATACAAAACTTCCCCAGTATGTGGTTTGATTACTTATATAAAGAGACCAACCAGCTCACATCTAAAAAATACAAAACTTCCCCAGTATGTGATTTGATTACTTATATAAAGAGACCAACCAGCTCACATCTAAAAAAAAAATACCCAGCATGTCAAATACACGAGACTGTTTCCTTATAGCAACTGAGAGTTTAGACAACATATATAGATGTGCTCACCTCAAGATTAGTGGGATCAACCATTGTCTCATCTGGCACTCTCATACTTTCAATAGTCTTTGGTTTCTTTTTAGGGGGCGCCTTCACAAATGTATCATAGGGTTATTTCATTTATAACAATGTGGACAAATTAACAAAACCAAATAAAACTTAAATAACAGCATGATTGATCAGTTCTTTCTTTTTTCTAAAATTATTTATCAATTTTAAACAAATATTCAATTTTGAAAAGAGCTTCACTCATAAAATATTTCATTTTGTTTTACTTAGTTAATGAGCTTATACTTCTGATATCCATGACATCATTGTTCACCCATGTCATGATTTTAAAAAATATATAAAAGTTAACAAATTAAGGAATGAAATCTTTAGAGATTTGATTGTTCCTCAGTCTGTCAGTACTGCTAGACATCTACAGCATGCTTCCTTGTCATACTGCATAAGTCAGTATGGTCAAAACAGAGGCTGCAACAGACTGTAAGTCAGTATGAGCATAACAGAGACTGTTTAAGTCAGTATGAGCATAACACAGAGACTGTATAGGTCAGTATGGCCTTATTTATTTATGTGCTGATAATGAATATGGAAACATAATTTAAAAAAACATTTACATTTTTATTAATCAATAAAGAATTTTATCTAAACTAATTTTAACTGACCATGTTTTATCAAATTTATGGATCATAAAAAAACTTTTTTTTTTTAATCTCTTTATACCTTGGCTCCCATTTCTTTTTCTTCTTTTCTTCTTTTCTTTTTCTCTTCTAGTTTCACCTAAAAAAAATGTTAATGAAAATTTGTTAGATAAACGAACATTGTAGCAAATAACATCTCACTACAAAGTATACTTTTGGGTGGCATTTAACAGGCATCTGAAAAAAATATTGAAAGAGTAAAAGCTGATATATCCAGCAAAGACCACAGCAAAAGTTTAACTTTTTTTAAAAATGTTATTTCTATTTACTTGAACATCAAAAAGTTGCGGAGGTGATTTATATAAAAATAATTCTAAGTTTGGACAATGTTCACGAAACAAACAAGGCAACCTTCTAAAAATATTGCACCCTTTCACTTTCAGCTTATACACGGATTATGTATGGGGAAAACTATTTAAAGTTATTTAGACATACTTTTAACAATGAGATCAGAATATATAATCTGAAATGAAGGATACATTAATTTCTTATTGGCTTTTAAGAACTGCTAAAAACCTTGAGTTAATGATCTAGTGAAGGGGGCGACAAACTACGGCCTGCTGGCCCCATCCAGACCACAGAATCATGGTGACCTTAATTGCTTGAATAATTAGCGACAGTGCATAGTATTATTTGTGCACGAAACAACAACAGTGGAGACATTTACATGGAGGTTAATAAATCCATTGCTCAGCACTATTTGAAATAGACTAAACTAAAGTGAGTCCTAACAGTGAGTTACATGTAAAAACATGTGCGGTAAGAGGAAAGGTTTAGTTGGATACATTTACAAGGTTGTTCTATGTTTTGGCTGTTTCAGGGTATGGATCACTGCATTATCCATCATTAGGCAATATGCGGAAAATATCTGAATTAATCTTGCATCATGGAACCTGTGATTTAAAAGAGTGAACATTTTATTTGCTCCCATGGTCTCAATCATTGTCAGTTCCACAAATCTGAGACAGAAAAAGAGTAATATCCCGACTTATCAACCATAGTCCTGTCAAGGGAAAAAGTAATAGACAGATTTGTTTTCTTCTTGCGGGTGAGTTAGCCTTTCAGCTAGGGAGATTGATATTCTATGATTTGCTATTTACAGGTTCCACTCAATTAACAGATAATAATTTACAAAATGGTGCTTTACTCAAGAAAGGTTCCCTATCCATGACTTAAAATATTGATTTCTACCCGATATAAGCATACATGAAAATGTCTCAATATGTCTAGCAGATGAGGAATCGTACTTAAACTTATAAATGAAAACTGTAGTGTCATTCATCTAGTACAACAATATGAGTAATAAATATTAGTATTGCATCATAAACCAAAAGTGGTTTTAACAGCAAGATTATCAAAGAGATTTCAAAGTAATTCATTCATACCCTTGTTCCTAATACCTAAGTTTACATCCACGGCCTGTGTTTGATAATTAAATGAAATAATGCACATACTATGTATCACTCAGTAAATAAGCCTGCCCAAATTTAGGTTTGGAGACTCCCCCTCCCCAACTTAACCCATAAGTGATAAAGTATAGCCAAAAAAAAGTTACAGAACAACACTCCCATGCAAGATTCGAACCCTCTGCACACTTAAAATACAAGTAATGTGCAAGTGCATTTAGAAAAAAAGGTACTAGTTATAACAAGACCATAACATTACTTTAACATGTACAGGTCAGACCAAAGACAATGGTTTTCCAAGTGTGCCACTGCGGAATGCGTAGGCCAAAGGCCTTGGTTTTGTTACATATACAGCAGCTGCTCTTGTTGCTGGTGTCACAAGATGGTGTTCATGCAAATAAACGTTCCGCTCAACAAAAAATGGTGTAAAATATTTTTGAAGAAAGGGCGCAACTCTAGGTTATTGCCGCATATCTGAGAGAAATCTCTTCAGAACAAAATAATATCGAAAATTCAAGTGAAACACTATTTTTTGAATGTGATAAAATGGCAAGGCAGCAAAAATGGCAGCTGTGTAACTGTAACAAAAGGAGAACATAAACACAGGCAAACGAGTGGCGCAGATAGCATAACTTTACCAAAAGAACAAATTAACTCGTAGTTTGAAAATTCAGTAACTTTTGGTTTAGCACTTCCCTCATTTCCCACAGCGGCTGATTCTTAGTTATGGAGCCCCGACGTCATTTGCGTGGATTCACTCCCCTTATTTTTTTTATTAGAGTTACATTTTCATTAATATGACGGAGGCAAATTTTGGGCACATTTTTATTCGTTAATTAATTATAATTTTTAAAATTTCATTGGTCGGCCTATTAAATATCTTAATAAGCGCCGCCAAGCGGAGCCATTTTTTAAGATAATCTTAGAGGGTGAGCACGCTGTGTTTCATTAATTTTTGGATATTCTTTTCGTTGGAACCTGAAATAAAGTGTGTAAAAGTGTATTCCATGAAAATGTAAGTTGGGTTTTCATTACTTCTTTATTTTATAATTAATTTGGCCATTTTTCTTTTTTTTTTTTAAATTTTCCTACTTTTCAGGGTCAAAACCCAGCGCCACGTTAGGCTAAGGAGAGTGTCAAAACGCTGGTTCCGATAGGGTCAAAACCCTGTTCCGATAGGGTCAAAACCCTGTTCCGATAGGGTCAAAACCCTGTTCCGATAGGGTCAAAACCCTGTTAGGGAGTGTCAAAACCCTGTTAGGGAGAGGGTCAAAACCCTGTTAGGGAGAGGGTCAAAACCCTGTTAGGGAGAGGGTCAAAACCCTGTTAGGGAGAGGGTCAAAACCCTGTTAGGGAGAGGGTCAAAACCCTGTTAGGGAGAGGGTCAAAACCCTGTTAGGGAGAGGGTCAAAACCCTGATAGGGAGGAATTTAGGGTTCAGGTTAGGGTGAGGGATAGATTTAGATCATTTTTTCATTTTTAAAAACTTTTTATTCGTAATTTTAGCAAAAACATGAGTTATTTTATTTTTCCATGGCCGCCATCTTGGTTGTCCCGACCCGTGAACACGTAAAAGTTCGCGGGTCGGGGCAACCAAGATGGCGGCCATGGTAAAAAACGCGGACCCATCTCTCATAATTTACCCCCACAGCTACCATCCTGGTTGCCATGATGACATTCACATTGTCATCATCACACAGGGGCCAAGTCGGTAAGTCAACATAACAATTATTATTATTGATTATTTGTTAGTCTAATCTAATAGTCTCACCTTTCGTTTTTCTTTTATATACTGCTTGTAAACTTCTCCTCGTCTTTGCTTATTCTTAATTTGCGGCATAATTAGCGACATTTTTATGAAAAGACTAGTATAACTATCAGAGGCAAAAAGTCAATAAGTTTAACGACACACACCGGCCTGTTTACTTTGAATCTCGTTTACTGCGTACTGCTAAGCGGAAATGCAGCAGCCTAATAAAATGTTTACTTTACTTTCTACTGTTCTCTTCGGTCTAGGGAGATAAGTTATGCACTATATAAACAAGAATTCTTTAAATTGAAAAGAAAATAATCAAGTTAGTCTAATATCGGACATGATAAATAATTTCTAAAAAAAATGTTTGGAAAGAAAAAGTCAAAAGATGTTGGAAGGGAACCAGGAAAGCGTAAAGGAACTGAATTAATGAATCAGGTTTGTTTTTTTGAAAATTGAGGATAGGCCTACTTAATTTTATTTTTTTATAAATAGTAATACTAAGTAATTAAATATAAATACACGAGTCATTGAGTCATACTCATAGTTCATGATTCATTTATGACAAATTTATGATATTCATAGTCATAGTTCCCTGTCTTTTGCCTTTCTTTATAATAATAATATTGTCATATCCTTTAATGATTACTTATTAATTACCGTTTTTATAGTTTTTTATAATTATTAATTGAGATTCTTCTTAGTAATTTTAGTCTTAATTATAGAATATGACCATGATATATAGCAACAGAGAAGCAGATGGAAAGAACACTTCGAGGAACTTCTAAACAGGCCAGAGCCAAGTAACCCACCAGATATTCAGCCAGCTGACAGTGACCTGGTTATTGACTGCAACACACTCACCAAAGAAGAGATCCGTATTACCATCAAACAAATTAGACAATTAGAAATGGCAAGGCTGCAGGACCGGATGGCATCCCAGCAGAGACCCTGAAGACTGACCTGAACACCAGTGTAGAGATGCTACACCCTCTGTTCATGAAGATCTGGGAGGAGGAACAGGTACCTTCTGAGTGGAAGGAGGGATACCTCATTAAAATCCCAAAGAAGGGGACCTTAGTCTCCTGCTCCAACTATCCATCCCAGGCAAGGTTTTAACCATGTACTACTTAACAGAATGAAAGACGCTGTTGACCCCCTGCTGCAGGACCAACAACCTGGCTTTCGCACCAACAGATCCCGTACAGACCAAATTGCAACACTGCCCTTTATCCTAGAGCAAACACTGGAATGGAACTCGCCCCTCTACATCAACTTTGTTGACTACAAGAAAGCCTTTGACAGTGTGGATAGGCAAACCCTCTGAAGACTGTTGAGACATTATGGGGTGCCGCGGAAAATCATGGACTTAATCAGGAACTCCTATGAAGGAATGAGCTGCCGATGCTTTCCAGGTGAAGACCAGTGTGAGGCAAGGATGTTTGCTTTGACTGGGTGAGGAAAACATCCACACAGCAGAAGCGGAATGGTATACAATGGACCTTGTGGGACCAGCTTGATGACCTCGATTTTGCTGATGATCTTGCCCTTCTCTCTCATACCCAACAACAGATGCAGGAGAAAACCAGAACTATTGTAGAAATGTTTAACCCGTGGGACTATTTAACAAATCCCTCATATAAAGGACCGTTATATATAAAAATATTTAAATTTAGGCCTATGATTGATGAGTGTAAGCGTTGGCCAGGCCCAATATTGTAGGCTATGTGTGATACAGGGCCCTGTCGTTGAAAAGTGATGCCCACTAAAAAGCCTGACCCCCTCACCCCGTTTTATTATGAATCGAATATGATAAAGGCATAATATATTTTTTGTTGTTGTTTAGTGTTTAGTCCAGCTGTCATGTAGGCCTACATTGAAAATTTATTTACCGTCATCTCTAAATCATCAAAAGAAAATATTTTACAAATGCCATCTTTTGGCACTATTCTTAAAATTGAAGGCTTGCTCTTTTCCACTTACTTCCTTTATTTGTTCTCCCCATATTACTATTTAACTGGATCTGAATAAAAAGCAGTATGTAGAATTAAGCCAATTTGTTCACAGTTCCAATGTCTGATAATGCTAAATAGAAGTTTATGGCAAAATACAATTATGCTGAGAGTGTTTATTCCTAAAATCATTTCTATTTGTTTCACTTGGTCATAAATGCTGTCCCTCAATATATAGAAAAGTGCCACTTGGGACGAACAAATACAAAGACGATTTTTTTCACCCTGTGTCTTTGTGAAGTACATGGGGTTTAATAGTTAAATTTATTATTAAGGTCCTATCTGAAGGCGATTTTGGTGCTCCATGATGTTGACGTCCTTGGTGAGTTCCCCCTTCAAACCCCCCCCCTTCCCCCTTTTTTTGCAAGGCCATGCTAGGGATGTAGTTTAAATATCAAAGAAATTATTTTGAGACATTTTTTATTTTAAGATAGTTAAAATTAAAACCTATTTACTATAGAAATTTTTTTCATTACTATTGTTCAGCATTGCTACTTTATTCTAATTTTCTATATTTTTATAATGGAGCCCGTCCACCATTTTACTTTATTACTGTATAGAAGGAATTTAAATAATGCACCTAAGAAGATAATTTAAAACCAAATCAGCTTTATCAAAATTCAGCAAAAGTTTACTTTGTAAATCCTTTAAGTTAACTTTTCTTTTGTTTGTAGCTGGCAAAATCTTTGGACGGCTAACTGACTATTTCCTGTCAACCTATCAAGCTGAAACTTGGCACATAGATTCGTTGCCAATGACAAAACATTATTGCAAATTTTCAGTTCCAACCCCCAACTCCAAACCTCCAGAAATCAGTCTTTCCTGTATTTCAAGGGGAAAATGAAGGAAATATAACTAATATTACAAAATAAAATTCCGATAACTGCGCTAAATGAAATTCTTTTTTTAAAATACATTGCAATTGCATTTGGTGTGTAATATTTTCTTTTGTTTTTCTGAAATAGTTGGGGAAATAAATCTGCGGTGTAAAAGCCGGTGGGTCATTAGAATATTAGTATAGTTCCAGGGCCTGAAAAAATATGCGTTTGCAAGCCTTCGGGTGGGGAGCACTAATTGGGATTATTATAAAGTCCGTTACTTGTATGCATGTTTTGTCATATTTTCAGCCCAACCTTCCATTGTTCAATATTGGATTTTATAAAGGATTTATGCAAAAAAAAAACGTTGTTTTTATGGGTTGTTTAATTACCTTTTACTTTTACTGCTCTGCTATCCCTTTCACAAACACTTTTGCTCATCTCACACTATCTAAAAAGAAAATGATCCAATCTGTTTTATTGTAAGTACATTATCTTAAATTATTTCATCTTTATTTATATTTCAATTTAAGCATTGTCCGTACCTTTATACAGGTAAAATTTGTCTGACTTTTATGATGCTCTGTGTAAGCGGAATTCAGAAAAAATATTATAACATTGACATTACAAGGTACGTTTTTTTTTAAAACTCTGAATCAGATGGGATTAGGTGGTATTCCTGGAATAGATGATATTGGTGGAGCACACAATGGAGATGATGATGATGATTTGGAGGCAGAGCTGGCAGAACTGGCAGGAGAAGAATACACACCTGCAAAGAAATCGAAAGCCAAGAAACAAGGTGAATAAAATTATCTATCTTATTTTTCAGATTAATATTTTTAATTTGCATAATAATATAATCATTTATAAAAATTTTAGTATGAGACAGAAAGTATTCAGAGAAATTTTACAAAGGTTATATTTTTGAAAGCTCCCATTTCTATGTTGGACTTGGAGAAATTAGCGAAAGCTGACATAGAGGAACACGATGATGTTTCAGACACAGAGGACCCAGACCTGCTGGTAAGCTTTGAAAATATCTAAAATATTTTTAAACCAAAATTTGGCTTTATCATTATATACTCACTGTTAGTGATTTTGCAGCTATCCAATGCTGTCCATGACATTCTCTTCTCGAGAAGGATTTGACTATATATAAAACTGACACGAACAACTATACCAAGGATTTGACTATATATAAAACTGACATGAACAACTATACCAAGGATTTGACTATATATAAAACTGACATGAACAACTATACCAAGGATTTGACTATATATAAAACTGACATTAACAACTATAATACCATCTTTACTCATTTTAATCTCAAGCTGTGCGTTAGCATGCTATATGTCATTTTAATTAATAAAATAATCAATTCTTTCTAAGAAGTATGGTCCAGTAAGAGTATTGTCTTTAAAAATAGAGACCAAAAAAACCCCCCACACACTCTTCTTCTTCTTCTTATGCCTTTTTACCCCGTCTGGGGCATAGGCCGTCCACAAGAATTTTCCACTCATCCCGGTCCTGTGCTTTCCTTTCCAATTGCTTCCAGTTGTATCCCATATTTTGCATGTCTGTCTCTAGTTCACGTCTCCATGTATTCTTAGGTCTTCCTCTCTTTCTTTTTCCCTGTGGATTCCATGTTAGACATTGTCTGGTGGTGCTATCTGGGGGTTTTCTCAGAGTATGCCCAATCCACCTCCATCTTTTCTTTATGATGTCTTCATCAACGGGCACCTGGTATGTCCTTTCTAATAGATCTTTGTTGGTGATGGTATTTGGCCATTTGATGTTAAGGATCTTTCTAAGGCATGTGTTTATGAATGTCTGCACTTTCTGTGTAATGCTCGCTGATGTTTTCCACGTTTCTGCTCCATAAAGTAGGACTGTTTTGACATTTGTATTAAAGATTCTGACCAAAAAAAACCCCCCACACACTCGCACAACTTTTATCTTCTTCATATTCTATCTTTTGATGTGAAGATTGCTTGTTTTTTAATTAGCTATTTTGAAGAATAGCTAAATAAAAAAATAAAAAAATCTTCACATCAAAAGATAGAATATGAAGAAGATAAAAGTTGTGCGAGTGTGTGGGGGTTTTTTTTGTTTTTTTTTGTTTGTTTGTTTGTTTTTTGTTTTTTTTTTAAATTAGCTATTTTGAATAAATTCTTAATCATTTCTCGCCTTTTCAGATATTTTATGGTGTTTTGTTTGTAGTTTTAGTATATTGCTAATGCCATTAAACTGTTTTCATGCATAATCATGCTCAAGGCAGAACTAGAAGAACTTGAAGATGATGATGACAATGAGCCCGGTCCAAGTCCCAACAGTGCCCCTTATAAGGCAACTCTACAGGATGGCGCTCCACCGCCCCAACAACTGTCTTTTCCTCATCCTGCTGCCAAACCCGTGATGCCTACCATTAACCCAGCCACTGTGCCTCGACAACTGCCTCCTCAAGCAGCTCCAACACCTGCACCTAGGCCTCTTCCCACACCAGCTCCTAGACCAGGGGGCAATGTGGGAGGGGCGGGAGGTGTTGCAGGATCATTGGAAGAGAGATTGTCTATGTATAAACAGGCATCTGCTGCTGCTAAAACAGCTGGGGACACTTCTAAGCAGAGACGACTTGATCGTGGAATAAAGGTACTTTTATTTGAACATTATTTAACAGTTTCATTTGAACATTATTTAACAGTTTCATTTGAACATTATTTAACAGTTTCATTTGAACATTATTTAACAGTTTCATTTGAACATTATTTAATCATAATTGCGATTTAGTCAGTTTCAATTGAATTTTATTTGATCACTGACCACAATTCACTATAATGTGTAGTTCTTGTCCAGAGTCATACACAGGCGATGTCTTATGTCCGATGTCTTATTTATGTCTTACCATAAAAGCGGGCAAAGCTATGACAAAAGAAGATCAGAATTCGTGATTGGCCTCTGACTCTTGAATTTTAATAAAAGCAGACAATAGAGACAAAAATTATTCTAGACATAAGTAGAGAGTTTGCATTCAAAACTCCATTGTTGAATGAGTGTTGCATTTATAAAAACTTGTATAGATTTGATGCGCTGAAGGCAATCGATCCTTTGATTTATAGAAGCAGTCAACAGTTAATAAGACGGTCATTTTGTGAATTTTAATTTGATACTTTTTAGACTCTGGCCGACCTTCTCCGTCAAGCCAAAGCTGGAAAGCCCATAAACGAAGAAGATATTCCTCCGCCTGTGGCTATGGGCACCAGTGTGGCACTTGAACCTTCTGTCAGTGTGACACATGACACTCTTCCATCTCAGGCACAGTCTAGTAATGGTGAGCTGACTGATAGATTGGATATTTGTATAGCGCTGGCATCCATGCTACTTTAGCATGCTCACTGCGCTCTGGTTTTCATAAATCTGTTTAAACAAAAATGTTTTTAAATGTTTCTTGAATGTTGTTAAACTTGTTCCCTAACATGGCTCCCCCCTTCCCCCAACCCCGATTCGTGAAACGTCAAATTATAGAGCAGTGAATTGATTTTCGTTCTGTTAGGCAATCAATTATTTCTAAGGATTTAAATTATTTATTAGCCTATTAGGTTCAATAATTTCTATGCAAACAACTGATCAACTCTCATTCTTTCGGTGGCAGTATCCCCAGCTAATTCATCAGGGCCCCCATCAGCGACTGCACCAGCCACAACTGTGAATAGTGAGCATCTGAATATAATTACTATTGGCACTAGATCTTAACAATAGCATTCAACTAACAAGTATTTTTCAAAGCTATTTTTCTCAAACTATTCTGAAATTATTATGTAATTTGATAATGAAGATAAAACAATAACTGAAAAAGCTCGAGATATTTAGGTTTATTTTTTTTTTAATTTTTAAAGAATTTATTTGTTCACTTTGAATCAGACTGTGTTTTGTTTGACTTGTTTATTTTGATAATTCAGAAGAAATGCACATTCTTCTCCAGATTATCTACTTTGAAATTTTTACAACTCCTAGATGTACCTTTATAAATTGACGCCTTAACAACTATCATAAACTGTACTGTGTTATTCCATGGATCTTGACTTTTAGACACAAGGCAAGTGTTGCTGGCCAGGAGAGATGAGTACAGGAGAGCTGCACTAATGGCTAAGCAAGCAGGGGACATGACTCAGGCTGGCAGCTATGTCAAGATTGCCAAGGTCAGCACTTTGCTATCAACGAACCATTGGTTTTAACATCTAGGGCTTCTTTAGTCCATTAGTATAAGATGTTATATAAACTGGGGATTCTTGAGTCAAGGGATTCTTGAGTCAAGGGATTCTTGAATCAAGGGATTCTTGAATCAAGGGATTCTTGAGTCAAGGGATTCTTGGAGTCAAGGGATTCTTGGAGTCAAGGGATTCTTGGGTCAAGGGATTCTTGAGTCAAGGGATTCTTGAGTTAAATAGTATAAAATGTTATTACAAATGGAATTGGTGAGTCTTCTAGTTTAAATACTTTTCCTCAAATATGACTTCAGTAATTCTTCGAAAACCTCCATTGTAATATGTGTCATTGTTATGTTACCCAGCGTTTTGATCATGTGATACAAGCTGTTGATGAAGGCAAGAATGTCGATTTGTCACAGATGCCACCACCCCTGACTGAAGGTCAAGGTCAGTTTCATTTCACTCTGGGGATATCAAAGAAGAATATGTTTCATTAGTTAATTTTCCACCATGAATGACGTGATGTTATATGCATGAAGAATTCCATTCTTTGTTCCATTCAGGAGCATCTGTGCAGTCTGTCAATAAGCCGCAGGTCAACACAGCAGTTCAAAGGTCAATTAATCAAGCAGCTGGAGAGGAGACGGAACCAGAGTTGCCGACAGTCAGTGCTGAACGTGAGTTTCAGATGGATGTGTACGCAATAGTCAGATGTGTATGCATTGGTCAGATTTGTATGCGATAGTTGGATGTGCATCATTCAGATGTGTACGCAAAAGTCATATCTGTAGATGATAGTTGGATGTGTATGCAATAGTCAGATCTGTAGATGATAGTTGGATGTGTACGCAATAGTCAGATCTGTAGATGATAGTTGTATGTGTACACAATAGTCAGATTTGTAGATGATAGTTGGATGTGTACGCAATAGTCAGATCTGTAGATGATAGTTGGATGTGTACGCAATAGTCAGATTTTTAGATGATAGTTGGATGTGTACGCAATAGTCAGATGGGCATCAGTCAGATGTGTAAGTATCAGTCGAATGTATATCAATCAGACGTGTAAGTATAGTTTAATATTTTAGTATGTACATACATTTTATATTTCTCCAATGTCAATAAATATATTTTAGAGCAATGAATATTTAATCATTAATGACTTAGGTATGGTGACTTCCTCTAAAAGAGTCATGTGATTTCCCAAATGTTCTTCCCTCCTTAGAGAGTTGGGGGATTAGGGGAGAGAATTACAAGTAGATGTTGAGTCATGTCCCATGTTATTACAGAAGAAAAAGCCATGTTTAATGCCCCTGATGCTCCGAAGACGGTCATGGAAGCTTTGACCCAGAGACTGGAGAAGTACAAATCTTCTGAAAGTTCAGCTAAATCTGAGGGAGACTCGGGCAAGGCAAGACGAATGGGAAGGATAGTTAAGGTTTGTAAGACCTGCTTGGGATAGGATAGTTAGGGTTTGTGAGACCTACTTGGGATAGGATAGTTAAGGTTTGTGAGACCTACTTGGGATAGGATAGTTAAGGTTTGTGAGACCTACTTGGAAAGGATAGTTAATGTTTGTAAGACCTAATTGGGAAGGGTAGTTAAAGTTTGTGAGACCTACTTGGGAAGGATAGTCAAGGTTTACGAGACAAAATTGGGAAGGACAGGTAAGGTTTGTGAGACCTACGTTCTTCTCTCGTTTTCTGTACTACCTTCTATTTGATGCAAATTTTTGACAATGTAAATTTTAAAATCTGAATAACTCAGATGCCTTGAGAGTTTTTGCTAAATTTTTTACGATAAATGATCTGTCCTTTACTATATGCAACCAAACTGGTTTTGTCTTCATGGTTTAAGTGTTTACAAACAGGCAGCACGTGTATTTATTTCTCCTAAGTTTCTAATATCAATGCAGTTATTATGTTATATTTCATGATCTCCAGCAATATGAAGATGCTATCAAAATGCACAAGGTGGGGAAGCCGGTAGATTTTGATGAGCTACCAACACCACCAGGCTAGTTCCGTTTTTTTATTGTTAACTTCAGGACGCGACAATGCTAAGCCATCTAGTTTGTTGTTTGATTGTTGTTAACTGTCTAATTCATTGTATTATTTTAAAATATCAACCAATCAATGATCTAATTCAATGTATTATTTTAAAATATCAACCAATCAATGATCTAATTCAATGTATTATTTTAAAATATCAACCAATCAATGATCTAATTCAATGTATTATTTTAAAATATCAACCAATCAATGATCTAATTCATTGTATTATTTTAAAATATCAACCAATCAATGATTTAGCTTATAGTTTGATTGTTGTTAACTTGTCTAATGTATTGTATTATTTTAAAATATCAACCAATCAATGATTTAGTTTATGCACTCAGGTTTGAATGGATTCAGAAAATATGTTGTCATTTTTTGTGCTGAGATGTTTGTTTTGCTGCAGCTGTAGTTATCATTTATTACTTTCAGGCTACGCACCGATTCCTCTGGACAAATCAAGCTCCGCCCCCTCTGCACCTCAGGCGAGAGCACCTGCCCCTTCTTCTGCTGCACCGCCCGTGGCACAAAAACCAGCAACATCGCCAGGCGTAGCGGCCAGACCAGCCGGACCACCCGCTGTAGCAAACAAGCCAGTCACGTCCCCGCCTGTGGCGGCTAAGCCAGGAGTTCCCCAAGGAAGGGCTGCTGCCCAGCCTGGACCATCATTTGGCCAGCAGCCCGGAACATCATCTGCCCCTATTCAGAGACAAAATGGTCAGTGATTGTCTTACCACTCTTCTGCCCCTATTCAGAGACAAAATGGTCAGTGATTGTCTTACCACTCTTCTGCCCCTATTCAGAGACAAAATGGTCAGTGATTGTCTTACAACTCTTATATATATTTTGTGTGACTCCTTCCTTTTCCGGATAGCGCACAAAATATAATTCCTGATAACTATGCTAAATAATTTGTTTGAAATAACGCAACTGCGTTTGGTGCGTAATACTTTCTTTTCGGAAAATGAAATTGTCTCAATTTAAATATGGTGTAATAAATGTTCTATTTAAAAGTGGTTGGGACATCAGATTATTAATATTGTTCATAGGCGTGAAATGAAAAGTGTGCAGTGAGATAACATGAGGTGAAGAGGTGTAGCAAAAATTGGGATTCTTAACTGTGCGCCACTTGAGTTCATGTTTTGTCAAGTAACTTTAGTAGATGGGAAGATCGTGCATTGCTGTCACCAATATTTGGCAGGCTATAACTAGTTTTATATAATTCTTTTGTTCTTATCTTATATTTTAAAAACGTTCTGCAATATTAAAATCATTAAAATTATAAAAATCTCAGATATTTAGCTAAAGATTTGATAAATTATGAATAAACTTAGATTTAAAAAGACATCCTGAAATTCTAACTAGGAGGTAAAAAAAACAAACAAGACTTTCATTTTTTTAAATACAATACAATAAATAAAATGCCTTGCAAATGTTTTTACAATAAATTTTGTGTTGACCTACATTTAGATATATGTGTTCACCTACATTAAGATGTGTGGGTTGACCTACATTTAGATGTGTGTGTTGACCTACATTTAGACATATGTGTTGACCTACATTTAGATGTATGTGTTGACCTACATTTAGATGTATGTTTTGACCTACAGTTAGATGTATGTGTTGACCTACATTTAGATGTATGTGTTGACAACATTTAAATGTATGTGTTGACATACATTTAAATTTATTTTTGACCTACATTTAAATATATGTGTTGACCTACATATGTGTATATATCATTCCTACAAACGCCCACAGTAAGCCTAAATGTTGGCAGTATATAAGGCTCAGTAGTTTTCTATGGGTAGCAGCTCTGTCTGTGTCTTTGCTGGCAACACTGGGTCAAACAATTAATTGCAGTAGCAATGCTAGGATGAAAATAACTAGACCTCCTTTTACCACTACACAAATATAGAAGTTTGTGTAGTCCCAAAAGGATAGCTAAGATATCGTCCGATATCCCTCACCAGCATAGTATGCAAACTATTGGAGCACATAATCGTAAGCGCAGTCATGATGCATCTTGAAAGCAAAAATATACGCAATGACTGTCAGCATGGCTTCAGAGTCAATAGATCATGTGAGACCCAGCTCCTTGAGTTTGTTGAAGACTTGATGACAAATCTAGAAAACAGCAAACAAACAGATGTGCTGGTGATGGACTTCTCGAAGGCCTTTGACCTTCATAGTTTGCTTCTACACAAAGTTCAGAGATATGGGATCCAAGGCACTACTATAACATGGATCTCTAGCTTCCTCAACAACCGATGTCAAGCAGTAGTGGTGGACGGTGCAAGCTCGTCCTTTGTCAATATTAAGTCAGGGGTCCCCCAGGGCTCAGTGCTAGGCCCCTGTTTGTTCCTAGCATATATCAATGACCTACCCGAGATCCTGACATCCCACGAAAGACTGTTCGCAGATGACACAGCCGTGTATACGACGATCACCAACAGATCTGACCAGGACCAGCTACAAGAGGATCTCAATCGATTAGCTGAGTGGGAGGCGAGCTGGGACATGGAATTTCATCCAGCCAAGTGCCAGACACTGTCAGTCTCTAGAAGTTGTACTCCTCTACGCTACCACTATGAATTGCATGGTCATTTGCTTGAGTCAGTTTCCTCCGTAAGGTACCTGGGTGTTACCATTCAGAGAGAGGTCTGCTGGGACGAGCATATTAACAATGTGTGCAACCAGGCAAACAAGACCCTGGGGTTCTTAAGGCGTAATCTAAAGATCAGCAACTCCGGTGTGAAAGAAAGAGCCTATAAAGCCTTTGTCCGGCCGCTTTTAGATTATGCATCTTCGGTCTGGGACCCATTCACTCAGAAGAGCATCGACAGGTTGGAGGCAGTACAGCGACGGGCAGCATTCTTTGTCCTGAACCACTACAGGAATACCTCTAGTGTTGGCAGCATGCTGGAAACACTGGGCTGGTCACTATTGGAGGAACGACGACGACAGTCCAGGTTCTCCATGATTTACAAGATAAATAATGGGCTAGTCCACTGCTCTGGCATTAAACAGAAACTCGTCCCTCTCCCCCATAGACAGCGACGAGGCCATGATAGGCAGTTCCGGCTCATACCAGCGAGAAGCCAGTATAGGAACTGCTCATTCCTACCAAAGACAATCAGGTACTGGAACAAGCTTCCAAAAGGAACAGTTGAGGCGACAACACTTGACTCATTTGCGTCTATTGCCTCAGGCCTTTGAACCCCTAGTGCATGATACCTTTAAACAGTTACTCTTGTGACCAGAGAAATATCCTCATCAACACCAGGCACAGAGACATTGCAAATCCCATCTACATTCATAGGAGCCATAATGATCAATAAATTGATCGTGGGCCCTTAATATATAGAAGAAGAAGAAGATATACACATCTACCACTCTTTACTGAACTACCATGACTAACTAGCACTTTCCGTGCACTATGAGAGCTGTCCATGTACTATGTGAGCTGTCTATGCGCTAATGATTAATGGCATAATTATGAGGTTATATGAAACAGCTTGCGATAGGAATGGCAGAGCTAAGAGACATAAGTCATTGATCATCAAAGTGAGAGTTGTTAGATTCATGCTGTTTAATAATACATATAGCAAAAATGCCGGTGTGTACAATGTTGACTGTATCCAACAGCTGGAAGGAAAAGTCTCCATTCAAGGCAGGAGCAGCAGCTAGCATTTCTTAAAGAAAGAATGGAGGAATTCAAGCAAGCAGCCATGAATGCCAAGAAAAACCATGACATTGAGCTGGCCAAGAAACACATTCGAATGATGAAGGTAGACTTAAGATAGACATTCTAATAATGTAGACTTAAGATAGACATTCAGATGATGTAGACTTAACCCTTCCGGTACCAGGCGCGTCTTTTTGCAGTGACCTACTTTTTCCCTGTGGCCCAAGCGCGTCTATTTGCCACATAGAGGGGTATCCAATATAAACACAGAAAACGAGGCTATAACCTTTCACCTTAGTCTCGGGAAGAATGTTTATTCGTTAGGGGAATAGTCGAATTTTATTTTGCCTTTTAAATTATGAAAATCAACCAATTACTGATTTTTTGGTGCCGATCTGTATTTGTTGTTTCCTTGGCGCTATTGATGACGACTTACGCCCACATAGAGGAGGTATCTATTATAATTAGAAAACGAAGATATAACCTTTCAACATAGTCTCGGGCAGAATGTTTATTCGTTACGGGAATGGTCGAATATTATTTTACCTTTTAAATTATGAAAATAAACCAATTACTGATTTTTTTGTGTTGATCTGTATTTGTTGTTTCCTTGGCGCTACCTAGCTGGCGCTACCTAGCTGGCACTACCTCGCTACCTCGCTGGCGCTACCTAGCTGGCACTACCTAGCTGGCGCTACCTAGCTGGCGCTACCTCGCTGGCGCTACCTAGCTGGCGCTACCTAGCTGGCGCTACCTAGCTGGCGCTACCTAGCTGGCGCTACCTAGCTGGCGCTACCTAGCTGGCGCTACCTAGCTGGCGCTACCTAGCTGGCGCTACCTAGCTGGCGCTACCTAGCTGGCGCTACCTAGCTGGCGCTACCTAGCTGGCGCTACCTAGCTGGCGCTACCTAGCTGGCGCTACCTAGCGCTATTGTTGATGACGACTTACGCCCACTTGATGAAACCTTTTATTCTGAAACTATTATTGAGCTTTAATTGGGATTAGATGATTCTTATTTTTAACAACCTTGTCCATTTCTCAACAGATAATGCTCTACATGTTATTATCAATTGTTTAAAACAAAATTTAAAAAAAATAATTTACAAACCTATCAAATTTTGGCTCATTTCAAAATAATGTCTGGGCCACCGGGAAAGTTAGCTAAAAGTAGGTCGGTACCGGAAGGGTTAAGATAGAAATTCTAATGATGTAGACTTAAGATAGACATTCTGATGATGTGGACTTAAGATAGACATTCAGATGATGTAGACTTAAGATAGACATTCTAATGATGTAGACTTAAGATAGACATTCTAATGATGTAGACTTAAGATAGACATTCTAATGATGTAGACTTAAGATAGACATTCTAATGATGTAGACTTAAGATAGACATTCTAATGATGTAGACTTAAGATAGACATTCTAATGATGTAGACTTAAGATAGACATTCTAATGATGTAGACTTAAGATAGACATTCTAATGATGTAGACTTAAGATAGACATTCTAATGATGTAGACTTAAGATAGACATTCTAATGATGTAGACTTAAGATAGACATTCTAATGATGTAGACTTAAGATAGACATTCTAATGATGTAGACTTAAGATAGACATTCTAATGATGTAGACTTAAGATAGACATTCTAATGATGTAGACTTAAGATAGACATTCTAATGATGTAGACTTAAGATAGACATTCTAATGATGTAGACTTAAGATAGACATTCTAATGATGAAGGAAGACGTAAGATACAACATTAAAATGATGTACTTTGAATTACCATTACCAAGTTAAATAGTAGGTGAACTAATGATCGGTTGTGATTTTGTTGTATACAAATTTTGTTTTGTTTGTGCTAGTGATTTTTCAATGTTTATTTATGAAGATGAATGGTGATGAAATCAATGATCTTCCATGTCGGATACATCATTTATTTTTAAAAAGATCTTTTTCTTTTCAATTTGTCTGATCTGATTGCCAGGGTATTGAACCAATGATTGAAGCATGTGAAAGTGGATTGCCAGTTGAACTATCTCAGGTTGGCATTTCATTGCTTTATAAACTTTTTCCATGAAACTGGGTTTTTCCATTTTTAATCAAGTTGTTTGTTTGTACACAACTGAAGAAGATTCAAGTGGCTTTTTAAAGATTTAGGTGGCTTTTTAAGATTTAAGTGGCTTTTTAAAATTTAAGTGGCTTTTATTTGTTCAAAGGCCATGTTTGCAGTTTGACCTGTTCTAGCCTTTGGTTTAATTCCAGGTTCCAGATTCGCCATTTGCTGGGGATGCAGAAGACAAGTTTGTGATTGTGTCGGCAGAAGACTGCCAGCCAACTGGCGACAGGGAAGAGGTGTACAAAAATTTAACAGAAGACCTGATCAGACAAATCGGGGTCAGTGAACCAGATAGCATGCTTATGACAACTGAAAGAGTATTCTCGTGTAAATTCTTGTACTCCCTTTAGGGTTGTTTGGCACCTCTGTAACTATAATCAAGGGATGTTTGTACTCCCATTAGGGGAGTTTGGCACCTCTGTAACTATAATCAAGTGATGTTTGTACTCCCATTAGGGGAGTTTGGCACCTCTGTAACTATAATCAAGTGATGTCCCACCAATTTATGATTAACTTTATTTGCAGGTATGTGTTACAAATGCCCAACATTACCAAAAGTTAGGAGATGTCCCTGCTGCATCAAAGTAAATATCATTTGTTATATCCTGCTCAGTTTCAAACAAAAATCTCAATAGAAATTTAAGAGTGGAAAGATCCTTTCAAGTATAGTTGGAAATTTCCTTTCATTTTTTTTCTATTATCTTGAGTGAAAGCCAGCGGTGGTTTGGAGCCGGTTCGGTCAGGTTCGTGCGAACCGTTAGTTCAAAATAATAAATATGCCTGACTGTGGCGGTGACCGATATGGCATAAGGGGACATACTAACTGCGAACCCTTTGTTACGAATTTGGCAATACACCGCTGGTGAAAGCAAATTTTTCTAGGAACATCAAAATGTTTTAATCAGCATTAGAATTGAAAGACTAAAGGTGGACACCTACTAATCAATTTGATTATTGTTGATCTAAGATTTGAGAAGCTGGAGCAAAACAACCGCAGAGATTTAGAATCCTTGAAAAGTGCCCAGCGTCATGGAGACCCAGCTCCAAAATTTCATTATGAAACAAAAACATTTTCTATGGTGCAGTAAGTATTGAGTGTTGTTAAGTTTTTCTAAAAATGTTCATTGACTTGGATCACTTACAAAACACTGGGGAAAACTGTTGCTTTCTGAATGAAAAATGTCAGCTTATGTTTATAGAATAGACAAATCAAGGGCTGTGTCATCCAATATGTTACAGAGATTTTTTCAATACTAAAAGATTCATCCTCCCTCCCTCATGTCTGTATGATTATATAATCTAGATATAACTGATGTTGTCCAGGTCCAACACAGACTTAGGGGATGCTGACCTGGAGCTGACCATTGTTAGGGGAATCCAGTATAATATGCCCTCAGGTCAGTGAGCTAAACTTACCTGTACAGAAGGACAGCTTCATTTAACTGCTGTGACAACTTAATTATTTAAATTTCATGCATTTTTTTTGTTAGAAAGTATGTCTTTCTAAATTGAGTTATGCCCCTTTGCCTTGGCAGCTGTGAGGTTTTTTTAACTTCATTAGAAGTTAAAAAAAAAAAAAAAAAAAACTCACAGCTGCCAAGGCAAAGGGACACAGCTCAATTCTAAATTGAGTTATACCCCTTTGCCTTGGCAGCTGTGAGTTTTTTTAAAACTTCATTAGAAGCTTAGGCAGTTCAATATTAAATACCAATTAAAAAATCTGCGTTAATGAAATGATTGATCTACTTTACTCTAATCTAGAGCTATTTAAAAATTCTTTTCATTTACATATCATGATCATTTTTGTGCTCACGGTGAGATGTTGCTAGTTCAAAATAATAACAGAGATGTGTTGATAAAATAGGCGTATTTTAAGATGAAAAGTTGGCAGTGGTAGAATGCTGATACTTTGTAACTTTGACATTTATTGAATTAGATGTTAATTTCACCTTCAGAAATTAAGGACTGAAGTACATTGTCTTGAGTAATTTTTTCATACAACACATTAAAAAATTTCCATAAATTTTTGTGACTGTTAAGTACTGTTATGGTTTTAAATATTTAATCTGTGTTAGTATTGGGCTGATAGGAAAAAAATATGTAACAAAAGACTAAGCAAAAACAGTAAGCAAGGAAAACGATACCAAAGCGAGAGATGATTACAATATTTTATTTAATTCAAATTCGAGGGTAAAAGCAAAAAACTGTATCAACTTCATCATCATCATCATCATGTCCCGTATTCCTTCGACCGTTGGGGCGCCACAGATGACTTAAAAACTATTCTTCTCCATTCCTCTCGGCCTCCTGCCCTACGCACAGCATCGCCTAGTTGTAATCCCGTCCATTCTTTGATGTCATCTTCCCATCTTTTTCTCTGTCTTCCTCTTCTTCTCCCTCCTCTAGTAGTGCCCTGCAAGATCTCTTTGACGAGCCCTTGTTTTCTGGTCACGTGGCCATACCATTCAAGTTTGCGCTTTTTTACAGACGCCAGGAGGTCATCGTACTGCCCAGTTGCCTGACGAATCCTTTCTTTCGCTCGTTCAACTTACAGCAGGTCAAAAAAGTACACTCCTCAAAATACTAATATTAATTTACACACATACAACTCTACAATGTCTCCAATTCTACAACGTCTCGTATGGCAAACATCTCTCCTTCTCTCTACCTGCCTCGCTCTGTCTACCTGAAGTAGGGCAGTTTTTTTATGGGAACAAACTTAGAAGGTTCTTGTAAAGAAATTCTAGAAACTGTGTGACCTATTTAGAACAAGTGTAACGCATTCGAATGTAAACAACCTTTTCCCAGCCAAGAAAAGGGTGGGCAAGGAAGGAGTGACACAATATCAAGGCCTTACTAGCGGGAGAAAATTGTGGTGACAAAAAATAGCTCTACGTTGAAGTGAAAAAAGCCATATACTATACTAGGCTATGACATAACAGTGACTACGTTTTGTTTTTTTCTTATTTCCCCTGTATAATATTATATATATGGGGCCAGACTTTGATTAGATAACACAGTTCAAGAAAAGCATTGATTCAACTAATTTCTCCTTTTATTCAGGTAGTTCAGAGAAAGACATGGACACAAGTGTCAAGTATGAACTTGCATACCCAACAGTAAGTAGTGCTCAAATATGAAAATAGGTCAAATATATTCTTTTTAGTCTTTTAAATTGATAGAGATAAAGTTAGAGTAATTGTAACTAATCATAAGTGTGCTTCATTACTGTTTCTCTTTATTTTATCACAGGAACAGCCACAAACAGGTGGTACGGCCACAGTGAAAAATACCATTAACCCAGGTCAGGATTTACTCTCTAGATAAATAGACTTAAACTTAATGATTGCTTTTTACATTTTGTTCCCAAATTTAAAATTGAAAGGTATTTTAATTGAAGTTGAAGTTATTGCTTCAAAGTGTGATGGTTCTGAAGAAATATCATTTATTTTGAAAAAATGCTTGGCGTGGAAAATCTTAATTTATAATTTTTTGCTGTCATCTGTCTGTCACAATGTGATAATGGTGTAGACTTCGCAGGACGAAATCCACAAGGCCTGGGATTATTCTTTTAGTAGGATTATAAGCTGGTTCCCTACACAGAAAATCGCCTTTCTCCATGTTGCTGGATAACCCAAGGGAACATCATGTGGATGATACAGCTTGGCACCAGTGGCATCGCAGGAGTTGCTGGAATGTTTCATTAATGTAATCCGCCTATGGGACTCCATCTCCGGGTTAGAATTTAGAGTTTCCTTCTCTTAGATGAGTTGCCATCCAAGGCTAACGAGTCGCATCCACCTGGATTATTTATTGTTGTAATAAATGGTAATTTACTATCTAGACTTTTAAAGTAAAAAAAATTATTGTCTTGTCTTTTCTAGAATACAATGAAACTTTTAAGCTACAAATCAACCGCAAATCAAAAGGACTGTTTCGATTTGTTGAAAGGAAAACCATCAAATTGGATGTCTTCATTAAAAGGTAATGTCATTAAGATCTTTGGATGTCTTCATTAAAAGGTGATTTTATTTAGATCTTTGGATGTCTTCATTAAAAGGTAATGTCATTTAGATCTTTGGATGTCTTCATTAAAAGGTGATGTCATTTAGATCTTCGAATGTCTTCATTAAAAGGTAATGTCATTTAGATCTTTGGATGTCTTCATTAAAAGGTAATGTCATTTAGATCTTTGGATGTCTTCATTAAAAGATAATGTCATTTAGATCTTTGGATGTCTTCATTAAAAGGTAATGTCATTTAGATCTTTGGATGTCTTCATTAAAAGGTAATGTCATTTAGATCTTTGGATATCTTCATTAAAAGGTGATGTCATTTAGATCTTTGGATGTCTTCATTAAAAGGTAATGTCATTTAGATCTTTGGATGTCTTCATTAAAAGGTAATGTCATTAAGATCTTTGGATGTCTTCATTAAAAGGTGATGTCATTTAGATCTTGCTCTTGCTCCAGGTCAGTGTTGCCCACAATCAATCTCACCAAGCATCTGACGTTATTTTCTTTCTTTCCCTAGAGAAACAACGCCCAGCAGAAATGAGCATCCATTTAACATCTATATGATGTCATTGTATCATGTCACATTCAAGTGATGATTTAGTTATTTGTTAAGAGAAAGTTTTATTGATTTGTATTATAAATATCTTTTAATAGAGAAAATTGGGCAACATTTTTTTTTTCTTTTGTACAAATATTACTTGACATTTTTTTCTCAATGCTGTTGTGTTCTTTAATATGTTTGCTTTTTTTCCCCCCAGGGGATTTTTCAAGGGAGACAAACTTTTGGGTACAGTCAATGTAAAGCTGCAACCATTGGAAGATAAATGTATAATTCATGAAAGCTATGATGTAAGATTTGTTTTATGATATATGTTTCATCAATTGATAGGATGAATAAAAATTGTGCAGAGACAAATAGTCTCTTAACCATCTTCAAATGAACAAAGATCATTGTTCTGATCCAGTAGCTGCTTTAGTATAAGAGCGTTGCACTGCGACAAAGCTTTAAAGTAGATTAATTCGACACAAACAATTTGTGTAAATAAAATATAGAACTTCAGCTTTAACAATGACCATGCAGAATACAAATGGAAATGTTTCGGCAAATGCCTTCATCTGTTTTCAGCTTTAACAATGACCATGCAGAATACAAATGGAAATGTTTCGGCAAATGCCTTCATCTGTTTTCAGCTTTAACAATGACCATGCAGAATACAAATGGAAATGTTTCGGCAAATGCCTTCATCTGTTTTCAGCTTTAACAATGACCATGCAGAATACAAATGGAAATGTTTCGGCAAATGCCTTCATCTGTTTTCAGCTTTAACAATGACCATGCAGAATACAAATGGAAATGTTTCGGCAAATGCCTTCATCTGTTTTCAGCTTTAACAATGACCATGCAGAATACAAATGGAAATGTTTCGGCAAATGCCTTCATCTGTTTTCAGCTTTAACAATGACCATGCAGAATACAAATGGAAATGTTTCGGCAAATGCCTTCATCTGTTTTCAGCTTTAACAATGACCATGCAGAATACAAATGGAAATGTTTCGGCAAATGCCTTCATCTGTTTTCAGCTTTAACAATGACCATGCAGAATACAAATGGAAATGTTTCGGCAAATGCCTTCATCTGTTTTCAGCTTTAACAATGACCATGCAGAATACAAATGGAAATGTTTCGGCAAATGCCTTCATCTGTTTTCAGCTTTAACAATGACCATGCAGAATACAAATGGAAATGTTTCGGCAAATGCCTTCATCTGTTTTCAGCTTTAACAATGACCATGCAGAATACAAATGGAAATGTTTCGGCAAATGCCTTCATCTGTTTTCAGCTTTAACAATGACCATGCAGAATACAAATGGAAATGTTTCGGCAAATGCCTTCATCTGTTTTCAGCTTTAACAATGACCATGCAGAATACAAATGGAAATGTTTCGGCAAATGCCTTCATCTGTTTTCAGCTTTAACAATGACCATGCAGAATACAAATGGAAATGTTTCGGCAAATGCCTTCATCTGTTTTCAGCTTTAACAATGACCATGCAGAATACAAATGGAAATGTTTCGGCAAATGCCTTCATCTGTTTTCAGCTTTAACAATGACCATGCAGAATACAAATGGAAATGTTTCGGCAAATGCCTTCATCTGTTTTCAGCTTTAACAATGACCATGCAGAATACAAATGGAAATGTTTCGGCAAATGCCTTCATCTGTTTTCAGCTTTAACAATGACCATGCAGAATACAAATGGAAATGTTTCGGCAAATGCCTTCATCTGTTTTCAGCTTTAACAATGACCATGCAGAATACAAATGGAAATGTTTCGGCAAATGCCTTCATCTGTTTTCAGCTTTAACAATGACCATGCAGAATACAAATGGAAATGTTTCGGCAAATGCCTTCATCTGTTTTCAGCTTTAACAATGACCATGCAGAATACAAATGGAAATGTTTCGGCAAATGCCTTCATCTGTTTTCAGCTTTAACAATGACCATGCAGAATACAAATGGAAATGTTTCGGCAAATGCCTTCATCTGTTTTCAGCTTTAACAATGACCATGCAGAATACAAATGGAAATGTTTCGGCAAATGCCTTCATCTGTTTTCAGCTTTAACAATGACCATGCAGAATACAAATGGAAATGTTTCGGCAAATGCCTTCATCTGTTTTCAGCTTTAACAATGACCATGCAGAATACAAATGGAAATGTTTCGGCAAATGCCTTCATCTGTTTTCAGCTTTAACAATGACCATGCAGAATACAAATGGAAATGTTTCGGCAAATGCCTTCATCTGTTTTCAGCTTTAACAATGACCATAGAGAATACAAATGGAAATGTTTCGGCAAATCCCTTCATCTGTTAAAAAAAAACAAAAAAACATATAAGTATAAATAAAATTTACATTATATATATATTTAAGTTCATAATTATGTTTGTTAAATTGTATGTACAGCGTGGTGAGCCCAGCCCTAGGCTGGAGTACCACGCTATAGAAAACTACCAATAATAATAATATAAACAAGACTTAGTATCCTACCTAAAAAATGATAGAAAAGAATAAGATTTGGGGCAAAGTCCCTGACAAAAACAAAGCTCAGAAGAATGGAAAGGAAGTGAGTGGAAGTAAAATTTAAAAAAACGATATGGAGTCATATTAGTCATTAACCGAATCAACAGTTGTACATAGCAACCGTGTCTTTGTTCTATTCGGTCTTTAAATTATGTGTGTAATTACTCTGGCTGATTTAGGCATGTGCATTCTGCCTGAGCCAGTGGTAAAATATGTTGCAGGTCTTCTGCATATTGTCTCTGCTTATCTTGATCTGAGAAAAACTAAGTAATTGTTACCTAAGCAATTATTATATAATTATTATATACCATAATTATAATAAAAAAATTATAAATAATGTAACCATTATTTATTTTTTATATAAATTTTATTTTAAGTAAGTTATTTTAGGTTATTAAGAACTGACTGATTCTATTGTTTTAGTTGATGGAGGGGAGGAAGACTGTAGGCGGCAAGCTGGAAGTTAAAATCAGGCTTCGAGATCCCTTGAAAAATAAACAGGTGGACGAAGTGAAGGAAAAGTGGCTTGTGATCGATCAATTTATTAGGACAGTTGGCTCTAAGGTAAATAAGTTCTTTAATATTAAGTTTGGCCAGATATTTTATTATTTATTATTATTCTGTGTAAATAAAACTTACAGCTCTGTGAATAATAACAATTTATTTGGTAGTGTGTCATGGATTGGGTACAAAAGTTGGTGGCAACAAAAGACATCCAATATAAATATAAATAGATATACCTAATCAAAAGCAGCATTCCCTCTAAGCTGAGCATCTGTATATGGTCACCAAGGGGTAATAGCTCATTAGAGAAAATTTAGCCAAAAATATTCTTTCTGCACCTAAATTTTCCCATGTATTCAAACATTTTCCCATGTATTCAACCATTTTCCCATGTATTCAAACATTGTAGCCACCTGTTTCCCTATTTTAAGAATCTGAAATTCAAAAAACTTTATTCGGTACGCGTGACTGCTTACTTCTGGTTATAATAGTAATAAAATAATACACAACCCAATTTCTTACTTAAAAAATGTCCCATAAATGAATATCAAACAAACAAAAATTTTGCCACCCAATGGAAATTATGTGCTCCAAGATTTATGTTAAGTCAGGGGTCCCCCAGGGCTCGGTGCTAGGCCCCTGTTTGTTCCTAGCGAATTATCGCTTCAGAGAGCAGCACAGTCCAAGAACGCTTTTCTCCTTATAGGGGGGGATTTTAACTTTCCTGGTTGGAACTGGCAGATTCCTGCCTTGAAGCCCAAATCACCATACCCTGTCCTACACTCAGAATTCATGGAGATGATTAACAACCATGGTCTGGAACAGTTGGTTAAAGAACCCACGAGGGGGGAAACACTCTTGACCTACTCCTCACCAACTGTCCACATCTCATCCCAAAAGTTGAGGTCATCCCCGGGATTTCAGACCTCTGCATAGCATATTGTGAATTTCAGGTTAATACACTAAAAAAGAAGCAGGTCATACGAGAAATCCCAATTTATGCCAAGGCAGACTGGGATGGCCTGAGAGTTGTAACGACAGAACTGAGCTCTAACATGCAGGCGATTCAGGGAACAGCGACAACAGAAGAGCTGTGGGCTAATCCACAGGAGAGACCTCCAATACAAGCGATTGAAGAAAAATGGCTCCGTTGAACTGAGAGAGGAGGTACTGAGACTCCGCCGAACCATCCAACGCTTACTGCGCAGATCGTATTGGAACTACCTGAACGGCATTTTCTCAGAGGAAGACACTCCGACCAATGGTGTCAAGAACAAGCGCTTCTGGAGCTATATGAAGCACCAAAAGTCCTCAAACGTTGGAGTTTCCCCCCTGAGATGGGGGTGGCCATTTGTCATCTGACCCAAAAACACAGGCTGATATACTCAATAAGCAGTTCCAGTCGGTCTTTGGTGACCGCAGAGAGTACTCAGAGGCTGAGTTCCACCTAAAAACCAACATGATGAACACATCCTACCCCGTCATGGAAGATATTCAGATTTCAGAGCAGGGAGTGCTTGCCCTCCTCAAAACCATTAACCCATACAAAGCATGTGGTCCTGACAGTATAAAATCACGAGTGCTCAAAGAATTGGCCAAGGAAATCGCTCCTGCACTGACAATCCTCTTCCAATCATCGTTGTGCTCTGGCAATGTTCCAGCAGACTGGAGAACAGCGCATGTCACTCCAGTCTACAAGAAAGGGGAGCATTCTGACCCTGCCAATTATCGTCCGATATCTCTCACCAGCATATTATGCAAACTATTGGAGCACATAATTGTAAGCGCAGTCATGAAGCATCTTGAAAGCAAAAATATACTCAATGACTGTCAGCATGGCTTCAGAGTCAATAGATCATGTGAGACCCAGCTCCTTGAGTTTGTTGAAGACTTGATGACAAATCTAGAAAACAGCAAGCAAACTGATGTGCTGGTGATGGACTTCTCGAAGGCCTTTGACCGTGTCAATCATAGTTTGCTTCTACACAAACTTCAGAGATATGGGATCCAAGGCACTACTATAACAGGGATCTCTAGCTTCCTCAACAACCGATGTCAAGCAGTAGTGGTGGACGGTGCAAGCTCGTCATTTGTCAATGTTAAGTCAGGGGTCCCCCAGGGCTCGGTGCTAGGCCCCTGTTTGTTCCTAGCATATATCAATGACCTACCCGAGAAACTGACATCCCAAGCAAGACTGTTCGCAGATGACACAGCCGTGTACAGGACGATCAGCAACAGATCTGACCAGGACCAGCTACAAGAGGATCTCAATCGGTTAGCTGAGTGGGAGGCGAGCTGGGACATGGAATTTCATCCAGCCAAGTGCCAGACACTGTCAGTCTCTAGAAGTTGTACTCCTCTACGCTACCACTATGAATTGCATGGTCATTTGCTTGAGTCAGTTTCCTCTGTAAGGTACCTGGGTGTTACCATTCAGAGAGAGGTCCGCTGGGACGAGCATATTAACAATGTGTGCAACCAGGCAAACAAGACCCTGGGGTTCTTAAGGCGTAATCTAAAGATCAGCAACTCCGGTGTGAAAGAAAGAGCCTATAAATATAAAGCCTTTGTCCGGCCGCTTTTAGATTATGCATCTTCGGTCTGGGACCCATTCACTCAGAAGGGCATCGACAGGTTGGAGGCAGTACAGCGACGGGCAGCATTCTTTGTCCTTAACCGCTACAGGAATACCTCTAGTGTTGGCAGCATGCTGGAAACACTGGGCTGGTCACTATTGGAGGAACGACGACGACAGTCCAGGTTCTCCATGATTTACAAGATAAATAATGGGCTAGTCCACTGCTCTGGCATTAAACAGAAACTCGTCCCTCTCCCCCATAGACAGCGACGAGGCCATGACAGGCAAATCCGGTTCATACCAGCGAGAAGTCAGTATAGGAACTGCTCACTCCTACCAAAGACAATCAGGGACTGGAACAAGCTTCCAAAAGGAACAGTTGAGGCGACAACACTTGACTCATTTGCGTCTATTGCCTCAGGCCTTCCAACCCCTAGTGCATAATACCCTCAAACAGTTACTCTTGTAACCAGTTAAATATCCTCATCAACACCAGGAACAGATACATTGCAAATCCCATCTACATTCATAAGAGCCATAATGATCAATAAATTGATCGTGGGCCCTTAATATTTAGAAGAAGAAACTTAACCATTTAATGATTTTTCTTATATCCAGTTCGGCGATATGTCACAGAGAAACAGAGAAATAACCAGCTATTTTATTTCGATATAAAAAATCCCCTTGTTTCCCGTTTTTAGAATGGGGAATTAAAAAGCTGCAGATATGCACATGTCATATGAATACTACAATTATCAGAGTTGGAATCTCAGAAACAATTAGTTCATCATCATCATCATCAAGTCCCGTAGTCCTTCGACCGTTGGGGCGCCACAGATGACATGTACACTATTCTTCTCCATTCCTCTCGGTCTTCTGCCCTACGCATAGCATCGCCTAGTTGTAATCCCGTCCATTCTTTGATATTATCTTCCCATCTTTTTCTTTGTCTTCCTCTTCTTCTCCCTCCTCTAGTAGTGCCCTGCAAGATCTCTTTGGCGAGCACTTGTTTTCTGGTCATGTGACCATACCACTCAAGTTTGCACTTTTTAACAGACGTCTAAAAATTTAAAACAATTAGTTATGTAAATTTATTATCTTTTCTTCACAAAAACATATCCTCGATTTTTTAACTAATAAAAAATTAGCACTGACCAAACTAAAAAAATCTAAATTGTTATAAAAAACGAGGCATTTTTTTAAAATCTTCATCGTCACATTAAAAATTAAAGAATATGGATCCATTTTTACCAAGATGGAGGGGGCCTCTGTATATCTATATCTGGCCATGGGAAACTCATAGGCATAATCATAGGGAATATTGACATATGCATATATTTTAAGATTTTCATCAAAACACATTCTTAATTTATTTTATTTTATTTTTGCTTCTGTTTATTTCAGAGTCAAGCCGAGGTCAAGGTCAGTTTCTTTATGATGTTTATTCATACTTTAAAAAAACTGACATGCTATAGTTTCTACGCTGTTCCCATTTGAATCCTTGTGCCATATTTTATTCATTTATTTGTTCTCTTTGGATAGAAAAAAAAAGAATTAACATTTAAGTTTTAAATAGTGTTGTCCATGTTTGGATTGAGTACGGCACCTTGAAGTTTTGTGATTTTTATTCAGCTTAACCTGTTAAAACTTCTACTTCTATATGAATATCACATTACCAAAACATCTTGAGAAGAAGGCACAAGTAAAATTCTTTGGACAGATTTTTAGTAAAAGTCAAACCTGGTGATCCTCAACCAGGTCCAAGTAAGGAAAAGGGACAGAAAAGAGAAAAAAACATCAGATTTTCAGATTAATGAAGTTTTATTAAAACGGGACTCTTCTGTATTTAATTGCTTTGACCTATCTGTATTGTAGTATTAAGCAATGCATACATTATTTTGTACAACGCCATCGATTAATATTTTAAGCAAATAACAGTAGGATTTTTGTTCATGGAAACGTATTAATAATTTTCCCTTTATTTATTTTGGGAAAAATTTGTTTGGTATATGTCCTATTTGGTATAAATCAAGGATCTGGAAGGGATTAAGGGCGTATACCAAGTAACCCTTGATTTTAAATTAAATGAAGCTGGTGAAACTTTGACCAAAGACAACAAACTGTGAGCATGTAGACTGAAAACTGTCTGACATTAATATTTTATTTTCACCATTACAGGCTCCCAAGACAAACAGGTAAATTTCATTGCAGTGTGCTTTATTTTATTGCATGCAAACTTAGATATTTAGTTGCTATTACAGTACTTTTATTTTTGCTTGATTCTAACACTTTCCCCCTTGTTAAGTTTGACTCAACATTTTTACCTTACCGGTATGTTATTTCTTTGTTTGCTAACATCAAGTTGAAATAGGAAATGATGTATTGAATGTTGTTTGTTGATTTAAATTCAACTGACAAAAAAGAGAATCAAAGAGTTGTTCTTAGAGGTTTTTTTAACTCGGCGCTCAAAAAATATTTTGTGTCAGTCTGGTTTTGTTATTATTAATTTTTATTTACGCACTAATGTGTTTGGAATATGGACATGTGTGAACATTTAATCATTTATAATCCCTTTACAGAAGGCACACAGTTTTTTTTACCTTTTGTTTTTCTTCCTTCTGCATCTTAAAGTATTTAGTGTTTTCTTTAAACAAAAAAAACTGCCTTATATCATTTCTTTTTTGTAAATACTTTTATTTAATCATTCATTGAGTGGTTTCTTTAAATTAATTTTTTTTTAAACTTTAAAAAAAAAAAAAAAATTTAAATTTAAGACATGAAAACATCAAGTGAATGTGTTGTGATTGTGAATTATTCACTGGAACAGGTCCTTATTTTTGTGATTTGATTTGATCACTGTATTTGTTTTCTAGTGTGAGTTCTGCACTGTGGACCTGTTACATGCTCTTTTTACCATATTATGCCGGTATTGGCCTGGATTTTATTTCAAAGGATTATCAAATTCAAACAAGTTCTTTTCTGTTAAAGGCATCTTCCAGAAAATGTCAACTTTTGTTCTTTTCCAGAAATAATCACTGCAAAATTACGTTCAAAATGTATTTTTAAATTTGTTATTTTAAATTTAACCAAAAGTGTTTTAAATCATTTGAGCTACAAAAGAAATTTCTTCAAATAATTTTTTTTTACAAATTTACTGTAATTTAAAATTGACTACAACATTTATATTTTACTTTCTCCAGCGCCTACAATTAAAATGTTAGTTTTTTTAAAGTCTAAGTAACTTACGATGAATAAAAAGAGTAAAAAATAACAAAACAATTACATTCAGCCGATTTAAAAAATCTAATTTTACTTTCTTGAGGATGATATCAGATAAGAGCTGTTGGTGTATTGTCTATAATGCTACTAATTAAACATTTAGTATAACATGACTTATCCATATCAAAATTGGATGGATGAAAATGGTTCATGAAAAAAGTTGCCAGATAATGATGGTCGGCTAAAAATCGCCTAATTTTAGTAATAAATTGGGATAAAGACAGGCAATGACTTAGTCAAGTAAAATAAAATAGTTAAATAAGAGTTTAATATTTTAATTGTTTGTAGAGTTCCTAATAGCACATATTTTTTTTTTTGTAGTCGTTTTAAATAAAACATATTGAGAATATCATTTTATATTGAATAACATTTGTATTGTAAATATTTATATGTTTATTTCAATGTTACAGTAAAATATGTGGTCAAATATTTTTAATCTAATTCACCATTTGGATACCATATACAAAAATATTTCTAGAATCATTTTTTAAAATAAATTGCCTTAAAAGTTTCTGATGTAAAATTAAATGCTACCTAATATTAAAACACCCAGCACATCAATGTCAGCGCGCAAAATTGATAACAGTAATTTGAGAAAGCTAACAATGCAAATGTTTGCCCCTCTTTGTTTCTATTTAATCCACAGAACTTCTAAAGTGTGTTCATTATCGTAGTGCTATTGGTATAAGGGAGCTCCTATGTAATCAAGATTTAAGATGCGTAAAAGAAATCTTTTATTTTATTTGTGTTCAATGTAATTTGATGTAATGATGAGGCCAGACCAATGAGTTTCCAGATTCTTAACCTTTTGTATTAAGATTTCTGGCTAAATGTGTAAATCTGATTTACCGGTACATCAATGGCTGTGATTTCGAGCTCCTATGTTAATCTATGACATGTCTGTGACATTGTCATACTTGAAATTGTCAATTATGATTTTATTTCTTAAGATTTTTCATGCAAAAATAATTTTAAAATTATTTGGATCTATGTCAAAAAAATAATAATTATTATTTTAATTTATGAGTTGATTTATTGCAGTGAAAGTTTGAACAAATTGTTCATCTCCAAGCTCAAGGTGCCATGAGAATGTGTATGATGTTAATTAGAGAAATCCTTCTTGGAATTGGGTTTATAAGATGTTTCTCTGAAGGATTGGCATCTTTTTTAACCAGCTGTATTGTTGCATGATAACTCTTAGACAATGTAGTAAATTGTACTTATTTTGACAACATTGAATACAAGATGATAACTTTTAGACATACTTATTTAATTCAATGTACTTATTTTGACAACATTGAATACAAGATGATAACTTTTAGACATATTTATTTAATTCAATGTACTTATTTTGACAACATTGAATACAAGATGATAACTTTTAGACATATTTATTTAATTCAATGTACTTATTTTGACAACATTGAATACAAGATGATAACTTTTAGACATATTTATTTAATTCAATGTACTTATTTTGACAACATTGAATACAAGATGATAACTTTTAGACATATTTATTTAATTCAATGTACTTATTTTGACAACATTGAATACAAGATGATAACTTTTAGACATACTTATTTAATTCAATGTACTTATTTTGACAACATTGAATACAAGATGATAACTTTTAGACATATTTATTTAATTCAATGTACTTATTTTGACAACATTGAATACAAGATGATAACTCTTTGACATATTTAATGCATTGTATTTATCATGAAAACATTGATTACAGCCCAAATTTACAGCCTAATCTTGAAATTACCAACTTCATAGATTCTTCAACACTTCACAACCTAGGCTCAAAGAAAATAAAACTATGGGGAATCTGTTTTCTTGTTTCAAAACTACGCAGTTATATTAATTATTGCACTTGAAAGTTCATTATTTGTACACTTGTAGAAACCATTATCTTATTATTTCCTGTAGTCATAATGATCGATATATTTTTTCTACTCATATATACATTAGCATTATAGTTATAGTATGCAATCTGTTTATTATAAAAAAAATCATATTCATAATCATATATTCAAAAAATTGTTTACATTTTTATAGCTGAGGTTTAATGAATGAAATGTATGTTTATTTGTTATTGAGTTATAATGACAAACTTCATATGATGCGAGATAAAATTTTATGTTATTGAGTTATAATGACAATCTTCATATGATGCGAGATAAAATTTTATGTTATTGAGTTATAATGACAAACTTCATATGATGCGAGATAAAATTTTATGTTATTGAGTTATAATGACAAACTTCATATGATGCGAGATAAAATTTTATGTTATTGAGTTATAATGACAAACTTCATATGATGCGAGATAAAATTTTATGTTATTGAGTTATAATGACAATCTTCATATGATGCGAGATAAAATTTTATGTTATTGAGTTATAATGACAATCTTCATATGATGCGAGATAAAATTTTATGTTATTGAGTTATAATGACAAACTTCATATGATGCGAGATAAAATTTTATGTTATTGAGTTATAATGACAAACTTCATATGATGCGAGATAAAATTTTATGTTATTGAGTTATAATGACAATCTTCATATGATGCGAGATAAAATTTTATGTTATTGAGTTATAATGACAAACTTCATATGATGCGAGATAAAATTTTATGTTATTGAGTTATAATGACAAACTTCATATGATGCGAGATAAAATTTTATGTTATTGAGTTATAATGACAAACTTCATATGATGCGAGATAAAATTTTATGTTATTGAGTTATAATGACAATCTTCATATGATGCGAGATAAAATTTTATGTTATTGAGTTATAATGACAATCTTCATATGATGCGAGATAAAATTTTATGTTATTGAGTTATAATGACAAACTTCATATGATGCGAGATAAAATTTTATGTTATTGAGTTATAATGACAATCTTCATATGATGCGAGATAAAATTTTATGTTATTGAGTTATAATGACAAACTTCATATGATGCGAGATAAAATTTTATGTTATTGAGTTATAATGACAATCTTCATATGATGCGAGATAAAATTTTATGTTATTGAGTTATAATGACAAACTTCATATGATGCGAGATAAAATTTTATGTTATTGAGTTATAATGACAAACTTCATATGATGCGAGATAAAATTTTATGTTATTGAGTTATAATGACAAACTTCATATGATGCGAGATAAAATTTTATGTTATTGAGTTATAATGACAAACTTCATATGATGGGAGATAAAATTTTATGTTATTGAGTTATAATGACAATCTTCATATGATGCGAGATAAAATTTTATGTTATTGAGTTATAATGACAAACTTCATATGATGCGAGATAAAATTTTATGTTATTGAGTTATAATGACAAACTTCATATGATGCGAGATAAAATTTTATGTTATTGAGTTATAATGACAATCTTCATATGATGCGAGATAAAATTTTATGTTATTGAGTTATAATGACAAACTTCATATGATGCGAGATAAAATTTTATGTTATTGAGTTATAATGACAAACTTCATATGATGCGAGATAAAATTTTATGTTATTGAGTTATAATGACAAACTTCATATGATGCGAGATAAAATTTTATGTTATTGAGTTATAATGACAAACTTCATATGATGCGAGATAAAATTTTATGTTATTGAGTTATAATGACAAACTTCATATGATGCGAGATAAAATTTTATGTTATTGAGTTATAATGACAAACTTCATATGATGCGAGATAAAATTTTATGTTATTGAGTTATAATGACAAACTTCATATGATGCGAGATAAAATTTTATGTTATTGAGTTATAATGACAAACTTCATATGATGCGAGATAAAATTTTATGTTATTGAGTTATAATGACAATCTTCATATGATGCTAGATATATTTTCTCTGTCCTCACATCCTAATCAAGTCATTATTGATTACATTTCATTACACAGTAAGATTAGTTTGTGCTTTAAAATAGTCAAATAAATAATGTGCAGCTTCTCTGTTTTCTTAATTAAGCTTATAAAATTAGCGACTGTGCTTTATAAGATTAATCTTATATATATAATTTTTTTTAAAATGTGAAGTACTAATGACAATATGATCATTTGATGTTTCTAAAATTATTGATTTATTACTATTTCTTGTTATTAAATATTTTTGAAATGTACAATCTTTTAGTAATCTTAGCTTGAAAAAAAAATTTTAAAAATGAGAAAATATCTGTAGAATTTTTTAGGTATCTAGATGTCAAACAGTAGAGTGATCAAAGTTGTGTTAATATTTATCTTGTGTTCAACTCCTAACTCTCTCTCTGTCCAAGAAACTCTGCATTTTAAACTTATTTAATTTTGCAATAAAAGTAGATATAATTTCTGATTATGGTGATTTTTTTATATTTTCCAAAAATTTGTTTCAAATAAAACTTTCTTCTATAATTCTATAGAATATTAATGTCACATGCTCTCCAAATGTTATTTGGTGAAGTTGTTATGGTAACAAGAAGAGACAACTGTGATATTTTATTCTCATTATTTTATACTTGTCTTTTTTTGTCATTCTGGTTATAGTTGGATAATTTAAAACATGACCTATGAATGCATTCTAACAATAGCTTTTTATTTTAACTTGTTTCATTCACTTGTTTTTTTTTTACAAAATGAAACATTTTGGAATTTTTAAGGACATAAACATACAATTTTGTGTCTACCGGTATATACTAATATAAATAAATTCTTGTCTTAAACCATTGGGAGTACTGCCATGTTCATTTGTCATTCTTCAATTCTATATTGTTTGCCGACCAACTGATATTAATGTTTTAATTTTTTCATAATGTCATGAGGCCTCTTGAAGTTACTAGGTTAAAAATTGTAACTAATGCCACCTGCGTTCATCGTCTGTTTTGAGAAGAGAAGATTGTATTCTGGTTATGGACAACTAATTATAATAGTATAATAACAATAATGAGGCAAATTATTTTTCCCCTTTTTGTTTATTACAAAATCAAGTGAAAATAACTGCTTTTTGCTTTGTTTTTGTTAACAATACCCAAGTCCTATATTGTTCAAATATGTAACCAAAGTCAGTTCAGTTACATAATTCAGTCATACCTTTAAACAAATGGCCAAATTTTTGTTGAACATACTACCTTAAACTTAAAAAGTTGTCATCTTTAATCAAAACAACAAGCCCTGTAATTTATGTGAGAGACAAATATATTAGAGTTGTCATTAGAATAAACTCATTTTATTACTCTGTGACAACAAAGACAACAAAAATCATGATGCTAGACCATGAGTTAGAACTGGAAGATTGTGTCAATCTTTTCCAAATCATTTATCAACCACTCTGCTAGACGTTTAAAAAATGTTCAGGCTCATAGAGAGTGTCACTTTTAAACTTTAAGTTTCTTATTTAGATTGTGTTCTCAATGCCAAAACATATTGGTCCAAGTTTCACATGAGATAGCAGGACATGAAAGATCAGATTACAAATGAATTATGTGAACTCTCTTGGCAGTTCCTGCTACTGACTTACATATACATATAACAATGGAACATAACACATACTTTGAAAACAAAGGGTTAATCAGCCAAGCAAGCGCCGGCCTCTAAAACTAAATAAAATTGAACCTTCGCCTATGCTTACAAGTTACAATAATTCTCTTGCTCCTTCACTACTTATTTATGACTGATGGAACTGTATTCTTTTTTTTTTAAGCGAAGGAACTGTATGCATGGAAGTTTTGAGGTTTGAGAAGCAGATGTTGGACAAACAGGTGAGGGCCAGATGGTTCATTACTTTTTTTGTCTTGTTTATAATTCATTATTTAATTCTTGATGTGGATCAACTGAGTTATCTGCCTCTTCTCTTCTTCTTCTTCTTCTTATGCCTTTTTACCCCGTCTGGGGCATAGGCCGTCCACAAGAATTTTTCACTCCACACGGTCATGTGCTTTCCTTTCCAATTGCTTCCAGGTGTATCCTATATTTTGCATGTCTGTCTCTGGCTCGCGTCTCCATGTATTCTTAGGTCTTCCTCTATTTCTTTTTCCCTGTGGATTCCATGTTAGGCCTTGTCTGGTGGTGCTATCTGGGGGTTTTCTGAGACTATGCCCTATCTTCATCAATAGGCAACTGGTATGTCCTTTCTAGTAGACTGCATCTTCTGCTTCCTTACATAAACATCATGCACAACATTCAAAGTAATCAACCCCTTCATTTGACATGATACAAAGTTGTTGTTTTTTATTTGACTTGGAGAAGAATTTTTTCTTTAGGACTATGAGATGCTACAATTAACAATTTTCAGCCCTCTCTGATAGTGGAAAAAATGATTGATCAATATTACCAAGTTTATTGTTACCTTAAGACAGCGGTTCTCAACCTGTGGGTCACGACCCCATTGGGGGTCGAACAACCCTTTCCAGAGGTCGCCTAATACCATCGGAAAGCACATATACTATACAATTATGAAGTACAAACGAAAATTATTTTGCGGTTGGGGGTGGCCACAACATAAAGAACTTTATTAAAGGGTCACGGCATTAGGAAGGTTGAGAACCACTGCCTTAAGGTCATTTCATTTGCTTTCACCTTTATTGCTCTGTTTCAAAGAATTCATCATAATCTTATGATATCTCTATGAGCTAGGAATATATCAATGTATCACTGATATAGTCCTAGTTCATAAAGATATCAGTATATATCAGAGTATTTCTCTATGTAGTTGTCATTTGTCAACAAGAAAATTTTTGTCTTCCATTATTGCTAATTTTTGTCCACTGCAGATATTCCAACTGAAAGACAGCCTTAGCCTAGCACAGACCCAGGCTCTCAAACACAAAAGTGCATTAATAGAGGAGAAGCTAGAACTCCAACAGAAGAGACTGAGAGAAGGTGGCATAGAAGCCTGGAAAGGTATTTCAATAGTCTGAGAGGAGGGAACTTTAATGACTTCACTTAATAAAACAAAGCTTGCACATTTAATGTTTTAATTGTGGACATATAATTACAGAAGACAATTTTTTTTTACTGGCATCCGTCCGTCACAATGTGACAGTGGTGTGACTTCGAAGGACGAAATCACAAGGCCTGGCTGGGATATTTTTTCTTTAGGACTATAAGCTGGACAGCCCAAGGAAACACCATATATGGAAGATACAGCTTGGCACCAGTAGCGTCGCAGGAGTTGTCAGAATTTTCATTGTATTAATGGATCCGCCTATGTTACTCCTTCTCCTGCGTTTTGATTGAGTGTCCTTCTCTTAGATGAGTTGCCATCCAAGGTTAACAGGTCCCATCCACCTGGGGTTTGATTTGGTCTTTGGCGGGTGGGGATTGAAATCCAGACAACAAGTTGGGATTTGGGATTGACTTTTGGCCACCCAGACAAATTTAGAAATGTAATATCTGTATCATGGTTAAACTTGAATGTACTTATTTGCCAGTAGGGCAATATTTTTGTAATTCAATAAACAATTGCCAGCCAATACGACAATATTTATGTAATTCAAACTATTGCCAGTAAACAGTTTAATTTATAATTACTCTGTTACCATTCATTGGTTGATTAAAGTTCTGTAATAATCTTTTTGAAAGCCTACCTGGCAGCTGTGCAGAAAGAAGCCATTGGCCTTGAACAGGAAGCCAGACAATATGCAAAACTTGGTGAGATGCAGAAAGCTGAGTTGTTCATGAATAAGAAAAAATATGCAGAGAAAGAGGTAAAATAATTATTGTCTATCTTAAAATAAATAAATTATTTTTTAATGTAATGATTAACCTAGTTATAATTTTTAATATCACGTACACACTGTGCTGTGAAGGTAAATTCTCATTTATAGCATATACCCAGAAAAGAAGAAGAATTAAATTGTCATTTTAGAAGTTAATGTAGAAAGAATCTTATTGTTACAGGCGAAGTTTCTTATTGAAAGTTTTGTTGAATTTGAAGAGTTCAAGTCTTCCTCTTTGGCCAAAGTTTTTTTTTAAAAATATTTTTAATGATCACAACTCATGTCCTGAAAATATGAAATAGATAATTTTTAAACAGGCTTGCTTCCCCTTGGAGGTATTGCTAATACTGAAAAACAAGCTAAGTGTTTATGAAATCAAAAACTTTGTTTTTTCTTCAGATGGCTGCTGTCAGAGCGAAAATTCCAGGTGCCTAAATATGATGAGTCATCTATCTTAATCTTTGAACCAATCAATCACAACTGCATACCGTATATAAGGAGTGTGAATGTACAAAACAAATTCATTTAAAATTAAACAGAGATAATTGGATCAAGTTTCCTGTGAAGTCTCAGATAAGTCATCTGGAATTTTACAGTAAAATGGAACATGTTGTTAGCTAATGTGTCTTGTACAGGCAGTCCCTGGGTTACAAACCAGGCACAGTCCTGATAATGTCCTTAGGATGATACGTTTCTAACTTAATTTTTTTTATATAATAACAATGGTAAAACAGCAACACAGACCTGTTTACTCTTATGATTTTGTTGTACAATGTACGATTTTGAGGTGTATACATTATATATACAGTATGTTTATTTTTTTTACTATTAAGATAATGTATTGAATGATTTTGTGATTATGTACGATTTTAAGAGTTTGAGGGTAAACAGGTCTGGTAACAGTACAATAGAGGGGTCAATGTCAGGTTGTGGAAAGACCTGGAAAACCAGGTTATATGTTTTAGAAATCAAGATGGGGTGTGGAACGGCTGCATAAAAAGATTAAGAACCCCTGCTATAAAGACTCATAAGTGGTAATATTTAAAAAATGTAGTACTGTATTTATAATTATAAGTAATATTTCTTTTAAAGCCAACCAGATGGTAAAAAAAAATCTATCTGTGGGTTTTCTGGTGAAATGTGTTGCCTATTCTGCCAGGTTCAATTTTTATATTTCACACATGAAATTCCTAATAAAAATTAGTTGAAGAAACTAAGTTCCCGAATTATTATTGCCATTCCAAATAAGCCCAGGCTGCCTGTTCAGAAGCACCAAAACCCAAACGTCCGGTCATCCACGTCCCAGGGACAGCCTGTACATCTTTATTGTACTCAAAGAAATAATTTGTTTAACAAAAAATCTTTTCCTTCGGTCATCCATGTCCCAGGGACAGCCTGTACATCTTTATTGTACTCAAAGAAATAATTTGTTTAACAAAAAATCTTTTCCTTCGGTCATCCATGTCCCAGGGACAGCCTGTACATCTTTATTGTACTCAAAGAAATAATTTGTTTAACAAAAAATCTTTTCCTTTAAACAACTATCTAACATATTGGTTTCAAAAAAAAGTAAATTTGTCTTTCGCATTATCCCAACAAAAATCTGTTCAGAGACAAGGGAACGTAGATATTAATTTTTTTTATTTTTTTTAAGGAAAAGCCATTTTAAAATAAGCCTCTAGTAAAATGACCAGGTGTACATCTAGAAAAACAGAATGTTTAATTTTTCAAATAAAATTAAGTTATTGGGGGTTTTTTTTTGTTCAGTTTTTCCTCAAAGAAATTATACTGAAGCCCTCGGTTGTAGTACCATATTTAAGACAAACATTCATTGAGTCATGTAAAGCACTTTTTTTTTAAAACATGGTTTAGTCAGTGAATGTGATTATTTCAAGTATTAATTATTTTTCAAAATACATCACTAAAATGGTAGCAAGAGCATTTAAGAAATTGAAGAAATGTATTTTTATTTAAAAAATTATTAACATTTGGTGTTATGATAAAAGTACCACAATCAGTGATGTGACGTGTCATCTTATTTGTAAAAGATATCAACTGAGCTGTAGTAAGACTTTATTTATTAGTGGGGTGTTTATTTATGTCTATGTTGTTCATTCATGTCTATTGTGTCTATTGTTAAGTTGAAGGTCCTTCAGAAGCATGTTTCTAATAAATTGATAAAAATGCCATGATTGATTTTATCTTTGTTGTTCTTTCAGTCGTCAGATGAATTGTTGGTATTAAAACTACTCAGTAACCCTCCATTAGTTTACCAGGAGATATTGTGCAACAAACAAAAATAATGAAGCTATTTGATGGCCTTCAAATACTTGAATGGGAAAATGCTCTTTTCAATATTATAATAGTGTAAAGGACTGTCCTTTTTACTTCCTCAGTAATGCCCCACCAACACATAACCATACCATCTTGACATCCGTTAACAACACATCACCCGACCATCTTGACATCCTTTCCCAGAACATTAACATACCATCTTGACATCCATTCCCAGCACATCAACATACCATCTTGACATCCATTCCCAACACATTACCATTCCATCTTGACATCCATTCCCAGCACATCACCCTACCATCTTGACATCCATTCCCAACACATCACCGTTCCATCTTGACATCCATTCCCAGCACATCACCCTACTATCTTGAAATCCATTCCCAACACATCAAAATATGATCTTGACATCCATTCCCAGCACATCATCATACTTTCTAGACATCCATTCCCAACACTTTACCTTAACATCTTGGCTTCCCTTTCAAAACACATCACCATATCATCTTGATATTCATTCCCAACACTTTACCTTAACATCTTGGCTTCCCTTTCAAAACACATCACCATATCATCTTGATATCCATTCCCAACACTTTACCTTAACATCTTGGCTTCCCTTTCAAAACACATCACCATATCATCTTGATATTCATTCCCAACACTTTACCTTAACATCTTGGCTTCCCATTCAAAACACATCACCATATCATCTTGACATTCATTCCCAACACTTTACCATTTTGGCATCTATTCAAAATAGATTACTATACCGTCTTGACATCTTTTCCCAACACATCACCATACCATCATTACAATACATTCATTGTATATGTCACAATCTGTTTGTGATTGGTTTCTTTCATCAATTTCTTTTAAACGGCTTTAGAAAAGAACACTAGACCCTTTTCCTAGGGCAGGGGTCCCCAAATTTTTTTTCACAGCGGGCCAGATAAGGGACAAAATAACGAGCATGGGACGCATAATCATTCCGTACAATACTTGCGAGCCACATAATCATTCTGTACAATACTTGCAAGCCACATAATCATTCCGTACAATACTTGCAAGCCAGAACGAAAGCTCTGTGAAAAAAAGACGAAAAACTAAACTTATTTTTCCATGCTAATCATGGGTCAGTGGCGTGCAATGCACAAAAAACAAAAACACACAACATGTTTATTTACTAAAAAAGGTTATCGAAGAAGGCGACGTTAAAAAAAATAGTTACATCAGACCTAGTGAGTACAGTTACATCAGACCTAGTGAGTACAGTTACATCAGACCTAGTGGGCACAGTTACATCAGACCTAGTGAGTACAGTTACATCAGAGCTAGTGGGTACAGTTACATCATACCTAGTGAGTACAGTTACATCAGACCTAGTGAGTACAGTTACATCAGACCTAGTGAGTACAGTTACATCAGACCTAGTGAGTACAGTTACATCAGACCTAGTGGGTACAGTTACATCAGACCTAGTGGGTACAGTTACATCAGACCTAGTGAGTACAGTTACATCAGACCTAGTGAGTACAGTTACATCAGACCTAGTGGGTACAGTTACATCAGACCTAGTGGGTACAGTTACATCAGAGCTAGTGGGTACAGTTACATCAGACCTAGTGGGTACAGTTACATCAGACCTAGTGGGTACAGTTACATCAGACCTAGTGAGTACAGTTACATCAGACCTAGTGAGTACAGTTACATCAGACCTAGTGAGTACAGTTACATCAGACCTAGTGAGTACAGTTACATCAGACCTAGTGGGTACAGTTACAGCAGACCTAGTGGGTACAGTTACATCAGACCTAGTGGGTACAGTTACATCAGACCTAGTGAGTACAGTTACATCAGACCTAGTGAGTACAGTTACATCAGACCTAGTGAGTACAGTTACATCAGACCTAGTGGGTACAGTTACATCAGAGCTAGTGGGTACAGTTACATCAGAGCTAGTGGGTACAGTTACATCAGACCTAGTGGGTACAGTTACATCAGAGCTAGTGGGTACAGTTACATCAGACCTAGTGGGTACAGTTACATCAGACCTAGTGGGTACAGTTACATCAGACCTAGTGAGTACAGTTACATCAGACCTAGTGAGTACAGTTACATCAGACCTAGTGAGTACAGTTACATCAGACCTAGTGGGTACAGTTACATCAGAGCTAGTGGGTACAGTTACATCAGACCTAGTGGGTACAGTTACATCAGAGCTAGTGGGTACAGTTACATCAGACCTAGTGGGTACAGTTACATCAGACCTAGTGGGTACAGTTACATCAGACCTAGTGGGTACAGTTACATCAGACCTAGTGAGTACAGTTACATCAGACCTAGTGAGTACAGTTACATCAGACCTAGTGAGTACAGTTACATCTGACCTAGTGGGTACAGTTACATCTGAGCTAGTGGGTACAGTTACATCAGACCTAGTGGGTACAGTTACATCAGAGCTAGTGGGTACAGTTACATCAGACCTAGTGGGTACAGTTACATCAGACCTAGTGGGTACAGTTACATCAGACCTAGTGGGTACAGTTACATCAGACCTAGTGAGTACAGTTACATCAGACCTAGTGAGTACATATGACAAATGCAGTAACAAAATTACTAGACATCATACAAGTTCACTCAACTATTTATAGACCACAAGCTAATGGCATGTCTGAAAGGTGGAACAAAACACTAAAGACAATGTTAGCTAAGACAACAATGGACCACCCAAGGGAGTGGCGCCTCTACATGCCGATGGTTCTGTTTGCTTATAGAGAGAGCATACAAGTCACCACTGGATATTCTCCATTTGAATTAATGTTTGGTGCAAATCCAAGGGGACCATTGAGCTTATTCAAAGAAAACATCCTAGGAAAAAAAAACACAGAACATGATACCTTTGAAGTGATCACAAAAATAAGAGACAGAATAGTATATGGGTTAGAAAATGCAAAGGAGAACACAGATAGTGAATCAAAAAGACAAAGACATATCAAAAATTCAAACAGATACCTCAGGGATCTAAAAGTAAATGACAAAGTATTCGTATGGTTACCCAACAACAATGGACAAAAAATCTGGCAGGGCCCTTTCACTATTCACGATAAAGTCAATTTAGTCGACTATGTCATACAAATGAAAGGAGAATTCAAAGTGTTACATGTAGATCTATTAAGAAAATTTGACTTTTGCCCAGAAGACTTAAGTAATGTCACCAAAGACATAAACGACTTAGCAACTATTGCAACAGTAATTCAATTGGAAGACAATCAAAATAACACAAACATAAACAGACATTTAACCACTATAATGAAAGAATACAAAGATGTCATCACAGAAAACATTGGTCACACTAACAGTATAGACCACAAAATAATTCTAATAGATGAACCTACATTTAAGCACAAAATGTATCCAATTCCATATGCGTTCAGAGCAGATGTAAAAAAAGAACTTAACCATTTACTAACAACAAACAAAATCAAAAGGTCCAATTCAGCAATTTCATCTCCCATGGTGGTGGTGAAAAAGAAAAATGGTCAGCTGAGACTTTGCTGTGATTATAGAGAATTAAACAAAATAACACAATTGGATGCTGAACCCATGAGAGATACCAGAGAATTACTTGAAGAAATAGGATCATCAACAATATTCACACACTTAGATTTAAACAGGGGATTCTGGCAAATAGGGATGGATAAAGATTCCATGCAATGCACAGCATTTGCCACAGAGGAAGGACTATTCGAGTGGACAGTAATGCCATTCGGTCTAGTCAACTCTACTGCCACATTTTCTAGATTCATGAGGATAATGCTCACAGGCATACCCAATGTGGTGCATTTTGTGGACGACATCTGCATTCATACAAAAGATATGAAGACACATATTGAAACACTTAAATTAGTACTAGACAAACTGAGAACACATGGAGTAACAATTGCACCAAATAAGCTAAAATTTGCACAGGAAGAAATAGATTTCTTAGGTTTCAAGGTCAGCAAAAACACTATTCAACCCACTGAACACAACAAAGAGAAAATATTGAACATAAAAATCCCACTTAACCAAAAAGATATCAAAGCCATATTAGGTCTCTGCAATTTCTACAGCACATTTATACCAAAATATTCAGACATAACAGCACCTCTAAGACAGTTAATTTACAAAAATAACAAGAAGCAAATAGTATGGACAGAAGAATGTGAGAAAGCACTAAATACAATTAAAGAAGTTTTTCACAGTGACAATATTTTATTAGCACCCAACTTCACACAACCTTTCACACTAGTAACGGATGCATCAAACAGAGGACTAGGAGCTTGCCTTATGCAAGAAGTCAATAACAAACTCAGACCAATTATATACTTAAGTAGAGCATTAAGTAAAACAGAGATGAATTACTCAACAATTGAGAAAGAATGCCTAGCTGTAGTATGGGCATTAACAAAATTACAGAAATATCTTTTAGGTAGAAAGTTTAACCTATTAACAGATCACAAACCACTGATGGCACTTAATAAAAAGAGAATAGCCAACAACAAGATTAATAGATGGTCTTTGATTTTGTTAGATTACCAGTATGAAATCAAATCAATAAAAGGAAAAGACAATATCGTTGCTGATTTCCTATCCAGACAGATAGACTATACAGACAATACCAGAGATATGGAACTGAAACACATTAGTCAGACATTCTAGTTTTTAAAAAAAAAATAGGACAGTAGCTGTAAAATAATATGTAAATAATTTGAAATGTTTATCAAGGCTAAAGAAGTGGTAATAAAATATACATAACTATTATAATGTATGCCATTATTCAAGATGTAATAAAATAAGTGTACATTTCAAGGATCATTGTATTATTATGAAGCATTTTTTTGGAATTTCATGACTTGGATGTTAGATATTGTAATGATGAATATTGATAGTTGACAATGAGTAGAGTAAATTGCCATGATCATTTTGTTACTGCCAATATATTTTCCATGTTTGATGACATAATGAGAGTTTAAGCATTTTGAGTAATGTATAACAAAGAATATTTGTGAGACACATTGATTTTCCAACAATAACTTTGATTTTATTGTTAATATTACGATTTACCACATATAAATAACATGAATATTGAATGATTGAAAGTGATTTATAAGAGTATTGATAGTTTATATTGTACATTCATAATGTTATACATAAATGAAATTATAAGACAAGGGAGATAATCACTTAGATGTTACACTACAAGTTGTATATGTATATTGCTTGCTAAAAATTTTGTTGATAGGGCATGTAACACAAGTTAATGAAACTCAGTCACATGATACCTCAGCACGGAGGCGTAGTGATTTAACCATAGAGTATAAGTATAAGAGGAACTAGTTTTAGTAGCGGAAGAGGATAGCATGATTTTTTGAGAATAGAAGGCTGGAAGCCATATTGTGAGGACACGTTTTGAGTGGGAGAGGTAATATTTGAATGTGATATTAATTCATGAGTGGAATTGTACTAAAGATTTCTTATTTGATATTGTAACTACCTTTCTTACATGGACTTATCTGAATCAAGAATAATATTTGTATTGACTATGTAAATAAAGAACTGTGTGATAGATCGGACCTTATTCTATTCTTGAGATGAAAGATGGCAGTGAAATTAAGGATAATAGAGTAATGTAGTGAGTGATAGATAACTAGCTGAACAAGTATATCAAGCTATGTTACACATCAGACCTAGTGAGTACAGTTACATCAGACCTAGTGAGTACAGTTACATCAGACCTAGTGGGTACAGTTACATCAGACCTAGTGGGTACAGTTACATCAGACCTAGTGAGTACAGTTACATCAGACCTAGTGAGTACAGTTACATCAGACCTAGTGAGTACAGTTACATCAGACCTAGTGAGTACAGTTACATCAGACCTAGTGAGTACAGTTACATCAGACCTAGTGGGTACAGTTACATCAGACCTAGTGGGTACAGTTACATCAGACCTAGTGGGTACAGTTACATCAGACCTAGTGGGTACAGTTACATCAGACCTAGTGGGTACAGTTACATCAGACCTAGTGGGTACAGTTACATCAGACCTAGTGAGTACAGTTACATCAGACCTAGTGAGTACAGTTACATCAGACCTAGTGAGTACAGTTACATCAGACCTAGTGAGTACAGTTACATCAGACCTAGTGGGTACAGTTACATCAGACCTAGTGAGTACAGTTACATCAGACCTAGTGGGTACAGTTACATCAGACCTAGTGGGTACAGTTACATCAGACCTAGTGAGTACAGTTACATCAGACCTAGTGAGTACAGTTACATCAGACCTAGTGAGTACAGTTACATCAGACCTAGTGAGTACAGTTACATCAGACCTAGTGAGTACAGTTACATCAGACCTAGTGGGTACAGTTACATCAGACCTAGTGGGTACAGTTACATCAGACCTAGTGGGTACAGTTACATCAGACCTAGTGAGTACAGTTACATCAGACCTAGTGAGTACAGTTACATCAGACCTAGTGAGTACAGTTACATCAGACCTAGTGAGTACAGTTACATCAGACTTAGTGAGTACAGTTACATCAGACCTAGTGAGTACAGTTACATCAGACTTAGTGAGTACAGTTACATCAGACCTAGTGAGTACAGTTACATCAGACCTAGTGAGTACAGTTACATCAGATCTAGTGAGTACAGTTACATCAGACCTAGTGAGTACAGTTACATCAGACCTAGTGAGTACAGTTACATCAGACCTAGTGAGTACAGTTACATCAGACCTAGTGAGTACAGTTACATCAGACCTAGTGAGTACAGTTACATCAGACCTAGTGGGTACAGTTACATCAGACCTAGTGGGTACAGTTACATCAGACCTAGTGGGTACAGTTACATCAGACCTAGTGGGTACAGTTACATCAGACCTAGTGAGTACAGTTACATCAGACCTAGTGAGTACAGTTACATCAGACCTAGTGAGTACAGTTACATCAGACCTAGTGAGTACAGTTACATCAGACCTAGTGGGTACAGTTACATCAGACCTAGTGGGTACAGTTACATCAGACCTAGTGAGTACAGTTACATCAGACCTAGTGAGTACAGTTACATCAGACCTAGTGAGTACAGTTACATCAGACCTAGTACCTAGTGAGTACAGTTACATCAGACCTAGTGAGTACAGTTACATCAGACCTAGTGAGTACAGTTACATCAGACCTAGTGAGTACAGTTACATCAGACCTAGTGAGTACAGTTACATCAGACCTAGTGAGTACAGTTACATCAGACCTAGTGAGTACAGTTACATCAGACCTAGTGAGTACAGTTACATCAGACCTAGTGAGTACAGTTACATCAGACCTAGTGAGTACAGTTACATCAGACCTAGTGGGCGCATATCCGAAACTCACAAACTAAGCAGCAAAAAAAAAAGGTTAGTGAGATTTGTGAAACTGACTTTTGGCTTTCAAGATATCATCAATGTTTAGGTTTATAATTACTGCATACCATCAAGATAATTGCTTTCAAATCTTCGTATGAAGATCTCCTAGTATTCTAAACATAATAATAACATTTAAATTTTATCACAGCGGCTCGTGTTCCATAAGTTTTATCAAGCAAATTCAAGTACTGCTGGCGGGCCTGATGTACTGACGTCGTGGGCCGGAACAGGCCCGCGGGCCGTAGTGTGGTGACTTCAGTCTATAGCCATGTTAACTTTAATTCAGGAACATATATATTAGTGATCAGGCTCCAAAATGAATCATAGACATGAATAACGCAGCTCGCTATAAACAGAAGACTATAATACAATGTTCTCCCACCAATTGCCAGACTAATGGCACTTACACCAAAGACGGAATGTAGACGCTACGTCACAGCTGCAATAACAATATGGTCACTATACTTCACATGCCTTATAGTTATAGTGCCAAAAGAGTTCATTTACTAAACTAACACACAAGACAGACCGCGCGCAATAAAACACAATATTCGGTGCGCAACAATTACTTGTGACCACCCATACTCCACAATATTCAATAATTTGAAAGTCCACCACAACCTGTCCCAAGTCAGCATAGGGTAGATGTTATGAAGATGACGAGTTAAAGCACGCCTTCCTCGCTTTCCACGTGCATGACCTCTTACAGTCAAGGCCGTTTTGGGTTGTGGATAGCGAAACTTTCGCCTTGTTTACAAAGCTTAGTATCGTCCGTTCCAATCAGGAAAATTGTCTAATGATCTAGAGGATGCGGGAAGCAGTGAGACTGCGTATTCTTTTCGAGAATGATCATTTGAAGTAGATTATAAAAGGTTGAACGACTGAATGAAAAGGGGATATTTTCCTTTATCACGAGACGTGCAGTGTGTCATTATTTAATACTAGACAGTGCTTTGTTGTGTGTAGATTTTCTTTCATTGTACAACTTGAACTCATTGTATTTTCACATACAGTACCGGTACCAAACATACTGTAAGTTAATAACTTTAATCACATTCTCTTGTGTTTGTAATTCATTGAAATTCACCCATTAAAAACGTATTAATTGTAATTAGCCCTGACTTTGTGTATCGTTCTATTTGTTATTGTTTTTAAACTTTGGTATCGTCCTTTATTATGGACTGTTTTGAAACGAGACAATAGAATGAACTAATAGATAAAAATTCCTCCATTTATAGCAGTCCGTAATAGTAGAGTTTAGTTGAGATTGGTGACAAGCAAAAAGTACAACTAAGGAAAATTCCACCATCGTCAGGGGAAATAAAATAGTGATGGGGTGGGACAACTGGCCCTAAGAATAGAGTGCAATCAGCGGTGGTTTGGAGCCGGTTCGGTCATGTTCGTGCAAACCGTTAGTTCAAAATAATAATCCCCTAATCGTAATTTGACTGACTGTGGCGGTTACCAATACACCGCTGAGTGCAATGACTTCTCCAGCTTGGGATGAGAGTCGGATGATGCCACGTCTGCCCACTTTCAAACCCGAAGGCTGGCGCCAACCATGCATGAATTAAACCACGGCAACCTGCGCCTCGTGGTGAGTGGTTGTAAAATAATGTCGGCTTTAAGTAGAAAGCAGGGCTTTTTTACATGGCTGGGTTGTTAGCCCTGCGCACAGTCGTCTGAGGGGGCTGCCCCTTACATGGCCGGGTTGTTAGCCCTGCACACAATCGTCTGAGGGGGCTGCCGTAATTTTTTTGGGATAAGGTTCCCTAACCTTTGTGGATCCCTCCACTTCCTTCAAGGCAGTGGTTTCTGATTTTGGTCCGCCCCTGGTGAGTACTGCACACTCAGATACACAAACTTATAACTAAAATTTGACAAGAAGAGAAAAAATCCAACAGAATGGGAAACACCATTAATAACCACAATATACAAGAAAAGGCTCCGAACTTCAGTGCACAAACTACAGAGGACTCTCTCAATTAAATGTTTCTTATAAAATAGTGACAAAACTAATTGCCAAAAGACTACAACCGTACACTGAAGAAATACTAGGTGATTACCAATGTGGATTCAGGCAAAGCAGATCAACGACTGATCAGATTTTCATTATCAGATGCTTATTAGAGAAATGCTATGAATATGATATCCCAGTACATCAACTCTAAGTGGATTATAAAATGGCCTATGACAGCATGAAAATAAAATATCTATATGAGATTCTGCAGGTATTCGTCATACCCAACAAACTGACAAGGCGGCTGCATGTAACTTTTAACAACTCAAAGAGCAAAATCAAGGTTCAAGGAGAATATTTAAGGGAATTTAAAATTAGACGAGGCATAAGACAGGGAGACTCACTGTCTTGTATGCTATTTAATCTAACATTAGAGAGAGTTATGAGAAGACTCACTGTCGTGTATGCTATTTAACCTAACATTAGAGATAGCAATGAGGAGCATACATATTGACACCCGAGGAACAATGTCAGGATGCTTTCTGGGGGAAACCCAAGACCCACTCTCTGCAATCAAACCATTTAGTATCTTGCATATTGTGCTGCGTAAGCGGCAGCGTCCCCGAGGAGACTTGGGGGCGTCCACATGAGGTTTTGCCTCTTCGTGGCGTGGCAGACTAGTAGGGGGGACTTGTCCACCCGAAGCTAAAGAGCCCCGGCCAAACGCATGACTCCCAACGCAACGGGAGCTGCCACTAACATGATTACTAGTTGCTGTTAATGGATATGAGGCTTGGGTGGCCATCAAAACCCATGCCGATGATTTTAGCTACGCGGCCGTGAGAAAGCCGCTCCTAGGCAACCGTTTCGTCCCGCCACTACCAACGTCCCGACCGAGAGACTCCCTGGGCGGTGGGGAGTGGTAACGCAACACCAGCCCCCCGGAGTGGAAGCAAAGCCGTCCTGACCCACAGAGAGTGGACTGCGGACGCTTTAAACGCAGCGTCCTCGGTCGACCGGGCCTCCCCTAGGTCAAGGGGGAAGTTCCCGGCGCCCTTCCGCATGGGCTGGCGTCGGGTTAAGTCCTTCGGTGCGCTGGATTGTGTGGGAGGGCGCCGGGGGGGCATTAAGAGCTCGCGCTCGACGGCCCACCGACTCCATCTCTTATGCGACATTTTCAGTAACTTGCATATGCTGATGATATAGCACTGCTAGGGAAACGTGTTAAAGACAAAGACGCATCACTACAAGCAGTGCTGAGAGTTAACAACAAGAAAAAAACAAAATACATGACGGTGATAAGAGAAGAACAGACAGATGAAGCCATTAAAATTAGAAATCAGACTCTGAAAAGTAAATCAATTCAAATACCTAGGATCTTTATTAAATGAAAGAAATGAATTACTAACAGAAATAAAAGAAAGAATATAAGCCGGAAGCAGGGCATACTTCAGTAGTCAGAAAATACTCAAGAGTAAATACATTACAAGAGAAACAAAGAAAACTATTTATAAGACTGTAATTAGACCAGTTGTAACATATGCAAGTGAAGCTAGGACCATAACAAGGGCGGCAGAGGGCCTATGAAGCACATGGGAGGGAGGGTTTCTCAGGAGGATATTTGAATATATTGACCAACAGGATGATTATGGATGGAGAATGCGAGCCAACCATGAATTGTACAGTCTATATCAGGAACTTGCGATGGTGGCAGGGGGGAAGGGCAGGCTACCCTGGGCAGGACACTGGACGTATAGAGAATGCCAAATGGCAGGGGAGTGAAGGGGGTTCATCACCAGGGCCCCAGAGGAGGGCGTCTCAAGGGCGGGCCTAGGCTTCGATGGATGGCAGATGTGGAAGGAGGGTCGGCGTAACTGCCAATATGCACCGGTGGATTCATTCTTTTCTATCAAGTCGCACAATATCCACCCTTTCCATAATAGTTATTATTTTTGTTCCCCCCATCCACACCCTTCTTTAATAGTTATTACTTGGGTTCCCTCCATCCACCCCCCTTCTTTAATAGTTATTAGTTGGGTTCCCCCCATCCACCCCCTTCTTTGATAGTTATTGGTTGGGTTCCTCCCATCCACACCCTTCTTTAGTAGTTATTAGTTGGGTTCCCCCATACACCCCCTTCTTTAATAGTTATTAGTTAGGTTCCCCCCATCCACCCCCTCTATAATATTTAATAGTTAGCTTCCCCCTAACCCCCGGTATTTTTTATGTAAATATGGGTTCTTTAGCTTCAGGCTCTGACTACTTCACTGAGCCCTACTAGTCCGGTGCACCACGTAGAGGGCAGGGCCTTTATTTGCACCGGGCAATCTCAACCAATACAGAACAATCCGTTTTGGTAGAGATTCAATTCCCTCCTTTAAAAGATGTCAGGAATTGTATATAAAAAGGAATTTTTAAAAATAATATATTTTTTTGTAATTGTTTTTTTAAGGTTAATTTAATTTTATTTCATCTAATTTTTTTATTATTATATTTTGATTATTTTGTTGTTTTTCTCGTGGGTGTTCGGAATCTTTTTTTGTTTTGATTGTGTGCTTTGGTTAATTTTTTTTAAAGAGTATAATGTGTATGCGCATGTCGTCCCCACCAATGCCGTGCTTACAAGGTATTTGCATACTTTTTTTTTGGACGGCTTCTGGCAGGGACGATATTCTGTTGTTTTTAAATTCTTATGTAGTGTGTGCGCGGACGTACTAGAGAACATGATGATTTAACTATTATTATTTTGTGCAGAAAAAAACTTCAAAGTTCCACTTTGACCAGGCTGCACGCGACAAATTATTCTAAATAGCTTGAACCGGTCAAGTCAGCCAGCTACCAAAGCGTAATTTCAATCGAGACATCTCCGGTGTACTCCAGACAAATTTATGGGATCGACTCTGAAGTTTATCGGTAAAAAAACACGTAAATAATACAACATATCTACTGGAATGAAGCGTATCCGGAAATTTGATCGAAAGAAATTTCGTCGACGGAAAATTGATCGACGGAAATTTGATCGAACGGAAATTTGGTCAAATCGTTTTTTTAGTTTATACGTTAAAATTATGCGCCAAATTCAGGGATTATTAACATGTTTGCAGCGCTGCATCCCCTAACATTTTCTTAAAATTTCTCGCAATCCCCCACCCCTGTATAAATTATATTTTAATAAAATTAAAATAATTTTTTTTGGCATTTTATTTGTTTAATTAATTTTAAAGGAAACAAAATACCAATGCGCAAAAAAAAAAAAAATAATAAACAGAAAGAAAATACTGCCCTTAATCAAAATGCATAAAACTAATTTTATTTTTAAAGGCAGGAACAGTTAGCAATGGCAGCAAATGAAATTTATTTTTCTGAGTCTCCCGCGCCACAGGGGGTGCTTTCACCCCTTTTTAAGAACCACTGTTCCAGGAAAATGTCTCTGACACAAGTGCAGTAATTAGATATCAGTGGGAGGTGATCTTTTTTTTTGTTGTTGTTGTTAATAGGTTTTAAAGGACAGTAGTGGATGGATGGGTTTTATAGGGGGTGCAAAGGTTTGTGACGTTAAATTTGAGCGGGGGGGGGGGGAGGGGTGGGGCTGACTTTTCGTGACGATGGGGGATGGGGGTAAAAAGTTGGTAAAATGTGTCCACTTCTTTGTTTTCATCTCTATGTCTATGTTTGTTTTACGTTCCACCTCTCCAATTTTTGGAGTAATGTTAGCTTTAAAATGTAACTCTCATTGTTTCTACCATTATATAATTTTATGTTCGACGTTTTATTAGACACTAAAACTGTGTCACCCGGTCCGGTAAGCTCGTGGTGTCACACGCCCCCCCCCCCCCCCCCCCAAAAAAAAAAACGATGTAATTCTTCTTGTTAAACTTAGTTCACAGTATAGCAATGACAAGGGAACAAAACAAATTAATTGAAGGTCATGAGGTTAATGTATTTAAGAACTGTGACATGTACTTAGAATTGCCCATTGTTATCAAAGTCGAAGGATAGTTTTATTTATCAGAATTTAGAAAGTTACCGAACACTTCATTCGGCGTTGAAACATGGTCATAACGGTGTGTTTCTGATCTAATCATAAGGTAACCTAATTGCTGACGCATCAACCTTGAACTTTTAATAAAAAAACGCATTTTTATTGGTTACATAGGTGGAAAATGTACGTGTCATCTGCAATCCTTTTATGAATTTCGGTAGACACGTATAAATACGCAACTTTTCAATTTAGTGTCACCCCCTGCGATGGTGTCACCCGGTGCCGTCCGCACCCCCTAGCTACGCCACTGAATACAATTTTCTGGTCTTCCACACCATAGGGCTGGGGAGGTACTTTTACCCCTGATTAAGAACCACTGTTATAGTGAAATGTTTCTGACACAGATGCAGTAATTTGATATCCACGGGAGGTGAATTTCTTAAGGGTTTGTAAAGGTCATTAGTGGACACAGTGACCTTTTATATGGGGGGGGGGGGTGCAGAGATTTATAACGTTATATTTGAGGTGGGGGGTCTAACTTTTTGTGACAATGGGGGAGGGGGGGGTCAAAAATCGGCAAAATCTGCAGGCTGCCCCCACACCAAACCGCCTGTCATTGTGTAGTTGGACAAAAACGACACCCTTCCTACTTTCTACGCCACTGTCGCGACCCATGTTCCAATACTTTTCAAATATACACACGTTTTTTAAAAGACATTAAAACGTAGCTTAAAAATTTAATAATTTTTAGTTTTCGAAAACGGATTATGGAAAATAGATAAAAATATCACAATCTTTATAATAACAAATTTACAAGCCTACAAAAGTAACTCAAGTTGCACGTGTTTTGCAAACACTAAAATATTGTTCTCTGGTTGGTAACTTTCTTTTAACTTGTGCGTCTCCGGTGCCACCATATAGAGTCTGGGAACCACTGTAAACTATAAATACATTTCAAGCGCATAACCCGGAAGTAAAACGGACAATCTTAAATTGACAACAATGATACTGAAACGAACTAACACTCGAACCCACCCTCTACAAAACCTTACCTTTCTTTACTTTATACTTTTGGACTAACTTTTCAACCTTTGCAACTGTAAAGTCGCCCGCAGAGTTGCATCACATTGATTTAACAAGTAACAATGTGAGTAAATGTAATGAGTAAATGTTTTTAAAATCAATGTCAGGCTGTGTATTGGTGACACTGTGACTGAGTGTGAGTCACAGTTCAGTGTAGTAGTAGCAGTAGTAAGTAATGTAAATTAATGATAAAATTAATGGGTAAATTTATTAGTAGTTTGGAATACAGAATTTATAGTTTAGATTTTTAGAGTGAGTTCATTGTGTCAGCTCAGAGTTGAGTCATTTGAGTCTCAGTATGAATGTTATTTTAAATACAGTACAGTATTATTATGTTCGTTCTTTGCATGCAAAAATGACCAACACCAACTTACTAAGTTACTTAGGCTTAGGCTTCAACTTTACTAGTAGTCTTGTCTTGAGCTGTTTTTTGTTTAAACTTTAAAGTAGGGAGAGTTGCTCAAATCCTTGGCTGCCACTCTTTCCTTAGTATCTTAGCCACACTCTCTATTTATTGTCTATTATTTGTTCCATTGGGCAAATGTAAAGACTTATTCAAGACAAAGGGAAATTGACCAGGATGCAGTGGATGACCAGCAATGTTTTTGTGTCACACTGTGCTCCTATGCCTATGCGTTCCATGAGTTTTATTGTGTCAATCATCAATTGACTCCAACTCCAGATTTTATTTCAGAGTTTGCCTTCTCTTAGATAAGTTGCCATCCAAGGTTAACGAGTCCCATCCACCTGTTTTTTTTCTAGGCTTCTGCTGGGGTTTGAACTCCAGTTCACAAGCTTGGGATTGCCTCAATTTAAACCCCTTAGCCATCCATAGTTAATAGTAATAGAGTCATTCCCTCATTGGGTCATTGTTGATTGTGTGAGTGCAACTATCGATGGCACTGCCACTAGTGTAAGCTAGAGTATTGTATGTAAGTAGACTAGGCCAAGCTACACTCAAACTGTTAAGTCTGATAGTTTAGTAGTACCACAATATCATTTTAATATTTAAGCCTGTTCTTTCATATTTCATGGGCCCCCACTCATAGTTTTGGCTGGGAAAAACCTGCAATTTCATTAGTCGGCTCACAAGTTGACCCTATACAAAATATGCCAGCACATCCAATAGAGAACTAAAGAAAATATTTTATTGTCGTAAATTAATTTAAGTCACATTTTAAGTGAGTTTGGGTACCAGTAGCCACATGTCATTGGGGGAGAGAATAATAGTAATACTATTAATGGTAACCTATATGCTAATAATTATCTTAGTTATCTGCTGTCTGAAAAGACGCACCACTGAGCTAAACTCACACGTTCAGCTTACACGTCCAGATCAAGTCAGTTAATGAAGAGAGTGAGACTTAGATGTTTGAAGTGACTCACTGAGTCACTCAGTCATCAATTGACTAGTTTAACTAAAGATGATTCTCCGCTGTACTTGGAGAGTGATAAATGATGGTATTATTTATATTATGTTTGTCTTTTGTTGTTATATTTATTTCTTGTTTTTCTGTTTTCAAGTAACTGTAATTGGGTGACACAAAAATATATAAAGTTGCTGCTATCAAGCATGGGAATTCCAATAATCTGACCTTGTTAAACTGCTATTCAAGAATCTGTGAGCTTTGCTCATATTTGACCGATAGCTATGATGTCATGGCCTCGGGGTCAAGAGCAGGTAATTAGCTTGATGGATTGTTATTCATATCATGATAAGGGTTTCACTGTTTCTACATTTTTATTTTTTTTAAATAAAATTTTAAGAAAAATTCATTTGTTCCTATTAAGTAACACAAGTGCAACTTAAATAAGTTCTAAGATCAGCTGGATGAGGGCAAATTCTTTCTCTTAAAGTTAGGACAGAAAGATATTCATATTCTCTTGTTCACCAGTCTGAAAGAATTTACCAGTGTGCACCCCCAGCTATTGCCAATTCCAAATGATCACTAAACTTAATTAGTGTCACTCTAAGATTTCTAGAGAAATATTTGAGATGTCTTGTTGTTTTTAAATTGTTATTATTGTAAAATGTCTTGGTTAAAATATAAATTTATTTATGTGCTGAGAATGAATATGTACGATATATTAAAAATAACATTTATTAGGATAAAAAAAATAATCTCATCTTATCTATAACTATGAATTATATCAACTTCTTCAGTAACAATGGTCTTTGTATAATGCTACTTAAAGACTTTTTAATGACTTATGGCTGCTTTAATTTTCCTCGAAATAAATACAATCATTGCTTGTGCTTACTTTTATCCCATATAATTAACCATATTATCAATCACTATTCAATGTCCACTCTATACAAGGTGATTGAATTTGATAAATAGCTCTCATTTATTGATTTTTTATTTTGTCCAGGCAACACTATTTACATCTAGTTAAAAATGAAATGTTAAATTCTTGTAGCTTTTAATGACATAATAAATGTGATAGTGATGCAAAGAAGGTGTTTGTGGTAATATATCAGTTGAACTCCTAATTTTGTGACTATCTAGCCACACCAAAACATGCCTGCGACAACTGCAATCCTAGAAGACAGGATCAACCAGTACATAACGGCAGTAGATCAAGCTACGGCCATGAATGATTCACACCAGGTCTCCCAACTACAGCGTGACATACAGGTAATCATAGGTCTCCCAACTACAATGTGACAGGTAATCATTGAAAAGAAAGTTAAGAAGAATATATTTTATTCATAGCCTCTTCATATTAATATTAATCTATTCACATTCTTTAAGCTAAGACTATAATTTCTGAAAGGCAGATAAATGACTTTAAAGTCTGTGTTAATAATTCCTTATGTGATACAAAAATTGTTATGTTCATAATTAGTAAATGCTGGCAGTAACTATTTCCTTTATGTCATTTTAGCAACTTGTAGATCTCATGGAAAGACTTGGTAGGGGCCAAAGTTTTCCAGAGAATGTTATACCACCACCTTTAGTGATAGCCCCTCAAATAGGTAAGTCATTTACATTTCTCCATCCTAAAGATTTGTATAGATCAGTCCAAAGGGAAGGAAATGGTGTGCAGGCAAAAATGTATCCATTGAATCAAAATTGCATTTTAGACATTTCTTCAGTGTTTTATTGTCATTATTTTAATTTTATCCATGGCAGATGTACTTCCCAATCCTCATGTTGTATTATCAGCGCGGCTGGATAACTATCATAAAGCTTTGTACTTTGCTGAAGAAGAACTCTCTGAAAATAAGTTTAATAAAATACAGCAACTTCAAAGATGTCTTCAGGTAAATCATTGTTTCTATCATTTCATTTGTTTTCACTTGTCAGAATCTTGGTCTACACCAGAGCCTTTTTTCATGCACGCCACAATGGAATTCTGAGGCACAGCACACTTTAAAACGGCAAAAATATACGAAATAACTCAATATAGAAAAAATGTAATGCTAAAAGGTATAAGATTACACTGTATTTTTCCATATTAATTCTATGTATTGGACACTCTTCTGTTTTTGAAGAGTTTAACTGTTTGATAAAAGGCTAACCACTGCACCTTTTGTAGCAAGCACTATTTTTGTCTCATTGACGTGCCTATATTTACTATTTGATTTTCCTACTGTCGTCTTGGAAGCATTTTGAGAGGCGCACCTGGCATCATCTCACAGCACACTTGTGTTCCACGGCACACTTGTGTTCCGCGGAACACCATTTGCTGAGAATTGGTCTAGAAGTTCATGCTTTCCTGTTAAAGATGGAAAATTCTCCTTTATTGTACAGGGCGTCGGTTGGGTGCCTACCACACAACGGCAACAATGCTTTGAGCTTAGTTTACCCCTATTTTACACAAAGTCTACTCACTGTCTAATGTTTGGCATTTATCTTTTGTTTGATCAGATAGTCAAAGATCTTCAAGAACGTGTGCAGGCTGGCATACCTGTCCGAGGTGATGAGGTTCCTCCTCCTGTCCCCATACCTTCTGATGATGGTAATGTTAGTTGTCACTCTCTCTTTAGATCAGTGTTTCCCAACAATTTAACATTTCGGTGGGACATTCAGTCTCAGGGGGTAAAGCATTTGCTTTTCAAAAGTGGGCAGGGGTGGGGGTGGATATATTAAACCATTTAAGGTGCACAGGTGAGGCATGGGGAAACCAAGTTTGGGAAACAGTGCTCTAGATTTAATACATATTTGACCATTGCTCGTACAATTCATTACTATAGACCTGTTTACCCCCATGTTTCTTTGGTTTATTTTTTAAAAATAAAAAATTGGGTTGTTTTCAGTAAAAAAGCTATCATATTTTTTTGTGTTAACACCATAAGCCGTCGAATAATAACAAAAGTGATTGGCCATTGGGGTCTCGATCTCATTCAGCCAACCAGAATATTTTCCTTTCAGCGGGTGTGTTAATTGTTAATACTTAAAAGTGCCAATTTGTTGACTATTTTTAGCCATACTTTTGCTCACAGATTAGATTTGGCCTCACTGCTGTAGTGGTTTCCCCTTATTGTGCACACACTTTCCAAGTCTCAGATGTTTTCGTGTAAAAAAAAAAAAAGTTAAATTCTAACAAATACAATTCCAAAAAGCGAATGCCTGAACCAAATAAAATAAAGTGTTGGGTAAAAATCTGGCACTGCAAACAGTAGTCACTCAATGTCACTTTGGATTAAAAGTTGAAATAAAATAATTTTAAGGATGCCGAAGCAACCCAGGACAGGGCCGTGCTGATGAAAATCTGGCACTCGGAGCAAAGCCGGAAAACGATGCTACTTACTCTGTATAAAAAATCCCCCCCCCCCCCTCCCTGGGTGACCAGTAAAAAAGACGAATTTTTACACCTTTTGTCTTCCAGAAGTATATGGGTTTTTACATTTTAATACAGCATCTTATCTAAATACAATTTTGGCATCAGGTGTGTTGCCCTGTTTGACACATGCTCATAGCACCCGGAGCGACGCATCATATATTATGGGATCCACTGTGCTGACCAAACAGTTGGAGGTTTAAACCGGTGACACATTTTTAACATTTCTGTGAGGTCACAATTTGTTTGAATTCGTATTTGGTTTGGGGGGGGGGGGGTCTTCTTGTAAGTACGCATGGGGAATGTCCAAAAATTATCATGGTACAGGATGTTTGAAAATGTGACCTTTTTTGCGTACATTCTAAATGGATGGCGCCTAAGTAGAGTGTACAATATTTTATTTAACTCAATATTTATTTTAATGTAGATTTTCTGGTCTTTCATTGTTAGAAAGCCATTTTAAATTGAAGAATACTATGTCAACCGTGATGACTGCAAATAAAGTGGTCCGTCTATTGTCTACTTTTTAAGTCTTAAACTAACTTTCCACTAACTTTTCACTGAGCTTAGCATACTTTTTTCGGCTTTACGGTAAGCCTATTGATAATAAAAATACTATTTCGAATAATAGTAATAATAGAAACTTAGAGTATGATATTAGCACAAAATTAACACTAAATGAAAATGTCACCATTTCAATTTTCATTGTTCAAAATGTTCTTGATGTTGGCTCAGTACTACGTCCTTGCATAGGTCTGTTTTAGTATCTCTCATTTCTACCATATAAATACTCGTATAAATTGTATAATAGTGTATGGCAGCGGTTCTCCACCTGTTGGTCGATCAACCATTATCCAGGGGTCGCCTAAGACCATCAGAAAACACATATGCTCTACAGTTATGAAGTAGCTACGAAAATAAATTTTGTGGTTGGGGGTCGCCACAGCATGAGAAACTGTATTATAGGGTCACGGCTTTAGGAAGGTTGAGAACCACTGGTCTATGGTCTAGTGTTAATAAAATAATGGCCAGCAGCTTAGCACGTTTAAAGACTGATGATGGAGAGCAACCAAGGTTGAACAAGTCACCACTGCTACACTCCACAAGATGTATTGATATCAAGCGTATTTTCAGGACACTCCTCATGTGGCATCTGGAGGTGAAAATGTTTAAGAAAAGACTATCAATATTATCATCCACCTCAGGTGTCCACTTCTAGAACTTCTCAGTCAAGCTCTCAATTTATGTGTCCAAATATGAAACTCTGACTACAGAGATTCTATAGACACTAAAATGTCTTTACTCTAACTGTTCATTTTCCTCATGAGAAAAAGACAGTGATTCCATGTAAAAAAAATAGTTTTTTTACTTGTAGTAAGTAAACACATGATCTAGAATCCCACAGAGACCAGACATATTTCAGGACTTTGAAAAGCAATTAAGAAATCTTTATCTCTTTTTATGTAAACTGATGAAAAATGTTGCACTCTTACTAGGAAATGTCTTCTTCTATATTTTGAGGGCCCACGATCAATGAATTTAATAAATATATACATGTATACACCTTTAAAGGTTCATTTTGTTCTTGTGTTTTGTGTTTCAATATTGTTTTTAAGTTTACAATTCATAATTGTTGTCAAATTGCAACAAAACAAAACAAAAAAAACCAAAAAAGGTTGGTTTTCTATATTCATGAATTTTAGCTCGGATCTGCCTATCATTCAAGCAAGTCTGCGCAGTCAGTGCCTCTGTGCTTGTCTAAGATCTTTTCTTATCCTGAAGAAATAAATCAGAAGACTATATCCTGTATATTTACTTGTATAAACTTATACAATGAGTTGAATGGTTTTGCTGACACAACAAGAATTTTGATTGGACCCCCCTCCCCCCTTTTTTTCTCTCTCTCTTTGGTGCTTGAAACGATGTTTTTGAGAGCTGAAAACTACTCTGACACTAACCCAGGGGTGAACAGGTCTGTTACTATTATTACAGCGCATTGATGACTAATACTGGTGCAGTAACATTTACGACCATTTGATGTACATTAAAAACCAAGTAACAATTTTGTACTTTGACCAGAGTTTGATAATGATGCTATAAAGACACTGACTGACAGAATCTCCAGCTACAAGCTGGCGTTAGTGGCAGCCCAACAATCACAGGATAGTGACAAGCGACACATTCCAAAGATTCAAAGCACCTTGCGAGTGAGTATTCAGAAAATCTTTCTTTGAAAAATCTTTTAATCAAGATCAGAAAAAAATAATAATATTGAAACCTAGATATAAAAAACATTCAGTAAACATAATTAGACAAAATTTTTATACAGGTCTTTCTGTAAAACATCTATACATCCCTTAAAGCAATATTGAGTGGGGATGATGTGAGGGGGAAAATTTGGGATTTTTTTGGTGGTGGTGAGGGGTGGGGTTGAGATAATGTTCAAGGTACCAGTAAGGTATTTTTAAAATTGTCAACTTTATATCTATGTGTGTTGTAAAACACGGCTGTGACTGTACTCAGTCAGTCAGTATTTTATTCTAATGTGTTAGTCTACTCTTTTCTCATAGTCAAGCTCTAAAAGTGTTTACTAATCGTATACCATTATTACCAACAGTCATTAGAGTTTTTGATGACGAGGGCTAAAGCAAATCGACCTGTATGGAAAAAAGACATCCCAGCTGAGTTTGATTATCAAGTAATGAGTCCAGGTAACTGTGGTCAAGCAATAACTATAACCAAACGATAACGAGAATTGAAATTCAAAATATTCATAGATTCTTTTTATAATACATTTTTAAAAAACACTTCTTTGTTTTTTTTTCAATGAGTTTCTCGATCTAAAGCAGACTTTTTTTTAGAAATATTTCAGGGGAATAAGTGGGTCAGACTATTAGCAGGTCATGGCAGATTCTTATAATTTTTCTCTAGGGACATTGATTATTATTATTGAAAACAGTGACCAAAAAAAACAAGTATTAACTGAAGTCACAGTAAAGCTAAATGCTCACAAGTTTGGGTTCTTACAATGCATTTCCATCTGCTTGACACAACAAGGTCACACAACAAGGTCAGATGATCATATTTTATATGATCTTGGCAGCAGTTGAAATCTATTTTTTAGACTGGTCAGTGCAATGCTCGTTTTGGTACCAGCAGCTGACCTATATTTAATAACAAGTTGCCAGACTGCGATAACGGGATCTGACTGTAAGCAATTTTATGAATTAATACATAAGCCTTTAGCAGAATATCCCCTGATTAAGCCAAAACAAAAGTATTTCTCTCCTGGTGACAATCATTTATTTTTGGGAATGTTCAGTATGGTTAGCGATGTCAAGTAAGTGCCTGTCTTTTATAGCGATGTCAAGTAAGTGCCTGTCTTTTATATCATACTGTATGATTTTAAAAGTGTTGGACTGTGATAAAGATTTAAAATAGATTAATAAGACACGAACAAACTGTGTCGATATAACAATATATATTAAGCTGTAATAATAATTTTACATTACACATAAACAAACGTTTCCGCACATGCCTTTATCGGTACAACAAGACATATAAGTATAAATCAATTTTAAGTTTGTTTTTTTTACATATGGAAAAAATAATTATTTTTAAAAATCAGGTTTGTAGAAAAAGAAATTATATTCTTGAGTAGCATGTTGCTTACACTTGCACTAACACATTACTTTATGGGATCTGCTTATGAGATAATGGGCAAACTAATCTAATCTATATAGGCAATCGAAAAAATGTATCTCTTCTCCAATCAGCTATATCAAATATTGTATGTCCTCTCCTATCAGTTATATCAAGTATTGTATGTCTTCTACAATCAGTTATATCTAGTATTGTGTGTCTTCTCCAATCAGTTATATCAAATATTGTATGTCTTCATCTCCACTCAGCTAAATCGTCCCAGCCAAAGATGAACAAAGCCAAGTTTACACTTCTGATTAGGTCTTTAGTATTGAGAACGGCCAAACTAAGTTTCAGAAGTCAAGAGATGGAAACAAAGGCCAGGGGACATCACTCGGTTAGTTTTGTTCAAATAAATTTTTAAGTTTATGTTCTTTAAATTGAAACGGAAAACTCTCGCTTGTGGAGTGAGTTTAATTGCTCATGAAAACAGTTTATGTGCTTGTAAAGCATAAATCCCAACATCCAGTTGTCAAAACAAAAATGAAATGCTATGATAATAAATACAATAGAAGTATAGTCCTTATGCAGTTAATTTTTCCCTTCATAAGAAATAGATATTTACTTTAAGAAGATCTTTTTATTGGCGCACTTAAAAAATTGCCTGTGTACAACCCAGAAACTTGTTGGGATTGAGAGTCAACTTTCCAAATCTGGCGCTGCCTGGCAACCCGACGAAGCTTTGCTCAAAGTGCTGACCAAACAAACTGAGACATTGGAGCAAAAGTCAAGTGAGTCTTCACTCCTGAAGTTTTACTATTTCAGTTTAACTCTGTAAATGTCAAGTGCATTTCTCTGTAGTGTCAAGCCAGTTTCAGCATTTTCATATGGTTTTCGAAAATGAGAAAGTCCCATACTAAATGAATTCTGATCCCTTACAAGTATGCATTTTCCGAAAGTACATTGGAAAAGGTATTTTATGGTATGAAAAGAATTTGTTTTTAATTTATGTATGTTTATATTGACCTTTGCTGAATGAGTAAAATTTTACTTCTCAACTTTTGCCTTCAACCCAATCCAATACTCCATAAATGTTTAATACTATCGTAAAATCAACTTTTTGAATTACCAATCGAGAGTGGGGCCCTCAACAGCATCAGACATAATGGTAGTAAACAAAATTGAGCAAATTTCACACCCGATTAATCACAAGGCAAGCCCGGATTAAAGCATGTAAACACACAGATAGAAATGGCAATAGGAAGCAAACCCATTTATATAGAATGACCTCCCCTTAGATGAGGATTACGCTAGCAGGTGATTATATCGCTAGCAGGTGATTATATCGCTAGCAGGTGATTATATCGCTAGCAGGTGATTATATCGCTAGCAGGTGATTATATCGCTAGCAGGTGATTATATCGCTAGCAGGTGATTATATCGCTAGCAGGTGATTATATCGCTAGCAGGTGATTATATCGCTAGCAGGTGATTATATCGCTAGCAGGTGATTATATCGCTAGCAGGTGATTATATCGCTAGCAGGTGATTATATCGCTAGCAGGTGATTATATCGCTAGCAGGTGATTATATCGCTAGCAGGTGATTATATCGGCCGTGACACCACAGAAACAGACATAACAGCCAATGGTAAACCGTTATGGCAGTTTTAGGGCTAAGGCTGTGTTGGTTTAAACTCGTAGCAAAAGATGGTGAGATGAAATATTTTTCATTAAAGTGATCTTACCAGAGAAAGCATCTTATTATTATGTATGCTGACAAATTTAATTTTTGAAATACTGCTGCTGTAGAATCGGGTTATGTCGCCGGCCTAGGGGCTTGTCAGAAAGCGCTTAGATAACAGATGATCGAGATGAACGAAAACCCATATGGCGGCAATATACTAACATGTGCTTGGAATTTCTTAATGTACATGATGTGCGTTAGTAAATGAGAATGAGTCTAATGCACTAAATTAAGCCTAAATTTTAGACTATGCCAAATTTTAAAATTTAAATCAATAATAATTAATATTCTAAAGGGCCTGAGCCTTATATGTTTTTGGCCTAGGCTAGGTCAATGTTACTTTATATTAGATTTGACTTAAGACTGACTGGTAAGACTGTATCCTGTCTATGATTCGAATATTAATCTAGGTGGTGACAATGAACTTATTATAGTCCTTTTTTGTTCACACAGGGAGAGTGATCATTACAACATAAACTTAAGGATTATTTCACTCCTGAGAAATAAATAATTATTTTTTAATTCTGCAAAACTTTTTTATTTGTAGTTTGCTATTTCTTCTTGCGGAGTTCAAAGGTCGGCGATTGGTCATGGGGATCGAGATAACCGACCTTAAGTGACAAATTCGGCCCCCTTTTGTGATCGATACATTAGGGTTCGGCGGCATAAAAGAATCGACATAACCGATGAGAAAATGCTAAGACAAAGGGAGAATTTGGTGGTTCTACTTCAGAAACGTCAACTTAATAGGGTTGGTGCGCTAACCAAGGTCAAGAAAAGTGGGTGCGCTAACCAAGGTCAAGAATAGTGGGTGCACTAACCAAGGTCAAGAAAAGTGGGTGCACTAACCAAGGTCAAGAAAAGTGGGTGCACTAACCAAGGTCAAGAAAAGTGGGTGCACTAACCAAGGTCAAGAAAAGTGGGTGCACTAACCAAGGTCAAGAAAAGTGGGTGCACTAACCAAGGTCAAGAAAAGTGGGTGCACTAACCAAGGTCAAGAAAAGTGGGTGCACTAACCAAGGTCAAGAAAAGTGGGTGCGCTAACCAAGGTCAAGAAAAGTGGGTTCGCTAACCAAGGTCAAGAAAAGTGGGTTCGCTAACCAAGGTCAAGAAAAGTGGGTTCGCTAACCAAAGTCAAGAAAAGTGGGTTCGCTAACCAAGGTCAAGAAAAGTGGGTGCGCTAACCAAGGTCAAGAAAAGTGGGTGCGCTAACCAAGGTCAAGAAAAGTGGGTTTGCTAACCAAGGTCAAGAAAAGTGGGTGCGCTAACCAAGGTCAAGAAAAGTGGGTGCGCTAACCAAGGTCAAGAAAAGTGGGTGCGCTAACCAAGGTCAAGAAAAGTGGGTTCGCTAACCAAGGTCAAGAAAAGTGGGTGCGCTAACCAAGGTCAAGAAAAGTGGGTGCGCTAACCAAGGTCAAGAAAAGTGGGTTCGCTAACCAAGGTCAAGAAAAGTGGGTTCGCTAACCAAGGTCAAGAAAAGTGGGTTCGCTAACCAAGGTCAAGAAAAGTGGGTGCGCTAACCAAGGTCAAGAAAAGTGGGTTCGCTAACCAAGGTCAAGAAAAGTGGGTTCGCTAACCAAGGTCAAGAAAAGTGGGTGCGCTAACCAAGGTCAAGAAAAGTGGGTTCGACTGTATTCATTTTATTTTGTTAGAAGGTATTAATTTTATTTTATTTCCTTTAAAGTGGAAGCGAAGCAACAGGACGTCCAGAAGACTGCAGAGAGTTTGGTTGCCATAGAAACCAGGATTACAGAGTGTGAGAATGTGGTCCTGGCTTGTGAAAGAGAAGATCTTGCAAATAAAGCAAGGCGGCAGCTAAAGGTTTGTTCATGTGGCTTTACGAGGGTTATTAGACCATCAGTCTAGTACAGTCTAGTTAGACCATCAGTCTAGTACAGTCTATTTAGACCATCAGTTTAGTACAGTCTAGTTAGACCATCAGTTTAGTACAGTCTAGTTAGACCATCAGTCTAGTACAGTCCAGTTAGACCATCAGTTTAGTACAGTCTAGTTAGACCATCAGTCTAGTACAGTCTAGTTAGTCCATCAGTCTAGTACAGTCTAGTTAGCCCATCAGTCTAGTACAGTCTACTTAGTCCATCAGTCTAGTACAGTCTAGTTAGCCCATCAGTCTAGTACAGTCTAGTTAGACCATCAGTTTAGTACAGTCTAGTTAGACCATCAGTCTAGTACAGTCTAGTTAGACCATCAGTCTAGTTAGACCATCAGTCTAGTACAGTCTAGTTAGACCATCAGTTTAGTACAGTCTAGTTAGCCCATCAGTCTAGTACAGTCTAGTTAGACCATCAGTCTAGTACAGTCTAGTTAGACCATCAGTCTAGTTAAGTCCATCAGTCAAGTTAAGACCATCTTGAAAGATTAAAGATGTTAAAGTAATAATTTTAAATAAATAAATTTTCACATGTAAACATTCAAATAAAATGGAAGAGTTAAAAATGGCAGCAGACTGGTGTCATAGGTCATTGTGTCAGCAGACTGGTGTCATAGGTCATTGTGTCAGCAGACTCGTGTCATAGGTCATTGTGTCAGCAGACTGGTGTCATAGGTCATTGTGTCAGCAGACTGGTGTCATAGGTCATTGTGTCAGCAGACTGGTGTCATGGGTCATTGTGTCAGCAGACTGGTGTCATGGGTCATTGTGTCAGCAGACTGGTGTCATAGGTCATTGTGTCAGCAGACTGGTGTCATGGGTCATTGTGTCAGCAGACTGGTGTCATAGGTCATTGTGTCAGCAGACTGGTGTTATAGGTCATTGTGTCAGCAGACTGGTGTCATAGGTCATTGTGTCAGCAGACAAGTGTTATAGGTGGCTGTGTCCGTATGTTAATGGAAAGAAATTTGTTAGCCTATGGAAATGTTGATTGATGTCAGATGTTTCAAGATGAATCTTAGTATTTATTCTTTTCTAATATGACCATTCAATTCTTGATAACATATTGAACATCTTTCTTTATATAGACTTTTTAGCTAAAATACGATTAGTCGAATGTACGAGTGTGCAGATAAACTAAGAAACTTGAGTGCCAGATACAGCTGTATGTACATATTGATGTGCTATTTTTCTGTTTTCTTGTAGACCTTGTTGTCTCTGAAAGAAGCTGTAGAGAAAGGAGAAACAGTAGACATAGAGTTACCCCCAGCCTTTGGAGTGCTATCAAAACAAGTGTGTGTGCTGCCATTGGCCACTTCATTATTCTGTTGTAACATTTTAACTTTGGCCACTTACTTTTAAAATTATTCTGTTGTAACATTTTAACTTTGGCCACTTACTTTTAAAATTATTCTGTTGTAACATTTTAACTTTGGCCACTTACTTTTAACATTATTCTGTTTGAACATATGGTCTGAATTTTTCCTGCTGAAATTGCCATTTTTTTAAATGTGTAATTTCATCTAGTTGTCTGCGTTTATAAACAATCCTCCCTTTGTTGTTTTTAGAAATCGTCATTTTTATATTACAGGCAGTAACTTCAAATGACGCCACATCAGGGGCCACGGCACACCCGTCTACAGGGGCCACAGCACACCCGTCTTCAGGGGCCACAGCACACCTGTCACCTGTCACTATAAAGCCTGCCATTGAAACCCCTGAGGATAAGCTGGCAAAAAAACTCTCCCATTATCTTGAAAAGGGAGATGAACCCAAGTTTGATAACTTGACTCAAAAGGCGGGTAATGTCAATCTGAACACGCCTCAGTCACCACCATCTACGCTACTGCCCAAGGTGCTAAACTCTGCAAGAACGGAAAGTACATTGGTGGCACCAAACTTGACCGCCCCTCATTTCAACGGAGATTCCGGCATTCATTTCAATGGGTCTGAGTCCAGCCACCCACCCGCCGATGATGAACTCAGTGAAGAGAAGAATGGTACCACTGGCCCCTCGTCTAGTCCTGTAAACACAACAGTGGAAACATCACCCCAGGTCAGTCCACTTGAAGAGGAGAGTAGTCACGGACAGGAAATAAGGAGCAAGAAAGAACAGGAAACCTTTAAGCCCCTGGCACCCTCACCAAAGTCCACCGATATTTACATACGTAAAACTCTGGACAGTGTTGGTTTCCTGCCATGTCAGAACGTACCAGAGCGCCCGCTCTTAAACGGCAGGACGTCAGCTGATGTACAACTCTTTGGTTCTGCATTTGGTCGTGAAAGTAGATCTCTGCACGGCGTTCCTAAATCCAATGCGCCATCAACTGATCTCCCTGGTGCAGATGTTGTCATGGATGTCCCCCAGCAGCAGTTCCAGTCAGGTGCTAATGAGACAAGCTCAATAGATGTGCCATCAAATAATCTTGTTGGTAGTGAAGCAGCAGTTTTGAGGGGTGTGCACGGTCCATGTAGTTTGCCAGTGGAAAAATCAGCCGGTCATTTCACCAGCGGGTCAAGTCCAGCTGCTCATTTAACGAGTGGGCAGTCGAGTCTTCCAGTTTTAGTACAGTTAAGTGCCGACACAAGACAATCCCATGGAGAGCTTTCAGCTGCTGGCCCTATTCAAAGTACAAATACACCAAGTAGGGACTCACCACTGTCTCACGATCACAGTGAATATCTTGAGAAAGGTACGACTAATAAAAAAAGCCTCAGTACCAATGATCCTGAAGAGAAACGTATCAACAGTCGAGAAGGTTTGGGTGTTGCAGACATGGACGTCTCAGAGCTGAATGGCCTTTATGTGGCACCAGACATTGTGAATTACTCCATGGAGTTCCAAGATTTGTTGGAGTCCATGACAATGCCGTCATTGATGTCTGGTTCATCTCAACCAGACACAGATCAACCAATATCTATTTCAGATCAACCAGTATCTATTTCAGATCAACCAGTATCTATTTTGTGGTCAAATGTTGACCCAGTGATGGGATCTGATAAACCGGTACAGCAGAATGTCATTACAGGGACACAAATTTTAGACCCGAGGGTCAAGTTATCCGGAGACAAATTTGCCTCAGAGCATGACTGGACCTTGTCGGATGGACACACCGTGAGTGAAATGACTGGACCTCTGTCCAGTCAAACAACAGTTGTAGATACTAATGCAAACTTTCCTAATATTTCAAACATTGAAGAAAATCATATGACATCAGCCAGGCCGAAAGATGCAGACTTAACATTTTCACTACCAGTTGAATCTAAACATAGTGAGAATGCCAGGCATGGTGGCTTGACCAAGTTAGACTTTCCCATGGTCACTGTCACACAACAAGACACCAGAGAGCAGGTCAGATCTGAGCACTTATCAAGTAACCAAAGATCAGATGACAGATTGGCAACAACAAATGGCTTACAAAATGAGTAAGTGCTGACAGTAATACATTTGACCAAAGTTCATCTATTCTTACACCAGATAATTCAGTGAAGTTTGAAGGAGATCTTTATATCAATCAATTGTCAATTATGTAAACAGATTCTAACAGGACAAATATTCAGTACAGTTTTTCATTAAGATTTAAACTAGATTTTTAAACACTTCTGACACCATTCATTACGTTGTAACTCATAATCTTCCCTCTAATCTTCCAGCATTGCCTTCACTTGCCTGGAAAACTTAAAGTACCATTTTCTCATAGAGGAAGCAAAGGTAAGAGTTTATCCCCATTCCTTTCATGTTATCATCTTTAAATATATGTAAAGCTTGAAGAATACCGTCAAATAGTTTCTCAATGTCCATTAAATTTCCTGTAAACTTTAGGCCTTCAATATACATCCTTTTAAAACCAACAAAAACACTTACTAAACGAAACCTTAATACAAGTTTTCAAGTTTGAATTTGAAAAGTATGCAATCAATTGCACAGCCTCTATCCAAGCACATTCATTAGTTGAATAAATCCTTTTGGTTTTTTGTATTTGGTAGGGAACACCGGAAAGTCTAAGGGAGGCAAGTTCATTGCGTGATAAGTTTGAACAGCTGAAACAAAGGTTGAGTAATGGCACACTGCATTTATGGGAAGGTGAGACAAGATGTGCCCATATTTTGTTACCTAACTTTATCTTGTTAGACTCAACTCCCTATCACCGATACTAGGAATTAATTTTTGGCTCAAAATTTTTTTTTAAATTTTAATATTGATTTATAAATTAAACAGAATAAACAAAAAATCTTAAAACAGGAAAAGGAAAACTTATTTTGTTTTGAAGCCAGTATTATGAAAGGGTTTTATGGCTAAATACAGAACAAGAGTATGAATAGGTTAAAACATTTCAGTTTTAAAATCATTATTCTCTTAACTGATTAGCTACCAGATTGAAAAACCCGCTGTGGCCAAATTAACATTAACTACGATACTACCATTGGCGCTACCAGCGGCTCGTGGCCATAACGAAAGAAACGCCCAGCTGCTCCCACGGGCTCATGGTAGCAAACCATTTAATGTATAGAATACAGAGCATGTGTTGAATCTGTTTTAAAATCACTATTGTTCTAATGTATAGAATACAGAGCATGTGTTGAATCAGAGTTGGCATCCTTAGTACACCAGATTGAGGAGAAGAGATTGGCACAGCGGTGGACAGAGGTCAAGATTTTGTGCGAAATGAAAACCATTGCAGAACGAGAGGTGATGGATGAATTTAGTATTCACTTCTGTCATTTTTTTTTTTTTTAACTTGCAAACAATTTTCATTTAGATTGCATTTATTATGTTTTATATTGCTTCTTTTTGTTATTTTAAAACGAGCTGCAGTTTTCATTAAATTTTTGTAAAGGTTTTTTTACTCATGTATTTTCTTCTTTTTTTTTTAAGCTTGTCATTTTAAGAGAAAGACTCCCAGAATTAATGTATTGAGTCTTTGACACTTCCTGGAGAACAGTTGCACATATTCATGTATGGGACATATTTCAAGGCTTGGACTGGAACAACTGTGTGTCTTCATTAAGTGTTTAAATGTAATGGTATAAAATAAATTGTGCATATATTCCAACCAAAAAACACATTTTAAAAATTATTAGTTTTATAAAAAAATAAAGAAAAAAGATGATATAAAATTTAATGTTATTAATGTATTGAATCTTTGACACTTCCTGAAGAACAATTGCACATATTCATGTATGGGACATATTTCAAGGCTTGGACTGGAACAACTGTGTGTATTCATTAAGTATTTAAATGTAATGGTATAAAATAAATTGTGCATATATTCCAACCAAAAAACACATTTAAAAAATTATTAGTTTTATAAAAAAAATAAAGAAAAAGATTATATAAAATTTAAAGTTTGTGTTTAAATTATCATATTATTAGATAACTTTTTACTTTGGTATATGATATAAAAGTTCATGCATTTAAGAAAAATGAAATTGTTTATAGTTAATGAATTTTCTCATTGAACGCTGTGATATTGGTGGTTCTAGAATCAAATACATGCAACACTAAAAATAAGTGCCAAAACTTTTTTGTACTTACATTTCTATACAGTTTTTAGTTCTGCCATTTAATTGTACCCGTTAATCTTTGAGCACCCGTTAATCATTTGAGATCAAAAGATTGTGATGGTCAGTTGCGTTGAGCAGGCTTGTTAGGTGATTGCTCATGCACATTTTTTAGAAGACGACTGACATAGTGTTTGATTAACTTTCTGTTGTAATTAATGCTCCAGATATTTTTCTTTCATTGAAACAGGGTGCTTTCAAAATACTAAATTAGTTTCCCTGTAACAGTAGGTACCACAAACTGGCGTAAAAACGCGTTTTTGTGTCACGGAAGCCTGTATTTAGTAACTTTTCACTTAATGTTTTCTATATTAAAAATTGGTAATAAACTAATAAAAATGGTACCATTTAAAAGTACATTTTAAGCCCTCTAATTATATGTCATTTTAATTGCTGTTGAAATAACAAAGATTATTACATTTATCGCATGAAAACCATCACCAAAGTGATTTTTTTATCGACAGTCAGGCGATCATTTTTACCCCCGCGCTATTCAATCTCAGTGCCGTTTTTGGTCGTTCATAGTATTTCGTCACAAATAAGTGTATCGTGTACAGAAATGAGTGCCCTTTAGTTTCGTACCAAATATTAATGTAACGTAACAGTTTAAATATTTTAAAATTTGAAAAATTGAAGAAAATGATCATTTACTATTTGATTTTGGCAAAATATGAAATTTAAACCAGCATCATTGGAAAGCTCGACCTATTTTCTTTTAAAATACGGAAACAACACTGCATTTCTAAGCATCAACAAAAACGGCCGAGTTAAAGAATGAACCCTATAATTATCATTAACCCCGCTTGTTTCCGATACGTGAAAATGGCTGAAAACTACTTTGACAAACCACCAGAAATTTTTTATAAATTGACGGTAGCCGATCTTAAATGCTTAGTAGGTAAGTAAAATCAGTAAAAATATGTAGTTAAATAGTTTGAAAGTGTGTCAGCTATGTTTTAATTCTTTATTTCTTTAGAAAATTTGTATTTGTGTAGATATAAATATGTTCGTTTGTCACTGATTATTATCGTTTTTGAGTTTTGTCTGATGACTTAAACCCCCCTCTGTTTGTAGTGAAGTCTAATTTTTTCTGATTGCTCAGTTTAAAATGTTATTGTTTTTTCTGAAAGAGGATACGTTGAAGATAAATAACTACTAATTTTTATAACTAGCAAATGATATTATCATATTTAATTTTAATAAATAAAAAAGGTCACATGATCATAATATTTGTCATCAATGTAAACAAACAATGAATGTTAAAAGTAGAACAACTCGTAAAGTTAAGAGATGGTCAATGTACTCAAAGTGATGCGTGATTAATAGCTTAAAGTAATTTCTGCTATCATATGTGGATTTATGTGAGACTGAACATTTTTAATTTGTTCAATTTTGTTTTAGATGGTGAACAATTCGCTGCTCTAGACTTAGACTCTGGAGAAGACTTTTCTGGTTAAAGGGAAATGAAGATGGCCATCATTGCCTACTCTAATCATCACCAACAAATTACTTCTTCAACTCTAAGTTTTAAAGGAGGAAAATAACAAGTAATAGGAGCAGGTAACTATAATTATATGCCTAAGATAAGTTATTCAATGTAATAAACATATTTTGTATTCTACTTGTATTACTAAGTTTAAATGTATATGAATTTACTTAAGCCTAAGCCTGAACATATCTTTTCAGCTCGATACCTGGTTCTCTCAGATCAATGTAAAAGTACCAGTCGCAGATTTCATCATTTGGAATAAATCAAGAAAATGTGTACAGTCCAACAAAGGAGTATAATGCTAGCTCAGTGCAGGAAGTAACAGATGAATTTATTATTGACTTTTATCTATATTCTAATTCTATTAAGTAAACAACAGATAGTATAACTGTTTATTCTATTCATAGATGGCTTTCTTTATTATGTGGATCTGTTGACAAATGGCTTTTAAAAAAGAAGATAGCCAATTGGGTGAAAAGTTACCAAAAAACAAGTCATCTAAATGTTAAACGAAGGCAATCTGAACTCTAAATCTGAATGTAAATGGTACATTCTTTGTAAACGTTACAATTCTGCTTGCACTTGCACTGTTCCAGTAGTGTTTGTATTGTGTATAAATAAGTAATTGGCTCATTGACTGTTGATATATGCAGAGCTATAATTTTTCTGTAGCTGGTATAATATGCTTATCGATTGGTGTAACTATTGATTTTATGCATTTTTTTTAAAATGGCTGATTTCTCGTTTCACGTGAACCCGTGCACGTTTCTAACAGTTTATGTATTTGAACTGTATACGTTATGGGTAAACATGCTGTTTAAGTACTTAACATAGACCTTTATTAGTTCCCCTACATTTTGATATAATTATGATGTGCTTTCAATACACTTATAAAAAAAAATAATTAAAAATTCGGTATGTGAACGCTTTCACTGTTCCAGTCATGTTTGTTATGTATATAAATAATTAATGGGCTCATTGACTTGAAATATGTAGAGCTATAATTTTTCTGTATTTTGGTTTAATTGGCTCATCTCTTGGTTTAACTATTGATTTTTTGCAATTTTTGAAAAATGACTGATTTTTTGCTTCTTATGAAACCTTGCCTTTTTCTAACTATTTTTGTATTTTAATTGTAAATGTTATGTTTACACTTGCTATTTAAGTATATAGACCTTTAGTTCCCCTACATTTTGATATAATTATCATAAGTGCTTTCTTGTCAGTTGATTTTTTGTGATTTTTTAAAAATTACCAAATTTTGCGTTTTTTACCTCCCTTTTTATTTTTTTAAAAATGTGATGAAATGCCCTTTTCATAACAATAAAATCTAATGAATTAATCATTTTTTACCTTTGAAAAAAATTGAGTCTGTTCTCTATATATGTGGGTATGTGTTGAGTGTAAGTAAGTGAGTTTAAGTGATTTAGTTTTACAAATATAGCCTTACAAAAATGGCACTTTTGATGGTGTCAAAACTTTTTCAAAATAATAAATTTAAAAAATTGCTAACTTTTTTTACTAATTGAGTTATATGAACAAGTTTGGTATCCACGTTCTTAGAATCATGAGTTCTTGACATGACAGTATAAAATAAAGCTATAGGCCTGTTTTGAAAAATCAGTTTGTGGTACCTACCTATTAACAGTGTTGAGATGGTGTCGCGTAAAATAAAAATTTAATTTTTTTTTATGGTTTTATTTTAAACTTTGTGCACTGATAATATGTCAGTTCACGATCCTATTCATAAATTCTTCATAACTCAAAAATTTTTGTAACAGAGGGCAGTCTACTTGTCGGTAGTCTTAAACTTTTGTTGAAAAAGACATTGCAATTTTATTGATGTTAATGGTGGCTAGTATAATTCTTTGTTTATTTATTGGCCAGTCAATTATTTTTAAACCTCTCCCAAGAAAGTCCTTCAAGTTACCCTAGTGCTTCCACTTTGAGTTGAGATATGGGATATTATTTTAGTGTGTCACTGCGACCTTCATGTGGTCAGATGCAGCCTGGGATTGAACATTTTCAATTGTATTTGTTATATTGATTGCATTACTATTAAATCATATTGATTAGCCAGGAGTTACACTGTTTTCTTTCAGATTCAAGGACACGTGGACTTGAAAAATTTCTAAGTGTTATATTTTTGTTTTTGTACATAACATTTCTACAGTATTGTCAAATTTTACAGTATTTTATCATGACAACGAGGAGGGCCTTTTAGTGTTATTATCGTCAGCATAGTTCCTCCTCAAGCTCAAGGCTAAACTGTTAAATACTGGAGATGAATATTGTATTTTGAATCCTTATATATCATGGACTGCGTCTGTTTACCTCAGATCAATTAAAACTGTGTGTTCTCCCTTTGCAAATTAATAGTAATGAAAATAAGTTATTGTTGTGTGCCGGGGGCAACGTCACAACAAACATTTGGGTTCAGGAAAAATTCGACCTCAATATTTTATAATAATGAACTTGAACAGAGACTGCACCAATGCAATAGCATCGTGTTTGGTCATACACTCTGAGAAATAATATGTGTGGGTGACATGCCCTTTTGTTCTTTCAATTTGTGGACATGCTTTGATCCTCAACACCACCAAGGGAAGTACTAGACGGGCTGTTTTTTTGAAAATCTGACAATTGTGATGTTTGTTATAGCATTCTGTTAGTATTTTTGACTGTTGTAAATCAAGAGCTGTCGGTCTTTAGCACTACTGTTTAACTCAACTATGCATAATATAATGTCAGTCAGGGATCATTTTTTCTCAACTCTGCTCATTGAAAGTGAATGCTCTCCTGGACCTTAAGTTAATTAAGTGGCTTCACTACTTCTTTTAAATGCTATGTTTATTCAATAATTTAAAACCCCACACCAAGAATTATAATTAAATTTAAAAATGTGCCCCAGCTCTCTGTAATAAATGTGTTACTCATGAGACTAGAATGTCGGTTAAAAAGTGTTATTTGTGAGACTAGAATGTCGGTTAAAAAGTGTTATTTGTGAGACTAGAATGTCGGTTAAAAAGTGTTATTTGTGAGAATAGAATGTCAGTTTAAAAGTGTTATTTGTGAGACTAGACTGTCAGTTAAAAAGTGTTATTTGTGAGACTAGAATGTCGGTTAAAAAGTGTTATTTGTGAGACTAGAATGTCGGTTAAAAAGTGTTATTTGTGAGACTAGAATGTCAGTTAAAAAGTGTTATTTGTGAGACTAGACTGTCAGTTAAAAAGTGTTATTTGTGAGACTAGAATGTCGGTTAAAAAGTGTTATTTGTGAGACTAGAATGTCAGTTAAAAAGTGTTATTTGTGAGACTAGAATGTCAGTTAAAAAGTTTTATTTGTGAGACTAGACTGTCAGTTAAAAAGTGTTATTTGTGAGACTAGACTGTCGGTTAAAAAGTGTTATTTGTGAGACTAGAATGTCGGTTTAAAGTGTTATTTGTGAGACTAGAATGTCGGTTAAAAAGTGTTATTTGTGAGACTATAATGTCAGTTTAAAAGTGTTATTTGTGAGACTAGACTGTCAGTTAAAAAGTGTTATTTGTGAGACTAGAATGTCGGTTAAAAAGTGTTATTTGTGAGACTAGAATGTCAGTTAAAAAGTGTTATTTGTGAGACTAGAAAGTCGGTTAAAAAGTGTTATTTGTGAGACTAGAATGTCGGTTAAAAGTGTTATTTGTGAGACTAGACTGTCAGTTTAAAAGTGTTATTTGTGAGACTAGACTGTCGGTTAAAAAGTGTTATTTGTGAGACTAGACTGTCAGTTAAAAAGTGTTATTTGTGAGACTAGAATGACAGTTAAAAAGTGTTATTTGTGAGAGTAGACTGTCGGTTAAAAAGTGTTATTTGTGAGACTAGACTGTCAGTTAAAAAGTGTTATTTGTGAGACTAGACTGTCGGTTAAAAAGTGTTATTTGTGAGACTAGAATGTCGGTTAAAAATTGTTATTTGTGAGACTAGACTGTCGGTTAAAAAGTGTTATTTGTGAGACTAGAATGTCGGTTAAAAAGTGTTATTTGTGAGACTAGACTGTCGGTTAAAAAGTGTTTTTTGTGAGACTAGAATGTCGGTTAAAAAGTGTTATTTGTGAGACTAGACTGTCAGTTAAAAAGTGTTATTTGTGAGACTAGATAGACTGTCGGTTAAAAAGTGTTAATTCTACGTGACTGTCAACTTTCTCATCACAAAGAATAATCATTGTTTCAATCATTGCCTCAATCATTCATGTAAAATACTTTTCTTTTTTTGGTTTCTCCTTGCTTGTTGCTTGCTAGAAACCAAATATTTTTGGGGTCAAATTAAAGAATCTTTAAAGCTGTATCAATATTCTCTTAAGTACACAATGTATCACGTCGCAGCACTCGCATAAATCTAGCATTTTTTTTTTTTAAATATGTGCAGCACCAGTTTATAGCTCATTGCCCAGCTACAGGTTAAATGTGTACATGTACAATACATGGAGGGCAGTGTCAACATAAATGTGCACATGTACAATACATGGAGGGCAGTGTCAACATAAATGTGTACATGTACGATACATGGAAGGCAGTGTCGCCATAAATGTGTACATTTACAATACATGGAAGGCAATGTCAACATAAATGTGTACATATATGATACATGGAGGGCAGTGTCAACATAAATGAGTACATGTACAATACATGGAAGGCAGTGTCAACATAAATGTGTACGTGTACAATACATGGAAGGCATTGCCATCCTACACATGTCATACTTTTATAACATTTAGCTTTGTACATTTCCTCACTGTAACTCTCTAAACAAGTATGTCAGTTTTCCCAAATTGTGCAGGGCCACTAATAACTTTAAGAGGAACTTTCAAATATTTGGTACAATCATGCGATAGAAAATGAGGAGTCCATTTACAAACCCTACTAAGTGACTTTTTTTTTTGATTTAGAGAAAAATGAGTTTTTGTAAATTAGTTTATATAGCAAATATAGCATTTATATATTTTTAACGGTGAATTTTAGACTTACATAAAGTTTTTTAATCATTAAATACACAAAATACTGAAGATTGACACTTAATTAACTATCCAAGATAGATAACTCATTTATTTTAAAAAAAGTGACTTAGCAGGTTTTGCAATTGGTCTCCTCAAATATACTTTCCAAAATGGAATTTAAAAAAAAATTCTTTTACAGTGTTAGGGCATTCCCATCTTAATATGTTTGAACAAAATATGCATTTTTGAACAAATCTGCTGAAGCATTAAGAAAGTTAACGTAGCAATGATTTGCACTTGCTTGATTGGCTTATTCATGTTAAATTGTAAACTGACAAGGTTTCTTATTGAATGTCAAATTGACATAATGCTTCGTATTATTTGTACATACATTCTATATATAGAGATCAATTATAACTAGCTGATGGTGACCCGAGGGATTGGGGGGGGGCACACAGCTGACCAGAGGCATGTGGGCACACAGCTGACCTGAGTGATGGGGGCATACAGCTGACCCGGGCACACACAAAATGAACGGAGTGAGCTGTCTTATATAAATAATCTCTTGACCTCTAATTCCCATGTTAACTTCTACTGATCTGCCTGTCATCTCCTGATTGGTGCATCATCTCCATCTGATCTGTATGTCATCTACTAATCTTTATGTCATCTTCTTGTGATCAGTAAGATAAGATTTGTTTATTTTATTGATCCAAATAAATGGTAATATATTTTAAATTACTTTGTACATATTCAATTATATTCATTTTCAGCACATTAATAAATCCACATTTTAACCAAGACAACATTTAACAATGTTAACACAAGACATCTGAAGTGTTTCTCTATCTTGAAAATCAGTCATCCCATATAAAAAAGTGAACACCCTTAGTGACAATAATGACTTAATAAGTTTTGTTTTGTAATCTTCATCTGATCTGTATGTCATGTCCTTCTGATCTGTATGTAGTCTCCTTCTGATCTTTATGTCATCTCCTTCTCATGTGTATGTCATATCCTTCTGATCTGTATGTCATCTCCTTCTGATCTGTTTATGTCATCTCCTTCTGATCTGTATGTCATCTCCTTCTGGTCTGTATGTCATCTCCTTCTGATCTGTATGTCATCTCCTTCTGATCTGTATGTCATCTCCTTCTGATCTGTATGTCATCTCCTTCTGATCTGAATGTCATCTCCTTCTGATCTATGTCATCTCCTTCTCATCTGTATGTCATCTCCTTCTGATCTGTATGTCATCTCCTTCTGATCTGTATGTCATCTCCTTCTGATCTGTATGTCATCTCCTTCTCATATGTATTTCGTTCAAATAGCAGAGGGAAATGTTTACTAATTCTATTCGCCCGAACCATTACTTTTTATGTATATATTTGACTTGCAGATTTATTTTTGACATGCTTATAATTCATTGGTGTCCTGCCTACTTCCTTGTTTGCTCTTGTACTTGGCAAGACACGTTTGCTATTCAGTCCTAAAATATAACACAACAGTTTGATAACGTTATTCAGTCTTTAAAATATAACACAACAGTATGATAACGTTATTCAGTCTTTAAAATATAACACAACAGTATGATAATGTTATTCAGTCTTTAAAATATAACAGTATGATAACTTATGTTGAGATTTTTGTAACCATTTTATTAACACTTATTTAGTTCTTCAAAGTTTAATTTTACAACAAAAATTGTTGTTGCTCATTTGTTCATCATCATCTTTCGGATCCAGTGGCCGCTTGGGCATGTGCCCTTTGGCCTGTGCCCTTTGGCCTATGCCCTTTGGCCTGTGCTCACTGCTTAAAAATAAAAAATTCCATTTTTTTTTTGTAAAGCCTAAAAGTAATGTCTTCCATTGTATTGTGGTGAGATTCCTGTTGTTGATGCCCTTTCATCCACTCTTCTGTTTCAAGAAACCAAAAATGCTGATTGCGCTACCTTTATTCTTGAAATAATTGAACTCAAGTGCTGAACCTGTTGTTAGGTATGCAAATAAAATTGGACGGAATGAAAAGATGAACAAAAAAATGAATTTAAATGAGTTGACTGGAGTAAGATGGTACTAATACAAGAATTTAATTTACTGAATTGGCTGGAGTTCTGTTTTGTTCAATCCATGTCTTTCTCATTTCACAACATTAACATCTATGTATTTTTGTATAATGTTATATGAAACTGGAATATCTGACTGAGAACATTGACAATATATATTATATACTATAACGAGAGTAATTTCTTGTCTTATTTCTATTTTGCTGTGGACTTGTGTGTCTGATAAAAGTGATTTATAGTCCAGAGCCTCTGAAGGTCTGAGTTATTTTCAAATACTTTCGATCAATTTTTAAAAAATGTATGTGATTTTTCTCAGTCTGTCTGCCACCGATTTTGCATAACCATGACACACCCAAAACTGTTGTTAGGGAGAAAAGAGAAAAAGAAAGAGAGGGGGGCGGATAAAAATACGGATCTTGCAGTGGACATAACACCTGGCAATAGAAAATTAAACAACAAGGGCCATCAGTCATCAGAAATATGCCTAGCAATGGACCAAGGGCCGAGCAGTAGAAAAATGCCTGGCAATGGACCAAGGGCCGAGTAGTAGAAATATGCCTGGCAATGGACCAAGGGCCGAGTATTAGAAATATGCCTGGCAATGGACCAAGGGCAGAGCATTAGAACTATGCCTAGCAATGGACCAAGGGCCGAGCAGTAATTAGCCTGGATATGACTTAAAACCTTGGCAATGATAAATAATGACCTATCAATGAAAGGCAACAACAAAGGAGATCTCTAAAGTTATTTTTTTAACTGTGCTCTGTTTTTTGTTGTATTTTCATTTGTCCTGTGTGTTGGAGAATGCTCTAAGCCGAAACTTTCACATCTTATTTGTCCTGTCTTTTGATTCAAGCTTCCACTTACCTTATTCTACTAGTTCTGTCAATGAACAAAGGGCCCGTAAGGGACTAGAAAGGACAAAAGGTCTGGCTAAAGACTGCAGGGAACATAGGTCATAGGTTCTATCAATGAACAGAGGTCCCGAAAGGGACACAACATGACAAAAGTAAAAGGTCTGGTTAAAAACTGCAGGGAACATAGTTCATAGGTTCTGGGTAAGAACAAGCTTGGCATAGGGCAAAGGCACTGGGAAAATATACAAAAGTCACAGTAAGGGAAATTGGTTATGTGAACAGTATCAGCAAGGGAGAAAGATTTTGTGAAAATAGGCAAAAGTCACAGCAAGGGAGAAAGATTCTGTGACAAATGGACAAAAGTCACAGCAAGGGGGAAAGATTCTGTGAAAATGGACAAAAGTCACAGCAAGATCGAAAGATTCTGTGAAAATGGACAAAAGTCACAGCAAGGGAGAAAGATTCTGTGACAAATGGACAAAAGTCACAGCAACTGAGAAATATTCTGTGAAAATGGACAAAAGTCACAGCTAGGGATAAAGATTCTGTGAAAATGGACAAAAGTCACAGCAACGGAGAAAGATTCTGTGAAAATGGACAAAAGTCACAGCAACGGAGAAAGATTCTGTGAAAATGGACAAAAGTCACAGCAAGAGGGAAAGATTCTGTGAAAATAGGCAAAAGTCACAGCAAGGGGGAAAGATTCTTTGAAAATGGACAAAAGTCACAGCAAGGGGGAAAGATTCTGTGAAAATGGACAAAAGTCACAGCAAGGGGGAAAGATTCTGTGAAAATGGACAAAAGTCACAGCAAGGGGGAAAGATTCTGTGACAAATGGACAAAAGTCACAGCAAGGGGGAAAGATTCTGTGACAAATGGACAAAAGTCACAGCAAGGGGGAAATATTCTGTGACAAATGGACAAAAGTCACAGCAAGTGGGAAAGATTCTGTGACAAATGGACAAAAGTCACAGCAAGATGGAAAGATTCTGTGAAAATAGCAAAAGTCACAGCAAGGGAGAAAGATTCTGTGACAAATGGACAAAAGTCACAGCAAGGGAGAAAGATTCTGTGACAAATGGACAAAAGTCACAGCAACTGAGAAAGATTCTGTGAAAATGGACAAAAGTCACAGCTAGGGATAAAGATTCTGTGAAAATGGACAAAAGTCACAGCAACGGAGAAAGATTCTGTGAAAATGGACAAAAGTCACAGCAACGGAGAAAGATTCTGTGAAAATGGACAAAAGTCACAGCAAGAGGGAAAGATTCTGTGAAAATAGGCAAAAGTCACAGCAAGGGGGAAAGATTCTTTGAAAATGGACAAAAGTCACAGCAAGGGGGAAAGATTCTGTGAAAATGGACAAAAGTCACAGCAAGGGGGAAAGATTCTGTGAAAATGGACAAAAGTCACGGTAAGGGAGAAAGATTCTGTGAAAATAGGTAAAAGTCACAGTAAGGGGGAAAGATTCTGTGACAAATGGAGAAAAGTCACGTTAATGTAGAAAAATTCTGTGAAAATGGACAAAAGTCACAGCAAGGGGGAAAGATTCTGTGACAAATGGACAAAAGTCACAGTAAGGGGGAAAGATTCTGTGAAAATAGGCAAAAGTCACAGTATGGGGGAAAGATTCTGTGACAAATGGACAAAAGTCAGAGCAAGGGGGAAAGATTCTGTGACAAATGGACAAAAGTCACGGTAAGGGAGAAAGATTCTGTGAAAATAGGCAAAAGTCACAGTAGTAAACAAAGGTTCGTGAAATGGATACAGGACTCGACAATTTTAGAAAACGTTGTGTTGCGTCACTTGACATATGATAGAAACATGTGGTTGAACTAAAAGTAAAAGAACATTCTTGTTGATGTATTTCATAACTAGGTGGGTGTGTTTGGTCCCGGGTGTGGGATGTGGGTGGGTGGGTTTGGACCCGGGTGTGTAAGGTGGGTGGGTGGGTTTGGTCTCGGGTGTGGGATGTGGGAGGGTGGGTTTGGTCCCGGGTGTGTAAGGTGGGTGGGTGGGTTTGGTCCCGGGTGTGTAAGGTGGGTGGGTTTGGTCCCGGGTGTGGGATGTGGGTGGGTGGGTTTGGACCCGGGTGTGTAAGTTGGGTGGGTGGGTTTGATCCCGGGTGTTGGATGTGGGTGGGTGGGTTTGGTCCCGGGTGTGTAAGGTGGGTCGGTGGGTTTGGTCCCGGGTGTGGGATGTGGGGGGTGGGTTTGGTCCCGGGTGTGTAAGGTGGGTGGGTGGGTTTGGTCCCGGGTGTGGAATGTGGGTGGGTGGGTTTGGTCCCGGGAGTGGAAGGTGGGTGTGTGGGTTTGGTTCTGGGAATGGTAGGTTGGGGTGGAGGGTCGATCTAGCATTATGTGAGTTTATTTCACTATTTCTCTCCGACTTGTCTCTGTCGTTAGAAACCATGTGGGATTTGTCTATATGGAGAGACACAAAAGGCATGGTAAGACACAAAGGCCTGGGTAGACACAAAATGACTGGTAAATACACAAAAGGCCTGGGTAGACACAATAGGCCTGGTAAGACACAAAAGGTCTGGCAAAACACAAAAGGCCTGGCAAGACACAAAATGACTGGTAAGACACAAAAGGCCTGGGACTGAGCCTGGATAGACACAAAACGGTCTCTTACGATTCAAAAACGTATGACGTACGGAAGATATCGTATGTGAAGCGCCCGATGTATACAGTCCTACACGTACAAGATGTAGCTAAATTTGAAATCCAAATCACAGACCACATAGTAGTTGTAAACTAAAATTGGACATAGGCCTATATATGATCTTAGTGTTTTGATACACAATTACATTTAGATCCCCTCACAAATACGTTAGCCACTTCCCTTACAGACAGAGGCGTAGCTAGAGTGTCTGGGGCCTGGGGACATCTGCCCATGCCCCCCTTAGCTACGCCCCTGCCTATGGGTCATTGATATTGATGGATGACCCCCAAACATTAAAATGCCATCATCTTGTTCGCCATTTTAATAGTTTCGTTGTCATGTTTAATTGTTTGATATTACACTGTGATTCGATTAACAATGAAACAACTTTCTCTCTCACACACAGACAGACAAGAAAGTCTGCTAAAATCTATGGTGGAAGAATAGCGTCTAACATTCGATGAAACGGGATTCTCTACGGATGGTTGTTTAAAAAAAAAAGAAGAAGAAAAGGTGAACACTCCTGTAACGGTGGAAACTCAGAATATTTTCGTGTTTCAATTCATGAAAGGGGAGAGGTGGGCACACCAGGATTAAGACCTTTGTGGGCCCTCGACACAACCAGCAAAGAGCCCCCCCCCCCCCCCCCCAAAAAAAAATAAAATAAAAATAGCACGTCCCTGTCCGTGACATGCAGGCAGACGAGGATAAACGCAAGCCCCTCGAGCCCGGGGCAAAAAGATCACGTTGCACACTTCATTGCCTTATAACTTATGGATAATCCAGCTCGGGGATGAGAGCAAGCACACGTCATAAGCCAGAACCTCCAGTAATCCCAGCAGGATATGCCAGGGCATTCTAATAGATTACTGTTTTTTTTTTTTTTTGTCGTGGAACAATGCCAATTTTGTTTACATTTGGCAGGTTCAAGTTTGCGTATTGTTAAATCTTAGCTGTTTGTCCCCCAATTTAAAAATAACAACTGCATGACCATCTGGAAAATTAGTTTAGATCATTATTCTTGGCACCACCTAGCTCTCCAAATCTATTCATCTCTCGAAATCAGGCGCATCTTCCTAGGCCCGTACGCCGTACTCTCAGTCTCATCTCATTGTCTGATGTTCAGGGGCATCTGGTGTGGAAACATTTTCCCTAGCTACGCCTTCCTCGGCCGATTTCACACCTTACTCCGTGACCATAACTCGACTCTACACGGCCAAGGAAGTGGGGGACGGGGGGAGGGGGGCGTGGCCAATAATAAACGTGCCGAACAACACACGAATTTCAACCCCCACGGAGGACTGGACCCGGGTGTGTGTTGGGGGAAGGGGGTGATTGGCAGGTACCGCCAGTATGCCATTGACTTTGTACGTGTTGAATCGCTCTTCCTTCAAACAGATACAGAGCGTGTGATACATGGCCAACAGAGCGAGTGGAAAGCTCAAATTAGTCAGGGAATTACTTTGCTCTATTTCATGATTCGGTAAGGCATATATTTTGGGGGTAAAGAAATATACGTAAAATGAACCGCACATTGCTTGTAGCAACTTGGTTCAAAATGTTCATTGTTCTCAATGAAGACAGCTCACACCTGTTGGATTTTAAAAAGAGGCCGAGAATTATTCTGAGAGGCGGAGAGGGAATGCATTGTCAATGCGGAGTTAATTGACATTGATTGAATAATCAAACTTAAATTGATTGTAACGATACAATGTCGTCAATTAACCTACAGCACTAGTACTAGCCTACAGCCTATACTATAGCATATACAGTACAGACTTAGCTACATTTATAAAATAATTGTTGACTCGTTCAACTGTTTTAATAAATTGCAATTGTTTATCTTTAACTCTGCAAATACTACCTACCAACTACGATTTTTAAAAAAATGTGATAACTTTGGACAGCCTGACCTGACTCTATGAAAAATAATCGGTTCTTTTACTTTTGTCTATATTCTAGCAATGTTAATAGTAATTATAGTAGTCACTCTACCAACTATTGTGACTATAGTCTCTAGCCTAAAAAGGCACTGGCACTATGTATCTGTATGGCATGGCATGGGCCCACAAACTCATTTAATCGTAGTAATTACGCTAAATTATGACCATTCTGATTCTGTTTAATTTCAAGCCTTCATATTCTGCTTTGCACGTGTTATTTGTTCGTAAACTGTATACTAAAATTATGGTCATTGATAAATGATATAAAATAAATACGCTAAAAGCCCGCTTAAAACACTAAAATTTAGGATATTGCTATACTATATACACTACGATATTATATTACGGTATTATAGGCTATTCATTTAATATTTAAATTAATATTAAAAGTGACATTTTCTTTTATATTTCAATTTCAAATAGATGGAAATCATTGATTTCTTTGAAATACGTAGGGTTAAGTCTCAAGTCTTGTAATTAAAATATATTTCGGCTATGTCACATTTCATTGTGAAGATTTAGGTTCCTAAATGCAAATTTAAAAAAAAACAAAACTGAGAGATTCAATATCCCAAAATAAAACCAGTTGTCATAGGGTCAAAGGTCACGTGAGACGGGCGAGGTGTTAGGTGACCCCGACGATATCAGTGGACGTGGAGTCAGTAGTTTGTAGCAGTCAGTTAAAACCGAGGAACTGTCTATTCGCAGGTATATTCAATAAATTATTGTAAAAAGCTCTGCCTTAGGCGTATATTTTAAATTTACTCGAACTATAACAATAGCCAATTATTATTTATAGACTTAAATAACGCTAAGACTAAACTATCCGACAGGCTACTGCTATTACTATGAATTGGCCCTAAACTGTGTGAGAAGAAATAACGTTAAATTTTACTACTGGCACTCCTTGTCCTTACTTAGACTTACTAACTTACTTAAACTTTGGTTTTATAAATAATGAAATGCATAACTTGAAACCCACTTTCGCTGTTTACTCATCAGACAATGACAATAAAATTGTCAATATTTCATCTTTAAATAAATTTTTAAAAATTGTTTCAGTTTCAATTCAAATGGCTCAAATGCACTAGGACTAGATTGATTAACTAGATTGTGCCTACCTACCTAATACTAATAAAAATAATTAATAATATGACTTAACAAGAGACACTATCTTCTATAGTTTTATAGTAGTATATCAATAATATCATCATATGCTATACTATAGATAGTAGTCCAGTAGGCCTAAAACCTATACCTATAGTAATAGTCTATAATAATATAATTTATATCAATATTACGAAGTGGCTATTGGTACACGGCTACCAGAATTGAGAGGTTGGGATTAAAAAAACGATTTAAAATATATTTGTTGGGGTTGTAAGACAAAATTTGTTATCAAATGAAAGATAATTGAATGGACTATATGTTTGTAAACTTAATGCTTCAGTTTAACTAAAATAAACTACCACAAATGACATCCGAATAGCATTAGTCAAAATGGACCCGGACACGCAGCGCCCCCTTTCGGACCCGAGACACATTGATTGGCAATTGTTGTTTGTTTCACCTTAAGATAGGGGAAAAGAGGGGGGGGGGGGGTGGAATAGAAAAAAAAACTGCTACAATGTTTGAATGTTTGGATTCCCATCTGCTGTAGATCATTTTCCACATCACCCATCCATCTAAGCCTAGGTCTGCCCTTTAGCTGTTTTAGGGGTTTTGGTTGGTTTTATTCTCCATCCATATTCATCTTTTGTTGGTCCATGTATTTTCTGTAGAACTTTTCTCTTCCATGTTTTGTGCAGTTTTTATTGCCTTCCTAATAATTTATAAAAATTATGTATGTATTCTTTCATTAAGGTTATTTTTACTTTTCTTTTATCCCACAGAAAGCTGAACAAGAGACTGTTAGCTTAAGAACAGTAAGCTCGACAAGAGACTGTTAAACACAAATATATTCTCAAAAAAGCTCTGACGATTCAAAATATAACCTGGCTCATCTCGCGTCAGGGCTACATGGCCTCGGCTAATAATCACAACACTGTGGCATCTGCAACATCTGTACTTCGCTCAGGGGAAGGCTTCAACCAGCCTGTTACACCCGGTCAGAACAGTTTAATTGGTCTGGGACTAGAGCATCAAGACCAAGCAGCCAAAACAGCAGCTTGGATTCTAATGTCTTTTCAGTCCAATCCTAATCATTCCATGTCACACTCTCCAACCCCTCCCAATTTAAACTCTCAGGGAAATGCCTACACTCATATTCCAAACCAAAGTGAGGCCCAAAGTAAGCAGTTTTCTACTTTTAGACCAAACATGACACAGCAAGGCTTGGAGCCAGGTAGAGGAGCACATTTAAGGGATTATAATCCAAATGGAGCGTTGGTCACTTTAGCACAAGCCATGAGTCAATACATGACTCCAGCAGGATCAGAACTGTTAACTCAAGGCCAGAGAGATGTGTCAGGGAATTTCCGTACAGCTGCAAATCAAAATAGCTTTGCATCGCATAATCCATATCACATGGGAACACAGCTGCACCAAGATAAACATTTCCCAAACAATGGCTTTGGGAATTTGATAGCTACACAAAATCAGGCATCAGATATAGGAATAAACAAAATTTACAACAGCTATGAAATGCAGCTAAGGGACTTTAACCCAGCAGCTAGCCAGTCTTTTTTATCACACCAACAAGCTGCCAATCGAATGACAGACCCTATGGATATGAGACAAGAGGCAGTTGATTTAAGAACTGGCAATAGCACTGACAGTTTTCAAAAGAATTGTGATCAACAAAGAGAACAAGAGAAATACGACGAGCATAAATGTGTTTCCATCTCACATCAAAACTCAGTGTCAAAGCGGCAAGAGCGAGAAACCAATCTGCAAAGCTCAGCTTCCACAGCTGATAAAGCCCTGACCAATAAAGCTTCATATGAGGATAATAATTCTGATACATCTGATCAGGCAACAAATTTTAGAACAGTTCAGCAGCAGCCCTTCAACTTTTTGGGACAGAAGTCTGGTTACGGTGCAAGTCAACAATCTGCACAAAGCTCGACTCAATCAGCTGATAATAGTACAACCAACAACGCTCTAAATGAGGATCTTACCTCTATGACTTCTGATCAGACAATGAGTTTTAGCATGGCCCAGCAGCCCTATAACTTCTTCAGGCAGATGCCCAATTATGGTATATATCAACCATCTCATTTCCTATCCACGACTGGCCACTTTCCATACGCCTCGCAGAACTCTTTCCTTCCTTATGTCTTCAATGCTAATGGAATGGGAGCAGCGGGTATGTCTCAAGGAAATCCATACTATTTACCAATGTCGATGTTTCCTACTGCCGAGGCTTACTACTCAGCTGCTGCTGCAAACTTAGCACAGGTACAGTTCCCATCAATGACTGGACATAGCAACCCAGCTCAGTTCACTCCATCTTTTACCCCAAATGGTGGACCAAACAGGCCAACTAACCCTGCTGCCAAGCCGCCCAGAAACAGAAAAAAAGCAACTTCAACAACAGCAGCTGCTGCAAAAGTACAAAATCTAAATTCTAATCTGCAATCTCAAAATCCAGCAATGTCACAACTTTTAAATCCACATTCTCACCTAGCTGGTCCTTATTTTAACCCTGGAGCATTAAACATGGCTACATTATCACAAGTACCACCCAGTAATCCAATTGGCCATGAACAAAATAGCAATTCAGATCCCAAACTAAAGGCTAGGCAGAATAAGCAAATGAAAAGAAAGCCAAAAGAAAATAAATTGGAAGATGATGCTATGCATCCAAACCCTGGCAAAAAATTGAAATCCGGTGATATGGACTGGTATCAACAGCATATGTTGAATGGAAAACACCCAGAGGAGTTTGAGAATAAAATGAAAAGTTTGAAACAAGCGATAATCAGATCAGCATTGCAGACAAAACATGCTGGTAGATGTTCATCTGGAATCTCACCACCTCAGAATAACATACGGGGGGCATCGACCATGTCAACAGAACAGAACAAAACTGGCGGGGTTGGTGACAGAACTATTAGTGAACAGAAAGCTTCATCTCCCGCAAATATGCAAGAGTATAAAGACCCTTCTTTGACGTCACTCAGTCAGATGGTAAATGCAGTTTCAGCACATACTGAAACAATGTCATCACAGTCTAATTCAAGACAGAGTTACCAGTCAAGTTTTTGTAACATTGACCCCACCAGTACCAGAGATTTCTTGGAAGAAGACACATCAGAAAGTGAAAAGTTGACACTGGAGTCAGGCTTCAAGCCCTTCGGTTCTTTGCCCTTAAATCAAAATAATTCCCTGGGAGATAAGAAAATTCCTCATCCTGACATCTCTGTTCATGACAGACCAGAAAAGGAGATTCCTGAATCTGAAACATTGACAGAAACACAACAGAAATGTGGGACTTTGACGGACACTCGTCCCCCATCTCTGAGAAACAATTATTCACAGGACTGGCCCATCAATCCCACTGCCAGAAACTCTCAATGGACAATAGAAAGTTCAGGAAGTGTTTTGAATCAACTGGACAGTGCTGAGAGCCATTTTTCAGGCTCAGCAGTGCAATCTGTAGATGGTGGAAATAATGATGGAAACATCCATCCACAAAATGCTGACTGGGACTTGTCAACACCAGTGACCTCAAGGTCTAACTGTGACAGTGTTCCCTCAATGTCATGTTTGCATGTTGATACAGGCCTCAATAAATCAGATGACGACCGGCATTCAGCCATGTTTAACAGCCCTGAAGAAGTTCAAGTTTATCCTACATCCCATAATGCAGCAGCAAAAAACCAGAATGAGGCTTCACCTGCCAACGATTGTCTTGTAAAAGAAAGTGACAGGGAGGCTGCAGACACCATTCCTTCTCATTATGAACAAAAAAGGATGATGTATGAAAACATGACTGGTGGACACAATGGGGACAGGACTGATCAAATCTACAAATCCACAGATTGCAATGATTCCAACAGTCCTCAAGCAAATACAGTTCTAGAAGAAAGTGCAGCTGAGACAGATAGAAAGGCTAATGGCATCACAGAAAAGACAGACAATTGTTTTCAAGAATTTCAGCCTCATATGTCTGGTTCATTTATTAACTCCAGCCTTTCAGTGCCTGGCAGTGAAACTAGACAAGATTCCCACAGGCCTACAGATCATAACAAAAGTTATGAACCTGTCTCTTTTGGAAATATTTCATCGGCAGGGACTTCTTCTGTTGATTATTTAACATGGCCACAATATGGTGGCTACACGAAAGAAAATAAAAATCCCCATACTCTGTCCTATCTTCCTGCATATCTCAAAAGCCCTACAAAGCAGCTGGGAGCACATGATGTGGACTCTGTGTGTGTTTCTGAACAGGTCCCCGCATTCTCCTACATGTGGGACAGAACTAATGTCCTTGCACCAGGGGATGATCTAATGAAACAGGAAGGACATTGTGAAAGTTCTGTTGTACAAAAATGTGATTTTATTGATTCAAGATTTAATGGTGTAAGTCCAGAAGATGCTCTGTTACTGAGACCAAAATGCAATAGTGAAGGTAGATACATGTACAGTGATACTCTATTTTAATTATCTCCGTCATCGTTTTACTGGACCCCCCCCCCCCCCCCCCCCACTAATCTGCATAAGCCAAATTCCTTAAACTAATTTTCCTAATGATATAATAGCAACTGTACCAAACTAGTTTCTGCAAGTTAAATTTGTCGCCAGTTGTGTGATCTGATTTGTTAACTTTTGACTTAAGTTAACTCTGCTAATAATTTTAATAGACACTCATAGACAAATCTTTAACCACCATTTATGAATCTCATGACTCTTCATCTTTTTTAAAAAAAAGTTTGATTAATGTAACTCCAGGAGAGAGACGTTAATTGAAAGCTACCAACCTAAGCATTTTGCTTCAATTAGATAAAGCAAGTATTAAATCAGTTATGGTAAAATTTTCTACAGCTAACTTTATAAATTAACTTAGCCAACTGCAAATGTACATTTAAAAAAAGATGACAATTTTGTGGATCATTATGAAGCTGTACAAAAAAATTTAAAAAAAAAAAAAGCTAGTAATTGATCAAAGTTGGAAGTTAAGGTCAAGGTTGCTATGTTTTATATCCATTTCCAATATTTTATTTTAATTACAGCAATTTCCAATAGTGAGAATTTCTTGGTGGGAAAAGAAAGATCTGAGGATGTGGTACTGTGGTCACATGACAAGAGTCACAGAAGCGGTGACCCAGAATCTCGTACAAATATGATCTTAGAAAATGTTACACAACAATCTCTTTCTCAGAGTACTGTGTCAGCCAATCGGGATAGAGCAGAGCTTGCTGGCAGTTTATCTCTCCATGATCCAGAAAACACACTGACTCTACCTTTGAGTGCACCTGAACCCTCTGAACCCTCACAACACTTGGTTTCAGCTGAGATTATCAGACGAGAACAGACTCACCAATATCTAGGTGACAGTGACACTTGTATGTCTCTCGTAGATGGAGTTGAATTCAACAGTCTGGCAAGTTGCAAAAATGAAAGAACAGATGAAACACCAGATTTAGCCAGCACCAACACATTTTTGTGTGAAACTCCAGATTCAGCCAGCACATACTTGGGTGGAACTCCAGATTTAGCTAGCACATACTTGGGTGGAATTCCAGATTTAGCTAGCACATGCTTCGGTGGAACTCCAGATTTAGCTAGCACATACTTGTGTGAAACTCCAGATTTAGTTAACCCATGCTTGGGTGGAAGTCCAGATTTAGCTAGCACATACTTGGGTGGAAGTCCAGATTTAGCTAGCACATACTTGCCTGACAACCAAACTATTAAGCAAGAAGTTGAGGAAGACAGCACAAACTGCAAATCACCCAGGAACACTCAAATAAATGGAAGTGAAGCCGACATGAAAAATGGTTCAAGTTTTGAGGTTAGGTGTCAGGTGGTTGAATCCAACCAACCAAAGTCTGAAATATCCAAGACATTCTTTACAGGAATAGTTAAAAAGCACACACATTATTTCCCAAAACATCATGAAATGACTCAGAGTAGTCAGAGTAAGGTTACAAAGGTACAAACTAAAATATCATGTTTTTTTAAGTCTAATTATCACAAGAAATCGGATAGTGTTCCCCAGTCAACTATTGGTTGTAATTCTGAAACACCACAAAATCAGTTAAAGGCTGTTATGGCTACATTAAAAGTGGAGAAGTATTCTGAAGTGAATTATGGGGATAACATAGTGAAGGTGGAGGTCACTTCTCCACGCAAAAGACTTCAGAAAAGAAATTATTCTCCGTCTCAAGGACTTGATAATGCAAAATCCAAGAAACTGAAACTATCTCAGCCTACACAGAGTTTAGCTGCGCTCCCAGTTTTCAGCAGAGGAAGACAGATGCTGCTCAAAGCACAGACACAAAACCTCCATAAACATTGCTCCTTACCAGTCAAGTTGTCTTCCAAAGTGACGTCTACATTTAAAACGCCATGTACAAGCGTTCCATACAAGTCTTCATGGAGTAAGAAGCACAGAGCAGTTACAATTGGTACCATTTCAAAGAATTTGTCAAAGACTTCAAAGTTAAAAAACACTGCCAAATTTTTTGACTTGACAAAATTCCCTGCTGCAAGTGTAATGTCCAAAATAAATTCTAGCTGTGTTGAGAGTAGCTTAAAACTTCTTTGTCCTTTGGGAGCTTTGGAGAAATTAGGGTTATTTAATTTTCCTCAGCCTAGAGATAAATATTTTGTCATCAAAGTCGAGGATAACAACTTCTCTTGCAAGCCGCTTGTTATGCAAATGATAAATAACTTGGCACCGGTTGACAGCGACACATCACTTGTTTACAACGCAATGAGTGGCATGGCATCAAAGTCCAGTTGCAAGAACAGTATGGTGTCATCCACAAATGGGGTCATTAAAGCTTCCGGTGTGAAAGTGGCTCTGCCGACCGTATCCAGAATGGTATGTGATATTTGCGGTCGTCAGTACAGCTGCACAACCCAGCAGCATATTAATGGGGATGGACATAAAGCTATAGTAAGCAGTCCAGATTTTTACAGCGCACTAGACGCACAGATTCTGATTGTAGGCAGTGTCGATGCATTCATTCAGTTGGTGGTTAAAGTGCAACATAAAACATTAACAGCGAATCAAAATACATTTCCAGAAATTATTGGTGACTTGGATTCTGGAGAAAATGAAAATAAAAGTCGTGTTGGCAAACTGATGAATCCAGGAATGCCAAATAATCAAATACATTCCCAAGTGAAACATTGTCAGGTTTCTTTAGTAAGTGGATTTTTATTCAAAGAGATTTGTAATTCCAAGATTGAAGTGGGGAATTCTGAAGCGGAACAGGGCCTGACATATCACAGACCATTGGACAAGCAAATGGTTTTACAAGCCCCAGTCTTGAATGTTGTAAATGTGCCATACATCTCAAGGAAAAGATCATTCTCTGATGTATGCCCAGAATTAGTTGGAGTAAAGAGACAAAAAACTTCAGGGCGAATGTGCTGTAAATATAAGGCAGGAGACAGTGCCATTCCTTGTCTTCAACTGTCTGAGCAGTTAGACAGCCTGGAGATTTCAACTCAAACAAATCTGGGGATGGCAGTCGCTCGAATCAAACTCCCATTGGAGGTTGCTGAACCAGATCAGGACAACAGCGATACTTTTGAATGGGAAGTTGATCAATTGCTGAAAATTGCCTACCCTTCCTGCTCCAGGAGGACAAGGAAATTACCCAAACTAAAAGCCCTAAAAAAGCCCAAGGAAACATTTGTGTTGGTCAAGGATTTGTGTCCAGTGAGTGGCCTATGTCCAACTAACTTAAACCATGAGGTTAGTTCTGTAAATTTGTTCCATCAGTGCCTTGAAGAATTGCAAACTGGAGCTAAGAACGACTGCATCAGTGCTTTCTTCCAGAGCAATGATTGCTTGAAGCAGAGTATACCTACATGGAATTTATTGTCCAATAAGTTTTTTCCAAATGTAGGAGCAACAAACAATTAAGATAGCCAAATGGGTCATTGGATACTTTATGCACATCATTGGATACATTGTGCACATCATTGGATACTTCATGCACATCATTGGATACATTGTGCACATCATTGGATACTTCATGCACATCATTGGATACTTTGTGCATTTCATTGGTTACTTTTCCCAGTCATTGAATATAGTACTCTTTATAAATTTTAATTTAATATAATGGGCCAATTGATGCTATCAATATTTCAAGGGCGTATTGATTTGAACATAAGTAATGAATGGGTATTTGTGTGAAGAATTGCAAAATCATCCATATTTATCTTATCTAAAATTAAGTTGTTGGCATAACATTGCATTGTAAAATAACATTTCTGGGTAATTTGTTTTGTCTGAAGTGCAGTTGTGCTGACATTTTAAAACAACCTCCATTTTTAAAATAAATTTTAATGCAAAAAAAAAACAACAAATGTTTAAACTGCATTTATAATTTTTTTCTCATTTAAATATCGTAGACAATGTTTGGTTTCATATAGTCAATTTTTTTTTACCAGAAAAGTTTGTTAAAGTTTGGTCGATCTTCTCAAATTTTTTAAACTTGTGTTTGCATTGGTAGTGTGGATACAACTAATTGGTAGTGTCTATACAACTAATTGGTAGTGTCTATACAACTAATTGCTATTAAGCTACAATTAAAGTTGCACTCATTCTTACATGGACATTTTTAAGACTCGTATTGAAACTTTCAATGTAAAAGAAAAATAATTTTTAACGCAGTAATTGAGGCGTAAAATATTTTGGAATTGGAACTTCTTAATATAATTTTTATGATCACTCTTACTTGTCTTACTTATACTTATACAGAATAGCACATAAATTCATTTTTTAAAAAATATTTATTTTTCATTATCACAAAATACATCATACATCAAACGAACTTTAACAATATTCACACAGTTAGGTATATTTCTCCAACAAAATGTACATTATAAAAGTCTCTGATATTCATCTATTCAGTCTTTCTTAAACATTTAATCCTCATTACTGATGTGCAATGAAGTAACTGATAAATATCACATTTTAGTTAACTGCCTTCTACCCCTTACTGGTAATTGCATCAAATATTCTCCGTACACAGTTGCAGATGGCTTGGGCTTGGTCCTGAAAAATGTTTTATGGTTTTTGTAATTTTGAAAATTAAGATACATCATTAATTGTACTGCTTGTCCCTGAATATGTTATAATCTAAATGACACACACTGTAAGTGATACCAATACAAATATGTTGATACTTTTGGAAGTTATTAGTTCTTAAATCTTCCATAGACACTGGAAGATATTAGATTTTTAATAATCAACTTGACATTAAAAGTTAGTAGTTTTAAAATCAATTTACCTCTGAATGACATTGAAAGTTATTAGTTTTAAAATCAATTTACCTCTGAATGACATTGAAAGTTATTAGTTTTAAAATCAATTTACCTCTGAATGACATTGAAAGTTATTAGTTCTAAAATCAATTTACCTCTGAATGACATTGGAAGACATAACACTTGTACATGTGTTTGCCAACTTGGCCAATCTTGACAGCTATATTTTGGTTTTTGAAGCCATCACTGTATTGAATCAGTTGGGCTATGGTATGCAATGGATGCCTTTGGAGTACCTCCTACATGCAAAAAAATGGCAAAGTATTTAGCTCTGTTTAAATTTCAAGTACTTTCTTTATGCAGTATTGCTTAACTATGCCTTGTTTTACTTTAAACAATGAAATGAAATGTACTTTAAAAAAAAATAAAAAATTAAAAGTTTCAAAAAAATAATTTGACTTTTGAAAATGATGGCTTTAACTTTAAGATTATTATTTAAGTACAAATTATCAGAACTACCTGTCCACTGGTATCGACAACTTTTATTCCGTGCCTGGACACAAACATCACAACCTTGTTCTCCTCTGACTGTACCATTTGGAGTCTGCCTTCAATCTAAAATATATTTTTATCAATAATAAATATTTTCTGTCTTTATCTTAAGCAAAAACACCAATCACATATTTCTTATTCTTTTGCATATTTTGTAAGAGGAACACCAGTCTCTTATTCCTAGCTCTTATGGCTGTACTCATCATTCAAGATACCAAACAATAATTACTAAATTTGAATTTTAACATAACATGACAACAATTTAACATAAATAAAACATTAATTGTAAATAAAATATTACTTCCAAGCGCTGATACTGCTTTATAATATATAGAATTGTTTTATTTCCAAGCTTTGATATTGCATTTTGATATTCTTCCAAATTCTGATACCGGTACTGATTTATATAGTATTGTTCTACTTCCAAGCTCTTATACTGTTTTATATAGTATTGCCTACTGAAATATATCATTAGGAAATGGCGTCAGCGGGCCGTCGAGCTCGCGCTCCTTATGCCCTCCCTGGCGCCCACCCACACATGCCAGTCGCCGGGTTTCCCCGACGTCAGGCCGTGCGAAGGAGCGTCAGAGATCTCCCAGGGCGTGAAGCGTCCCCACCAGCAACCGCTCTATCGGGTTTGCCGATGGAGACCCTCCCCGCCCGGAGACATCTGGTCGACCGAAGACGCTGTGTTTCAAGCGTCCGCAGTCCACTTTCCTAGGGGCCGGGACGGTAAATTAACGTCCTAATATCTCCCCCCACCCGTCCCGGGGAAGCATCGGACGCCCTCTAAGAGGGATTCTACAGTGGGTTTCCACCTCGCAACTAATTCGCGAAGTAGCTGGGACGAAACGGTTGCCTAGGAGCAGCTTTCTCAGGGCTGCATATTTAGAATCACCGGCCATAGGCTTCCACCACAGCCTATCGCCTCATATCCCTTAACGGCAACTTGTAATCATGATCCCTACTTCCAAGCTCTAATACTACTTTAGTATTGTTCTACTTCCAAGATCTGATACTGCTTTATATAGTATTGTTCTAAGGGGGATAAGAACAAAGATGTCCATATTTCAGTCTTGACTCACCTGATTCTCCTCTACAATATCTACCAGCTGTGGTTCAGTGTCTCTCTTCTTAGAATTTGTCATGTTGATTTGATCAACTACTCCCAGATAGTACACCTAGTTCCATAAACAAATAGCTTCAATTATTGCATCAAAATGTTCTGTTTTTGCTTTGTTCTTTTCTGTTAGTTATCTAAACTTCATAAACATTTTCAATAGCAATTATATGTCTTATCTTTAATAGGAGTCAGTATGATTTCACTGATGATTATGATACTCATTATCAAAGTCTGATTATTACGACATAAAAAAATACTACACTGATTAACAATTATAAGGATTCGAATTTTGAGTTGAAGAGGGTTAAAAAAACTGTTATATTTGTTTCGTTAAAATACAAAACTAAAATTCTGGTATACAGGCCTCAAAAAGTGATTACTACATCTGATCTGTCAAGCTAATGCAATAGTTTCAGTAATATATCATTTTCCTAAAATAATCATCAAAAAGTGATTACTACATCTGATCTGTCAAGCTAATGCAATAGTTTCAGTAATATATCATTTTCCTAAAATAATCATCAAAAAGTGATTACTACATCTGATCTGTCAAGCTAATGCAATAGTTTCAGTAATATATCATTTTCCTAAAATAATCATCAAAAAGTGATTACTACATCTGATCTGTCAAGCTAATGCAATAGTTTCAGTAATATATCATTTTCCTAAAATAATCATCAAAGCTTACCTGAAAGTGAACTCGCTGATGGAGGATTTTGTCAACTTTGTCTTTTTCATCTTTTGTGTTAGGAGATACATTTTCATTACTTGAGCCACTCTAAAAGATAAAATTTACAATTTTATGACAGAAATCTAAGATCTCCCACAAGATGATGGACATATGGCTTGTTTAGTGCGGCAGCTTCTAATTCTAGTTCTCTTTGTAAGGACTGAATTAAATTGTTCACCCCATTTAAATATACCAAGTGGCAAACTGTGTAAATGTTATTTTGTGGGTTGTCTCTTGGTTACATTAACATTTTCTTCAGTTTTAGCCACATTGGCTTTTCCTACTTACAACGCAAATTAGACCAAGGTAGAGATTTCATCAAAAGCTCAACTTGTTATATAATACAAAATGAAAATGGTAAGTAGGTAAACATAAAAGTCTGTATTAGATTGTCAATAATTTCAAAGGTCGCCCACTGAGTATTCTCTAAATGCGAAACTTCCAACAGTTGTCTCTCTTAATGTTACCCCAAATTTCAAGAAATAGTATGATAGTTGATGTGAAAATGTGGTTAATTTACCCACTCACTACTTATTATATTAATGCAAATAGTATTTAGTACGGTAATACTATGATGATGAGTTTGACTGTAATATACTAACTACTTTAAGTATAACATTACATAAATAGGCTACTGAATTCATTCGTTGTGAATTAATATTTTATTATATACCGTACCCCCGGTATTTATAAATCTTATACCGTATTCAATTATATTTATTTTGAATGATTGATTAGGCCTTCACTATATCATCTAACATGTCAGTAGCAACTTAGAACTTGGATAACTTAGTATTTTAAAACTTAGTTATTACTAATGTAAGAAACATATTAGCTGATAAGGAAGTGAAATTGATCATTTTCTCAGGTAGAGGTTCCCAGGGCGATCAATGTCAAATCCCAAGTGCACTGCGAAATAATAGTGACACAAAATAATTTTTTTATCTTGCGGCGCCCATATGAGTAAGCGATCGCTCCACAGTGCAAAGTTTGGGAACCTTTGACTTTGATCAAAATCAAGGTAATTCGATAGGCCTATCCATAGGATAGTAATCTTTTAGAGCTTGTAAACAATTAGGTTGAGACAGTAGTGGACGTGTATTTCTCTTCTGAACTACATGGGCCTATCTATTGATTTTATATAGGAAACAGTTTGTATGAGTATGATTCATACTAGTAATAAAAGTATGAAATTAGTATGATTATTACAAAAACATTTTGAAGGGAGATTTCTACAAGACTGAAACATTTATTTTAAATTGATTTTTTTGGATGTGGAAGGGGGGTGCACTGGTTTGTGGTGACATAATTTGAGGGGGTTTACCTTTTGTGATATTGGGTGGGGGAACAAAATTGTGTAATTTATGGGTGGCCCCTACCCTAAAGACTAAGACAAGATCAAGACATTCAAGATAAAGCCAATAAAGGACAAAGGCGGTAATAAGTTAAGTAGGCTATACTGGCTTTAGTCAGTATGTTTTTAATCTTTTATTGATTTGAACTATGACTCCGGTATGAACTAGGCTCTCGGTAGGACGATCATTTTATTTTTTAATTATTATAATTATATTATAATTAAAAATTAAGGAATTTACCAAAATTAATACTTTTTTAATTTAATTGTGTGTACGTACGACTTGACTATCCACAGATTCCTTACTACCATTTTGAAAAGGCTTCGTTTTTGGTGGCTTCTTGAACATTTTTATGCTTCTTTTTTATTATTCGTGAATCAATAGATATGATTTATTAATCACAAAGTATGGATATAATAAATGTGTCAACTAAATTTTAAAATGTTTACCAGTGACCATTACTAAATTACTTCGTTCGTTTTTACGAGTTAAGTATTTCAGCTTTTTAAATAGTTAGCAGTGAATAGCAGCAACAATGATAAATCGGTAATTACCGATAAATCCCTGAGGCTAGGATTCATCATTAATTACATATTGTATATTATACGTTTTTAAATTGAAATAGGCTAAAATATTAAATATTTAAAATAAAAGTTTGGGTAGACCAAAGTTTTTTTGTTTTTTTTTTCAAATCCACGAATGATTACGAAAAGTGAAGATGAATATTTCGTGAGGTCAGTTATTCTCCGAGCCTATTGTTTAGGCCGTTGTTAAACATGGCGTCCAAAGAGAAAAAAAAAGCAGAACGAAGGAGTAATAGTTTGAAGAAAATTGATGATTTGGCTATAGAAAAAACAGAAACTGCATCGCAACTTTCAGAAACAGTAGATATCGCGCAGTCAGAAGGGAATACTATCTCAGAAGTTGATCTTGAAAAACAATTGAAAGAAAAAACTCCCGAACCAACTTATGATGAGCCGAGACTTACGGAACTGATTGTCGAGAGGTGAATAAATACAAAAACAAGTCTTGTCTTATACTTATACGTTAACTTATAAGTATGGAGTTTATTCCAATTTAGACATTCTTTGTTAAAGCCTTGGACCATAAAATGTTTTTAAAAAGAAAATTACAGTTCCATGCCTATTGAGGTATACAGCCGATATTGAAATGCAACAAAAAGATGCAGATGGGGAATACTGATTAAAAATTAAAATTTTAAATTGATCCTATACTTTAACTCTAATCAATTTAATCAGGTTCAGGATTAAACTTACTTACCTGCGACAAATTAATTTAAAGTTATTTGATATGAACTGTAGAATAAAGGATATTGTTGTTGAATAGGCTACAGTTTTTTACATTTTGATTTGAATTTGATATTTGAGTATGATGAATATTTATTTATTTATTTATATGCCAGTGGACTTTTGTACTTCTGATCCACTTCAGTAATTTTGCTATTTGGGAATTTGTGTGAAGAGGAAATTTGTAAATATTATAATACAACATTCATCTTTCAACTCTCTTTAATTACTTTAATGGTTATATATCAGAAAAATTAAAGTATTTATATATTTCCAAGGCTGCTGCTATGTGGACACAGGATTCAAGAGTGAGAGGTTGGGTTTATTAGAAAATATAAAAAATATTATTGTAGAGTTTGTAAGACAAAAATTTGGTATGACATGAAAGATAATTAAATGGACTATATGTTTGTAAACTTACTTCTTCAGTTTAACTAAAATAAACTACCACAAATAACACCTGAATAGCATTTGGTCTAAATGGACCCTGGTACACATGGCCGCTATTCGGACTTCAAAACTGCACTCAAGACACATCTCTTCAAACTGTACTATTCCGACAGATTCTCACCCCCCTCTAACCGATAAAAGAGGCTGCTAGGTGTCGTTCATGGCTTACATGTAAATAGTTCTGGTGTGGTAAATTTTTTTTTAATGTCATGTTTATTTTGGCCAATATTTTTATGTGAAGTGTGGGGAGCCCAGCCCTAGGCTGGCATACAGTGCTATATAAGACCACTGTAATAATAATAATAAAAACATCTCTGAATACACTTTTCACCCAGGATGTGGTTGGTATGTTAATCTGGTCTGACACCTATAGACATCTGCATCTTAACTCCCAATGGTAAAAAACTTGTAGAGAGATCAACTATGTTGTTTTTTAACATTAATAATATTATTAGAATACTTCCAGTATTCAAAAGACTTTCTAATTTTTTTTACAGTTATACTGGTGAATTAGTAAGAGGGCTTTATAGTGGGGAAGGAGAAGCCTGGTTCAAAAATGGAAATTCCTACAAGGTACATATTATTACCTGGTGTATTTTAACTTCTTCAGCTTTAAATATTGATTTTTGTATTAAATCATATAAAATGAAAAAGAATTATTGTTAAAATGTTTAATAATTAGAATTTAACATTCATGTATCAACTTACATAGAATTTAAGTTAACATACACTGTTGTTTTGAAATAGATGATGCTGCCGTTATTTAGAGGCTATTTCAAAATATAAAATATTAACAGAAGGCTAATCAGACCAGCCCATGTTGGATTTATTGTGTAGGATTTGACTGTAACCGGCTGAATTAACATAATACGCTAACATTGTTTATTTCAGGGTTTCTTTACTCTGGGACTCATGCATGGCAAAGGGGTTTACATTTGGGCTGATGGTGTTGTATATGAGGTAGGAGACAATACAAACTTTGCTTTATGCTAGACTCTTGTTCTATTTTTTGTTAAATTATTATTTACATTATTAAATAGAATTTTGCTTATAAATCTGATATCCAATCCTATGTGTGAAATATTAAATTGGTGGGTCTTTGATAACCAGTAAGTTATATTATAGGTGGGTCTTTTATAACCTTAGTGTCAAATATTAAATGTATGGATCTCTTATAACCAATGTGTCAAATATTAAATAGGTGAGTCTTTGATAACCAATAAGTGCTATTATAGGTGGGTCTTTTATAACCAATGTGTGAAATATTAAATAGGTGAGTCTTTTATAAAATTACCAAAAATACATGTTTCAAGGCTTAATGAGAGATTAATGAAGACCACTTTACAGGAAATAATAGTTTGTTAAATTTTTAAACTTGACTAAAGTAATTAAATCCAAATAATTCATCTTTATCATATTATGAACAATTATATTAAATGTCTAAATGAAAAAAAGTATGGGAATTGAAGGGGATTGTATTAATTTTGCATTTGATGTATCTTATTTTGAAGGGAGATTTCTATGAGAATCAGATAACAGGGAATGGTAGCTACACATGGCCAGATGGAAGGTTTGTACTTTGAAATTTTAATGAATATAATACTGTCATCTAGGATCCTTAACAGCAACTACAAGTTCACAAAACGTCTTCTACAATTCCACAATACACTAAAATTAAGACATCTCGTGATACACTAACTGCCACTGACTAATGAGTACTTGCAACTTTCACACTACAATGATAACTTAACAGAAAGTCTCAACTGAAATCAAGGTATGAGATGTGCCCTGTGTTCACTCAGCATTTATTCATCTCACTTTTTTATTGACCTTTCATTACCCAACCAAACACAACTGACCCTCACATAACCCGACCAAACACAACTGACCCACACATAACCTTACCAATCACAACTGACCCTCACATAACCTGACCAATCACAACTGGCCCTCACATAACCTGACCAATCACAACTGGGCCTCACGTAACCTGACCAAACACAACTGGGCCTCACAAAACTATACACAAATTCATGACCAACAACTATGCCGTACACAAATCATGCCCCCACTCCAGTTCATAACATGGACCAATAATATTCAAATATAATCTTATAAGACTAATAATTTGCTTTACTGAAGTGACTGATATAATTTCTTTGATTTTGTAAGAATTTTAAGAATTAGTTTTACTTTTCAATAGGTGAAAAAGGTTGAAATGAAATAATTAAATTATTTTGTTCTTTAACTTTAAGAGATAGCTTACAGATCTTCAGATTAGTTTTAACAAGAAAGTTTTCAAAAAGTCAACATGATGATAGGACTGCTAGGGGAACGTTATACATTTTAAGAATACTTTCTTGCGTTGACTATTGGCTCATTAAAAAAATTATTTCTTTATATCATTTTAAGTAATACCATATATAAGGAATAATTAATGTGTTTTAAATGTTTTAAACAGTGTGCCAAAAAAATGAATGCTAATTTCAGGAAGAGAGAAACTTGTATAAATATTTTAATGCAAACTTTATTGAGATATCATGAGATTAATATAAGTTAACGTTGGCCTCTACAACTGCAAGAGATACATTTTGTATACTGCAATCTTCTGTTTGATCAACAAGTGTCCAGTGGGATTGCTGCACATACACATTCAATTTCCTCTATGAACTGCAAGTGTAGTTGGTTTTCTATGATATACAATGACCTCAGAGGTAATAATCTGCTAGTGTTTAAATCAGGAAACCCAATAGCACTTGTTTTTGACTTCAACGATATCCTCAATTTGAAACATCAATTTAGAAGGATTATACTTTCTTCCAGCCACATCTGCGCCTCCACCCTTTTGTCAATGTTTACTTCACTCGTTGATATTGCAACCACGAAGGCTGTTGTTATAATATTAAACATGTATTAATCCATTTAGTATCAAAATATATGTACACGTTTTGCTTATCCTGCGCGTGTTTACATTTTTTGTCAGACTGTCAAAGAAATTAACAGTTGTTACGTAGCTTATTAATAAGGATTCTGCCAACCAAATAATCCGAATAAAAACTTTAATCTGACAACTAGTTGTTTTTAAACAACTATTGTTAAGTCTGAGAATCTTTCCCCCATGAAAAAACAGAAAATGTATCCCAGTGAATTATTTGACAAGTTAGATTCCATAGGTCTTGCTTATTTCCTCAGCACATATGTTGGAGATGTACTCAACGGGAAACGTCATGGCTTTGGTACATTCACTTGTGCTAATACAACTGTGACTTACACCGGAGACTGGGACATGGGGCAGAAGCACGGGAAGGTAGGCTGCTCCAGCTGTTTGTCATTTGTGCACATGCTTAGCTTTTGTTAAGGACCTTTACTTTTTTTAATCATAGCCACGAATGACAATTTTCACTCGGCCTACCTATAAAATAATGTTTTGGAGTAAGTTGTGGGAGTTCATCAGGTTTTATAAATTTCATTTCTGTTCGTTTCATGTCAATTCTTGCTTGGCCTGAGACAGTGGAAGGCATTTTGCAGCTACCAAGATGCATGGGGGGTCTTCGTCTTTGAAGGAATTAATCCATGAAATGCAGCTCTTTTTAAATCCTTTATATTAACTTTGCTTTTGTTCATGGCTGGCTGGCAAAATCTTGGGACGGCTAATTGACCCACTTCCCATCAATCTATTGAGCAGAAACTTGACACATAGACTCCTTACAGATGACAACACATTCCCCCCGCACCCCCCCCCCCAACCCCCACAAAGTGTAAAAGTGAGTCATTAGAATATTAATATAGTTCAAGGGCATAAAAAAAATGTGTGGTTGCGAGCCTTGGGTGGGGGTAGCACTAATTGGGATTCTTTTAAAGCGCTTCACTTGAATGCATGTTTTGTTAAATTTTGCCCCATTGCTCGATAGTACATTTTATATTGGATTTATTTGAAAAACTTTTTTATTTGAAAAACTTTTTTGTTTGAAAAACTTTTTTTATTTGAAAATTTTTTTTATTTAAAAAACTTTTTTTATTTGAAAAACTTTATTATTTGAAAACTTTTTTTTTATTTGAAAAACTTTTTTATTTAGGGTTTGTTTAATGTAAAAATTAATTTGCAATGACATACAGCTCTTTTTAACAGGAAGAAAGCAACATTACTTTTGTAACCCAGTCGACAATCTCATTACAGTGATGTGCTGTGTGTTAATGTTATAAACTCTTAGGGACCATGTCGTGTAGGATAAAAATTCATCGCAGAAATTATTTTTGATTCCATTCCTTCCTTGATATGAGGACAGTGGGGATTTTAACGTTAGAAGTATCTTATTTTTCTAGGGAAGGATGGAGTTTGATGTCGATGGACACTCTTTCTATGATGGTGACTGGGTCAGTGGAGTTAAACACGGCTGGGGCATCCGCAAATATCCCTCTGGAAACATGTACTCTGGCATGTGGTTTAACAATGTCAGACATGGAGAGGGCACCATGAAGTGGCTGGACAGAGATCAGATTTACAGCGGTCAGTGGGAGAATGGCATCCAGGTAATTGGTCTGAAACAATTGTCCTCTTTCAAGGGAAACCACCTGGATTGTTGTTGACCTCAGTTAAAAGTAAAAAAAAAAAATTTATAGCTATCATATGTCTATACTAACAACAGTGATTCTCATACCCTTGACAATAGCTATCTCATTTTTATCAGTTTTAAAATTAGTTATTGTCAATAAATGAATACCTTAGTGCTAAAAGTACTTATCACAAAATGCACATTTTGAGATAATCAAGTTTAAATATACTTTTCGTCTATAAAATATGACTATTTTCATTTTTTTGTCTTGTTTAATTAGGGGCCTAATGCACATTTTAATGTGTTCAAATTTCTGCAGTACACTTGGCTAAACTGGGCAAGAAAAGATCACAGTTTAGATTGATTTTGACAAAAATGTGACAAGTACTTTTAGCACTAAGGTCTTCAAATAGATTAATATTTTTTCTCAAATTTACCTTTTGGAAAAAGCACTTACTGATGATATGCTTTTTCAGCCTAGTAAATAAACACATGACAAGACATGTGGGGTTGAAATCCTATTATTAACTTTCAACTTCATGATTAAAATCCAATGCTAATCCAATGCTAATCCAATGCTAATCCAATGCTAATCCAATGCTAATCCAATGCTAATCTGACAACTAACAAACAGTTCAGTAGGCACTTTGCCAACATTTTCATTCACCACTTTGTCCATGTTTAGCATGGCGCAGGAAATCACATCTGGCTACTAAAACGTGTCAATAGATCTCAGTATCCGCTGCGTAACATGTACGATGGTGACTTTGTGAACGGGCTACGTCACGGCCATGGTGTGTTCTACTATGCCAATGGGGCCAAGTATGATGGCTGCTGGAGAAATAACATGAAGCATGGAAAGGTTGGAGTTTTAAATCATGGAAGATTTTTGTTGTTGTTACACAAATGGTGAAACTTTTTGTTTTTCCTTGTTACACAAATGGTGAAACTTTTTGTTTTTCCTTGTTACACAAATGGTGAAACTTTTTGTTTTTCCTTGTTACACAAATGGTGAAACTTTTTGTTTTTCCTTGTTACACAAATGGCGAAACTTTTTGTTTTTCCTTGTTACACAAATGGTGAAACTTTTTGTTTTTCCTTGTAATTTCAACTTTAAAAAAAAATTCTAATTGACAAAAATGGTTTGTTTTTAAATTAAATTTTATAATTTTTGAAAGTAAAAAATTACAGTGTAAAAATAATATAGAAATTATTTACAGGGAAAATTCACATTTAAAAATGGCCGTATCTATGAAGGTCTGTTTGAGAAAGACCACATTGTTGAGTTCCCTGACTTCACAATTGATGGAATGACCTCCCCTGACATGAGTCAAATAAGAACAAGAACTCCTGTGCCAGCTGGTGGGTATTCCCTATTATTAATTCTAACAGAGTTGTCTTGTGGACCTTGACCAGTATATAAGGTCAGTTTAGAATTGTTCTTACATCCCAGTTCATAAAAAAAACAAAAACTATCACTCTTATTAAAAAATTTGACAACGCAGAAATGAATTGAGACATCATTCTTTCAGACAACATATCAGTTCACTCTAATGAAAGCAGAAACACGACCGGCCCAAGTTTCCAGCTGGACACGCCAGCTCTGTTGGAAACATTTCCATCTGATGACATTGAACCCGAGATTCAGCAGGTAATTCTTTGATGAACAGATGTTCTGTCATTGAAAGCCATCATTCTCAGAGTCTTTAAAGTGAAAGCCATCATTCTCACACTGTCATTGAAACCCATCATTCTCAGACTGTCATTTAAACCCATCATTCTCAGAGTCTTTAAAGTGAAACCCATCATTCTCACAGTCTTTAAAAGTATATTAATAAATATTTTATTTACATAATTTATCGCTGCAAAAAAATTACCTGATCCCTATATGTGTGTTTTAATTTGTCTAATACGTTTATTGCATTCTGTTATAAATTTCCAAACATACTGATATTTCTGGCTTTTAAAGAGAAAAATATAGATGTGTTATTATTTTCTTCTTTTATTAAATACCAAATGCAATTAGTTACGCGTTCTGTATTCTGTCATGCATTTCACTGTAGGTCCTTTATGCTATCACACGTCATATCTCTGCACTACGTCGAGTGTATGGGTTTTACAGTATGTTGGGGTATGAAGGAAGTCCTGACAACACCTACATCATGAACAAATTACAGTTTTGGCGTTTTCTGAAAGATATATGTCTGCATCATGACAAGTATTCGCTGACAGACATGGATCGTTTGATTGGAGAGTGTAAGTCACATGTTCCTTGAATTTGATTGGACAGTGTAAGTCACATGTTCTTTCAACTATATTTATTGGTGAACATTAGATTTGTTAGATAAAATGAAAATTTTTGCCTAATAAATGGAACGATTGAAACTGTATTGCATAAGGAAAATAATTTCTGCCATTGAGAATGAGCGTTTCAAAACTAAATTGGTGTAATGTAAGGCCCCAGATAGTTAGAATTAAAAAAAATACAAAATTTTATAAGAGAATTATTGATTAGAATCTCTTTCCTCAGGCTATAAGAAGTCCAAGTTTGAGGTACACAACCCATATGAAAAGATTTTACAAAGGCAGTTTGTCAACAGCCTGGTCATCCTGGCTCATTTGATCTACAAAAAAGAGTATAAAAAAAACAAGTAAGATTTTTGGTAGTTCAGTTATAGACTGTCATAGAGGTTTTGAATCCACCCGATTGTTAGTTGAGCCATAGACTGTCATTGACATGTTGAATCCACCCGATTGTTAGTTGAGCCATAGACTGTCATTGACATGTTGAATCCACCCGATTGTTAGTTGAACCATAGACTGTCATTGACATGTTGAATCCACCCGATTGTTAGTTGAGCCATAGACTGTCATTGACATGTTGAATCCACCCGATTGTTAGTTGAGCCATAGACTGTCATTGACATGTTGAATCCACCCGATTGTTAGTTGAGCCATAGACTGTCATTGACATGTTGAATCCACCCGATTGTTAGTTGAGCCATAGACTGTCATTGACATGTTGAATCCACCTGATTGTTAGTTGAGCCATAGACTGTCATTGACATGTTGAATCCACCCGATTGTTAGTTGAGCCATAGACTGTCATTGACATGTTGAATCCACCGATTGTTAGTTGAGCCATAGACTGTCATTGACATGTTGAATCCACCTGATTGTTAGTTGAGCCATAGACTGTCATTGACATGTTGAATCCACCCGATTGTTAGTTGAGCCATAGACTGTCATTGACATGTTGAATCCACCCGATTGTTAGTTGAGCCATAGACTGTCATTGACATGTTGAATCCACCCGATTGTTAGTTGAGCCATAGACTGTCATTGACATGTTGAATCCACCCGATTGTTAGTTGAGCCATAGACTGTCATTGACATGTTGAATCCACCCGATTGTTAGTTGAACCATAGACTGTCATTGACATGTTGAATCCACCCGATTGTTAGTTGAGCCATAGACTGTCATTGACATGTTGAATCCACCCGATTGTTAGTTGAGCCATAGACTGTCATTGACATGTTGAATCCACCCGATTGTTAGTTGAGCCATAGACTGTCATTGACATGTTGAATCCACCCGATTGTTAGTTGAGCCATAGACTGTCATTGACATGTTGAATCCACCTGATTGTTAGTTGAGCCATAGACTGTCATTGACATGTTGAATCCACCCGATTGTTAGTTGAGCCATAGACTGTCATTGACATGTTGAATCCACCGATTGTTAGTTGAGCCATAGACTGTCATTGACATGTTGAATCCACCTGATTGTTAGTTGAGCCATAGACTGTCATTGACATGTTGAATCCACCCGATTGTTAGTTGAGCCATAGACTGTCATTGACATGTTGAATCCACCCGATTGTTAGTTGAACCATAGACTGTCATTGACATGTTGAATCCACCCGATTGTTAGTTGAGCCATAGACTGTCATTGACATGTTGAATCCACCCGATTGTTAGTTGAGCCATAGACTGTCATTGACATGTTGAATCCACCCGATTGTTAGTTGAGCCATAGACTGTCATTGACATGTTGAATCCACCCGATTGTTAGTTGAGCCATAGACTGTCATTGACATGTTGAATCCACCTGATTGTTAGTTGAGCCATAGACTGTCATTGACATGTTGAATCCACCCGATTGTTAGTTGAGCCATAGACTGTCATTGACATGTTGAATCCACCGATTGTTAGTTGAGCCATAGACTGTCATTGACATGTTGAATCCACCTGATTGTTAGTTGAGCCATAGACTGTCATTGACATGTTGAATCCACCCGATTGTTAGTTGAGCCATAGACTGTCATTGACATGTTGAATCCACCCGATTGTTAGTTGAGCCATAGACTGTCATTGACATGTTGAATCCACCCGATTGTTAGTTGAGCCATAGACTGTCATTGACATGTTGAATCCACCCGATTGTTAGTTGAGCCATAGACTGTCATTGACATGTTGAATCCACCCGATTGTTAGTTGAACCATAGACTGTCATTGACATGTTGAATCCACCCGATTGTTAGTTGAGCCATAGACTGTCATTGACATGTTGAATCCACCCGATTGTTAGTTGAGCCATAGACTGTCATTGACATGTTGAATCCACCCGATTGTTAGTTGAGCCATAGACTGTCATTGACATGTTGAATCCACCCGATTGTTAGTTGAGCCATAGACTGTCATTGACATGTTGAATCCACCTGATTGTTAGTTGAGCCATAGACTGTCATTGACATGTTGAATCCACCCGATTGTTAGTTGAGCCATAGACTGTCATTGACATGTTGAATCCACCGATTGTTAGTTGAGCCATAGACTGTCATTGACATGTTGAATCCACCTGATTGTTAGTTGAGCCATAGACTGTCATTGACATGTTGAATCCACCCGATTGTTAGTTGAGCCATAGACTGTCATTGACATGTTGAATCCACCCGATTGTTAGTTGAGCCATAGACTGTCATTGACATGTTGAATCCACCCGATTGTTAGTTGAGCCATAGACTGTCATTGACATGTTGAATCCACCCGATTGTTAGTTGAGCCATAGACTGTCATTGACATGTTGAATCCACCCGATTGTTAGTTGAGCCATAGACTGTCATTGACATGTTGAATCCACCTGATTGTTAGTTGAGCCATAGACTGTCATTGACATGTTGAATCCACCCGATTGTTAGTTGAGCCATAGACTGTCATTGACATGTTGAATCCACCTGATTGTTAGTTGAGCGATAGACTGTCATTGACATGTTGAATCCACCCGATTGTTAGTTGAGCCATAGACTGACATTGACATGTTGAATAAATCATATGTTGATTTTCTCTGGGTGGCAATGATAAGGTAGTTTAATTTTTGACTATGTATTATGATAATTGGGGGAGAAAATATGTGAAACAAGGGGAAAGCCGGAACAAAAGTACGTGACAAAATCACATATGTCGGGAAAGAAGACTTCTTCAGCGAACAAACAGACGAGTAAAACAAATATAAAAATTAAAATTAAAACTTTGCTGAAATTTATTATCAGAACAGACCATGAGTTAACCTTTGAGTTAGCAGGTTAAAGTTCACCTGTGAGTTACCATGCTAAAGTTCACCTTTGAGTTGGCAGGTTAAAGTTCACCTGTGAGTTAGCCGATCAAAGTTAACCTTTAAGTTAGCAGGTCAAAGTTCACCTCTGAGTTAGCAGGTCAAAGTTCACCTTTGAGTTAGCAAGTCAAAGTTCACCTCTGAGCTAGCAGGTCACAGTTCACCTCTGAGTTAGCAGGTCAAAGTTCATCTCTGAGTTAGCAGGTCAAAGTTCACCTGGGTCATCTTCAGTTTTATGTGCATACCCTGATGAAATGCACTCAGCAGGCAAGAGTGAGGCAGTTGTTTAGGGAGATGTACGCCCCAAGTAGAAAAAAATTCTAATGCAGTTGGGAGTCAAAAGCCAATGTGGCATGGGATCTTAAATGGCTGTCTATCCACAGTTGATTAAAGCTCCTTACAAAATTTGATTGACCTCCAGACCCGAGTATAAAAGTTGACCAGAAGCAATAGAAAAACTAAAGATTAGTAGACAGTATCAAATGTGTGCTAACAAAACCTGTATCAAAGGTAGATAAATGTTACACTGACAAGCTGACAAAGCCTGTATCAAAGGTAGATAAATGTTACACTAACAAGCTGACAAAGCCTGTATCAAAGGTAGATAAATGTTACACTGACAAGCTAACAAAGCCCGTATCAAAGGTAGATAAATGTTACACTGACAAGCTGACAAAGCCTGTATCAAAGGTAGATATATGTTACACTGACAAGCTGACAAAGCCTGTATCAAAGGTAGATAAATGTTACTATAACAAGCTTACTAAATTATATTATTTGAGAGGAACATGAAATTCCATAAAATTTCTTTTGCTAGGGAGACTGGTCCAGTTCTAGAGTACTGTTTCTCCCGTCTGATGACCGAGAGAATTCTTAGATTCGCCTGTGTGGTCAAAGGTAGGCTTGCATTTAATCTTCTCCTTTAGAAATATCTTCCCTTAAAGATGAGCATAGATAACACAGTACTAAATATCTGATAATAATTTGAAGTCTGCATTCAAGTTGTGTAAATGAAATATAAGAACAAGGTATGCTGAACTAGAATTCATAGACAGGACAAAAGATTATCTCAGGTACAATTAAATGAGGTAAAGTTAGGAGGTTAGCAAGAGGGAGTTTGTCCACCTTACGTTGTATCATTGACTGTTATGGCTTGATGGTGCTGGATGTGTTACAAGTTTCACCATGCTTACACGTCAACAATTGTGTGTGCTACTTCCTGTTTCAATAGGACCACTGTACCATGAGACCAGAAGAGCTGTCAATGCATTGGTGCACATGGACCAAGCTTATGAAATCTACCAAGCAATCTGTACACCAAGAATGGTAAGTCCTTGAACACTCAAACTGCTAAGTCCTTGCACACAGAGTGGTGAGCCCTTGTACACTAAGTGTGGTAAGTCCTTGTACACCCAGTCTGGTAAGTCCTTGTACACAAGACTGGTAAGTCATTTTACACTCAAACTGCTAAGTCCTTGTACACAGAGTGGTGAGCCCTTGTACACTAAGTGTGGTAAGTCCTTGTACACCCAGTCTGGTAAGTCCTTGTACACAAGACAAGATATGTGGTGATAAAAGCCTATTTTTAACTTTCAACTTCATGATTAATATCTAATGCTAATCCAATGCTAATCCAATACTAATCTGTAGTTTAGATGAAAAACTAACTAACAGTTCAGTAGACACTTTGCCAACATTTTCATTCACCACTTTGTCCATGTTTAGCATGGCGCAGTAAACCATACACAAAGTCCTTACAGCACTTAAAACTTCAGTCTGATGTGTGCTATTATCTCTAATGTTTTTTGTTCTAAACACCGATACCATGTTCTCTATTGCAGAAAGCACCCAGGGAGCCAGTGTTGAAAATGAGGTCATTCATGCACTTCATCAAGGTGAGACATCTCCATTGGAATAAATCATAAAATTTTTTCAAACGGTCCACTTAACGAATAGTGAATAAAATATTTAAAATATTTTTGGATACTTTTTAGGCTTGCATTAAGTTTTTATTGAAATTTCATTTTTAAATGGAGAAAAGCCCAGCAAAGCTGCATTGTTACAGTGTTGAATAGATTAATGAAAATATCCTGATGCAATTTTAAAAGTGTTCCTTAGTGCTACACTTGGTGTGGAAAGAGTCTTAATTCCTTATTTTGACTGCCATTGTCTCATTGACCACAATTGTCTCATTGACCACCATTGTCTCATTGACCACCATTGTCTCACTGACCACCATTGTCCCATTGACCACCATTGTCTCATTGACCACCATTGTCTCATTCACCACCATTGTCTCATTCACCACCATTGTCTCATTCACCACCATTTTCTCATTCACCACAATTGTCTTATTGACCACCATTGTCTCATTCACCACCATGTCTCATTGACCACCATTGTCTCATTCACCACCATTGCCTCACTGACCACCATTGCCTCATTAACCACTTTGTCTCCTTGACCACCATGCCTCTTTGACCACCATTGTATCATTGACCACCATTGTCTCCTTAACCACCATTGTCTCATTGACCACCATTGTCTCACTGACCACCATTGTCCCATTGACCACCATTGTCTCATTGACCACCATTGTCTCATTGACCACCATTGCCTCATTGACCACCATTGCCTCATTGACCACCATTGTCTCACTGACCACCCGTGTCTCATTGACCACCATTGCCTCATTGACCACCATTGTCTCACTGACCACCATTGTCTCACTGACCACCATTGTCTCACTGACCACCATTGTCTCACTGACCACCATTGCCACATTGACCACCATTGCCTCATTGACCACCATTGCCTCATTAATGATTTCTTCGCTGAATTAAATACAGCCAGTAAATAAATATTTCTTGCAGGAGTTAGGACTTATCAACAATGACCTAACACCAGCTAAAATTGTACAGCTGTTGACCTCTGACAACCCAAATGTTAGTGATGGAGAGGGTTGCTTCAACCTTGAACTTGAGGTGACTATTCTGTTACTATAAACTTAAGTTAAAGGGCAGATAACTCATAATTTAAACAATGACACAGTGTGTAATATGTTTAAAAAAGTTAATTTCAAAAGGCAGTTCAATTATTCCATAGCCCATTCGTACGCTACCTTTTCAAAGCTCCCTGACGCTCACTGGAATTGAGATGCAGTAGCCCCCCCCATCCCACCCCACCCCTATGAAGGTGTCCTTTGATGGTCTGCTTTAGTCCTCAAACTCTACTCTATCGTTTTGTAGCAAAGTTATGAGAATGAAAAATAAATAAACATTCAAATGAAATTGTCCTGAATTTTTGCAAAAGTAAACCCAGCGTTACGCTACTTTCTGTACTTTACTTTCTGCTTAGTGCTATTTAAAATGGATGTATTTTAGTTCTGGGGAAATGTCTCTTGTCAAGGACATCACTTCTCCTCAGTACCATCAGATGCCATCAGATACCATCAGATGCCATCAGATACCATCAGATGCCATCAGATACCATCAGATGCACTCAGTTGAAATTCAGCTTTTTGTGTTAGAGTACAAAAAGTTGCCCCTATGTTGTGTCCCCATAAGCTGTCCACCATATGCACATATCTGTCATCCGCTACCTCCATAAGCACATGTCCTCCATCAGCTGTCCCCATATGCATGTATCCCTTATTTGCTTTTCCCACATAGGCATGTGTCCCCCATCGGCTGTCCCTCATATGCATGTGTCCCCCTTCAGCTGTCCCCCATATGTATGTGTCCCCCTTCAGCTGTCCCCGTATGTATGTGTCCCCCTTCAGCTGTCCCCCATATGCATGTGTCCCCCTTCAGCTGTCCCCCCATAAGCATGTGTCCTCTATCGGCTGCTTGCTTCCCTTGTTTCAGTACTTCTTAAATCTATCATTTCTTATAAAAATTTGATGCATAACATTTAAGAAGAGTTATTTCCTGGCCACTTTTTTGTACAGATGACTTTCTTGGAGTACTTTGAGGCTTTACTTCTCTGTGCTGAGGTTTTCGTGACTGAGAGTGTCGTTCTAGACCCGACCACTCCACGTCCCAGTTTGAAGTTACTGCAGGAACTCAGCCAGTATTCAGGAGAGATGACAGCTTCAAACGCCGCCAGTCAGGTATTGAGTGGATATGGCATGGTGTCAGCCAGGTGTTGAGTGGCTATGACAGTGTCACGTGGTGTCAGACAGTGGGTATGACACTACAAAATAATCTTGAGAAAAAATTGACTCAACCCATAATATTTTGCCACTGACAGTTTTTGTTCCATGGAAATCTAATCTGGCAGGCCATTTCAAGATAACATGTTAAATCTGGCCACAAATTATAAGAATTATATATTTATTTGTAAATATGTCTGTATTTTTATTGCTAATTTACAGCGCTTCCCAAACTGTGTGTTATGACACAGTAGTCACCGGCAGTGTGTAGGTCCATTGCCCGAAAGTAAAACATACACAAATTTATTTTGGACTTAAATAAGCGCTGGAATTGAATTAATATAAAAACCTATGGACAAACTATGGACAAACTGGTGCAAGCAGACACCTTCAATCAAGGTTATTTATGAAAAAAATGTGATCAAAATTTAGAAGCTGATATAAATATTTAGAAGGGGATATAAACATTCATGAAATTTGTTGTCAAAATACATTGCACTATTAGACTACATGTATGTGCCGCGAAATGATTGCATATCTAAAAAGTGTTTTGTCAACTTAAAAGTTTGCAAAGCACTGCTCTGTTTTTTTAGTTTAAATTTAACAGTGGTTTAAATTCCTCTAGTTTTTAAAAATGTGTTTTGTCAACTTCTGAATTATATAGCAAACAAGAAAAATCAACCTGTTTAAAGAGAAACTTTAAAAGTAGTGGTTGGTTTTTTTCAACTTCTAACACTCCAACTATGTCCTACATTTTCTTTGCCAGTCTGCCATGGATGACGAGGAAGAAGCTGCCACTGTTCCAGCCGAGTCTGTTTCTCCCATTCCAATAACACCGCTCAGAAATGGGTCATCAGCTGCCAACACTGTGCTCAACATGAAACCAGGAGAGTCTCCTACCAGGGGGTCAATGTCTTTTGTGAGTCTCCAAATTCTTTGCTAGGGTAACAGTTGATCATAGGACATAAGTCAAGGACATCACCATAGGACATCAACATGGGACGCAACTAGTTCTGTGATTTGTTCCCCAAAAAAAAAACTCCACACACATATTATTCCCCACATCAATAATTCCCCACATAGATGATTTTGCACTCAAATATTCCTCACATTTGTATGTGTGTGTGTGTTTGCTGCAAACGCGTCAGATGTGTAAAACTCAAAAAGGGTAAAATCATTTATTGTCTTTTAGTTTATCTAAGCAATGTTTTTTGTCTGTTAGTTTATCTAAGCCATGTTTTTTGTCTTTTAGTTTATCTAATCCATGTTTTTTTGTCTGTTAGTTTATCTAATCCATGTTTTTTGTCTCTTAGTTTATCTAATCCATGTTTTTGTCTGTTAGTTTATCTAATCCATGTATTTTGTCTCTTAGTTTATCTAATCCATGTTTTTTGTCTCTTAGTTGATCTAATCCATGTTTTTTGTCTCTTAGTTGATCTAATCCATGTTTTTTGTATGTTAGTTTATCTAATCCATGTTTTTTGTCTGTTAGTTTATCTAATCCATGTTTTTTGTCTCTTAGTTTATCTAATCCATGTTTTTTGTCTCTTAGTTGATCCAATCCATGTTTTTTGTCTTTTAGTTTATCTAATCCATGTTTTTTGTCTCTTATTTTATCTAATCCATGTTTTTTGTCTCTTAGTTGATCTAATCCATGTTTTTTGTCTCTTAGTTGATCTAATCCATGTTTTTTGTCTGTTAGTTTATCTAATCCATGTTTTTGTCTAATAGTTTATCTAATACATGTTTTTTGTCTCTTAGTTTATCTAATCCATGTTTTTTGTCGTTAGTTTATCTAATCCATGTTTTTTGTCTCTTAGTTTATCTAATCCTCGTTTTTGTCTCTTAGTTTATCTAATCCATATTTTTTGTCTGTTAGTTTATCTAATCCAAGTTTTTTGTCTCTTAGTTTATCTAATTAATGTTTTTTTGTTTCTTATTTGATCTAATCCATGTTTTTTGTCTCTTAGTTTATCTAATCCATGTTTTTTGTCTCTTAGTTGATCTAATCCATGTTTTTCTGTCACAGCACACCAGTGAATCAAATGTCACAATGAATCTCAACCAGAGCAGACGAGATAGTTTACGTCCTGGTCAGTGCCAACTTAGACCCCACTAGTAGTTAACTAATTGAACTCACATAAATAGTTTTGAAACACCACCATGAACCATTTAATTGATGAACTCTTACCTTGTCCCCACCATGAACCATTTAATTGATGAACTCTTACATTGGCCCTACCATGAACCATTTAATTGATGAACTGTTACATCGTCCCCACCATGAACCATTTAATTGATGAACTCTTACCTTGTCCCCACCATGAACCATCTAATTGATGAACTCTTACATTGGCCCCACCATGAACCATTTAATTGATGAACTCTTACATTGTCCCCACCATGAACCATTTAATTGATGAACTGTTACATTGTCCCCACCATGAACCATTTAATTGATGAACTCTTACACTGTCCCCACCATGAACCATTTAATTGATGAACTCTTACACTGTCCCCACCATGAACCATTTAATTGATGAACTCTTACACTGTCCCCACCATGAACCATTTAATTGATGAACTCTTACACTGTCCCCACCATGAACCATTTAATTGATGAACTCTTACACTGTCCCCACCATGAACCATTTAATTGATGAACTCTTACACTGTCCCCACCATGAACCATTTAATTGATGAACTCTTACACTGTCCCCACCATGAACCATTTAATTGATGAACTCTTACACTGTCCACACCATGAACCATTTAATTGATGAACTCTTACACTGTCCCCACCATGAACCATTTAATTGATGAACTCTTACACTGTCCCCACCATGAACCATTTAATTGATGAACTCTTACACTGTCCACACCATGAACCATTTAATTGATGAACTCTTACACTGTCCACACCATGAACCATTTAATTGATGAACTCTTACACTGTCCACACCATGAACCATTTAATTGATGAACTCTTACATTGTCCCCACCATGAACCATTTAATTGATGAACTCTTACACTGTCCACACCATGAACCATTTAATTGATGAACTCTTACACTGTCCCCACCATGAACCATTTAATTGATGAACTCTTACACTGTCCACACCATGAACCATTTAATTGATGAACTCTTACACTGTCCACACCATGAACCATTTAATTGATGAACTCTTACATTGTCCCCACCATGAACCATTTAATTGATGAACTCTTACACTGTCCACACCATGAACCATTTAATTGATGAACTCTTACCTTGTCCCCACCATGAACCATTTAATTGATGAACTCTTACATTGGCCCTACCATGAACCATTTAATTGATGAACTGTTACATCGTCCCCACCATGAAACATTTAATTGATGAACTCTTACCTTGTCCCCACCATGAACCATCTAATTGATGAACTCTTACATTGGCCCCACCATGAAACATTTAATTGATGAACTCTTACACTGTCCACAACCATGAACCATTTAATTGATGAACTCTTACACTGTCCACACCATGAACCATTTAATTGATGAACTCTTACACTGTCCACACCATGAACCATTTAATTGATGAACTCTTACCTTGTCCCCACCATGAACCATTTAATTGATGAACTCTTACACTGTCCACACCATGAACCATTTAATTGATGAACTCTTACACTGTCCCCACCATGAACCATTTAATTGACGAACTCTTACACTGTCCACACCATGAACCATTTAATTGATGAACTCTTACACTGTCCACACCATGAACCATTTAATTGATGAACTCTTACACTGTCCACACAATGAACCATTTAATTTATGAACTCTTACATTGTCCCCACCATGAACCATTTAATTGATGAACTCTTACCTTGTCCCCACCATGAACCATTTAATTGATGAACTCTTACATTGGCCCTACCATGAACCATTTAATTGATGAACTGTTACATCGTCCCCACCATGAAACATTTAATTGATGAACTCTTACCTTGTCCCCACCATGAACCATCTAATTGATGAACTCTTACATTGGCCCCACCATGAACCATTTAATTGATGAACTCTTACACTGTCCACAACCATGAACCATTTAATTGATGAACTCTTACACTGTCCACACCATGAACCATTTAATTGATGAACTCTTACACTGTCCACACCATGAACCATTTAATTGATGAACTCTTACCTTGTCCCCACCATGAACCATTTAATTGATGAACTCTTACATTGTCCCCACCATGAACCATTTAATTGATGAACTCTTACATTGTCCCCATCGGATCATATCTAAATGAAACTTTCGGCACAGTTCAAACTTTGCACCTTGTAGTTAACAATACAGCTAACTATTTTCACTGGTTCCAACCGTCAATGTTGGTTCATCTCCAGATACTCATAAAACATCCAGTGCTATAAAAAGCCAGTCTCCGGTTCAGGAAATGAATGAAGATTCGGATGAGCCTGACAGTCGAGCAAGTAATGCAAGCCAACCAGGACAAGGTGAGTGCGGTACACAATAAAATTGTGAAATATGTTTTTAAAACAACTTGCTAAATACTAAAAGGATATTTCTCAGAAATCAGTGACAATCCTTGATCAATATAACAGGTGAAGAGATTTGACTCGAAATCCTGCAGTGCTTAATGGAGTAAGATGTCTCACAGTGGTTACTGGCATAAGATGTCTCACAGTGGTTACTGGAATAAGATGTCTCACAGTGGTTACTGGAATAAGATGTCTCACAGTGGTTACTGGAATAAGATGTCTCACAGTGGTTACTGGAATAAGATGTCTCACAGTGGTTACTGGAATAAGATGTCTCACAGTGGTTACTGGAATAAGATGTCTCACAGTGGTTACTGGAATAAGATGTCTCACAATGGTTACTGGAATAAGATGTCTCACAGTGGTTACTGGAATAAGATGTCTCACAGTGGTTACTGGAATAAGATGTCTCACAGTGGTTACTGGAATAAGATGTCTCACAGTGGTTACTGGAATAAGATGTCTCACAGTGGTTACTGGAATAAGATGTCTCACAATGGTTACTGGAATAAGATGTCTCACAGTGGTTATTGCAAAAAGATTTTGTTCAATTATTCATTGCTGATAAAAAAATTCATGATGATACTTGTGAGAAAATACTTGATACTCCAACCTATTAGTTCCACCAGTGGTTCTCTGACTGCACCACACGAGGAACCATCAGTTTAACTTGTGTACTGGTAAATTTTCAGTATCCACATACTCTATTTATGGCATACTTCCGTCTTCATGAGACGATGGATTCTATTTATGGCATACTTCCGTCTTCATGAGACGATGGAGTTGCTATGCAAACTTCTTCGAGATCCTGGAATGGCAGTCTCAGCTGGATTTCTTGCTGGAGAACCTTGACTCCTGGTTAGATTTGGCCTTCCGTAGTTCTCGTTTTGTTGCAAGAGCTTCGTTTCAGACATCTTATACCTTTTTGACTCCTTCATCCACTGCTGTTTGCCAGCTGGGACGTTGCTCAGCAATGATTTCCCATTAGTTGATTTCTATGTTGGTTCCCTCGTGATCCTCTTGCAAACATCCACAAATCCCAGCCGTGGCCATCCGATAAGTCTTGTCCCTTCTGCCAAAATGCCATACAGAAGATGCTTTGGAATACGGCCTTACTCTAAACACATGTTTGAATAGGCTACCAGTTGAGCACTGTGTTATTCATTTATGTTACAAGCATCACATCTTTAAATATTAACTAAAATAATATTAAGCTTGAATTTCCTCCCAGCACTTTTATCCCCATGCAATACTGCTTCAAATATCAATACAATGAAAAGCCCCAGAAGCCCATATTTCTCACCTTACCCAGGTAAAATGAGTTATGTTTCAGACTGTTCTGTTAGACTTGCTGTTTTTTTTTACTGTTTAAACATGAGAAGTTAAACTTTGTGCTGGCTGGATTGTTCTGTTGCCAGTTTGTTCCAAGTGTTTACTATGATCAGCAGGAAATATTTGTTAACACCTTAATTTTCATGTCCCTTAAAATTATAAGTCTATTTAATGAAAAAACATTTTAGTGTTTAATAATTAACTTCCTTTATAGTACAAATGGATTTAGCTGTGGGTCTTTGGTTAGTGGGCTCATTGGTTGTGGGGCTTTGGTTAGGGGCTCATCATCTGTGGGGCTTTGGTTAGTGGGCTCATCATCTGTGGGTCTTTGGTTAGTGGGGTCATCATCTGTGGGTCTTTGGTTAGTGGGCTCATCATCTGTGGGTCTTTGGTTAGTGGGCTCATCATCTGTGGGGCTTTGTTAGGGGCTCATTGGCTGTGGGGCTTTGGTTAGTGGGCTCATCATCTGTGGGTCTTTGGTTAGTGGCCTCATCATCTGTGGGTCTTTGGTTAGTGGGCTCATCATCTGTGGGTCTTTGGTTAGTGGGCTCATCATCTGTGGGTCTTTGGTTAGTGGGCTCATCATCTGTGGGGCTTTGTTAGGGGCTCATTGGCTGTGGGGCTTTGGTTAGTGGGCTCATCATCTGTGGGTCTTTGTTTAGGGGCTCATTGGCTGTATGGCTTTGGTTAGTGGGCTCATCATCTGTGGGTCTTTGGTTAGGGGCTCATTGGCTGTGGGGCTTTGGTTAGTGGGCTCATCATCTGTGGGTCTTTGGTTAGGGGCTCATTGGCTGTGGGGCTTTGGTTAGGGGCTCATTGGTTGTGGGGCTTTGGTTAGGGGCTCATCATCTGTGGGTCTTTTGTTAGTGGGCTCATTGGTTGTGGGTCTTTGGTTAGTGGGCTCATCATCTGTGGGTCTTTGGTTAGTGGGCTCATCATATGTGGGTCTTTGGTTAGTGGGCTCATCATCTGTGGGTCTTTGGTTAGTGGGCTCATCATATGTGGGTCTTTGGTTAGGGGCTCTTGATCTGTGGGTCTTTGGTTAGGGGCTCATCATCTGTGGGTCTTTGGTTAGGTGCTCATCATCTGTGGGTCTTTGGTTAGTGGGCTCATCATCTGTGGGTCTTTGGTTAGTGGGCTTATCATCTGTGGCTCTTTGGTTAGTGGTCTCATCATCTGTGGGTCTTTGGTTAGTGGGCTCATCATCTGTTGGTCTTTGGTTAGTGGGCTCATCATCTGTGGGTCTTTGGTTAGTGGGCTCATCATCTGTGGGTCTTTGGTTAGGGGCTCATCATCTGTGGGTCTTTGGTTAGGGGCTCATAATCTGTGGGTCTTTGGTTAGTGGGCTCATCATCTGTGGGTCTTTGGTTAGGGGCTCATCATCTGTGGGTCTTTGGTTAGGGGCTCATCATCTGTGGGTCTTTGGTTAGGGGCTCATCATCTGTGGGTCTTTGGTTAGTGGGCTCATCATCTGTGGGTCTTTGGTTAGTGGGCTCATCATCTGTGGGTCTTTGGTTAGTGGGCTCATCATCTGTTGGTCTTTGGTTAGTGGGCTCATCATCTGTGGGTCTTTGGTTAGTGGGCTCATCATCTGTGGGTCTTTGGTTAGGGGCTCATCATCTGTGGGTCTTTGGTTAGGGGCTCATCATCTGTGGGTCTTTGGTTAGTGGGCTCATCATCTGTGGGTCTTTGGTTAGGGGCTCATCATCTGTGGGTCTTTGGTTAGTGGGCTCATCATCTGTGGGTCTTTGGTTAGGGGCTCATCATCTGTGGGTCTTTGGTTAGTGGGCTCATCATCTGTGGGTCTTTGGTTAGTGGGCTCATCATCTGTGGGTCTTTGGTTAGTGGGCTCATCATCTGTGGTCTTTGGTTAGGGGCTCATCATCTGTGGGTCTTTGGTTAGTGGGCTCATCATCTGTGGGTCTTTGGTTAGGGGCTCATCATCTGTGGGTCTTTGGTTAGGGGCTCATCATCTGTGGGTCTTTGGTTAGTGGGCTCATCATCTGTGGGTCTTTGGTTAGGGGCTCATCATCTGTGGGTCTTTGGTTAGGGGCTCATCATCTGTGGGTCTTTGGTTAGTGGGCTCATCATCTGTGGGTCTTTGGTTAGGGGCTCATCATCTGTGGGTCTTTGGTTAGGGGCTCATCATCTGTGGGTCTTTGTTAGTGGGCTCATCATCTGTGGGTCTTTGGTTAGTGGGCTCATCATCTGTGGGTCTTTGGTTAGTGGGCTCATCATCTGTGGGTCTTTGGTTAGTGGGCTCATCATCTGTGGGTCTTTGGTTAGTGGGCTCATCGGCAGTGGGGCTTTGGTTAGGGGCTCATCGGGCTTATCAACAAAATAAGTTTTATCTTACTTCAGTGAAAGAAAATCTTATGCAACTCATGCAAAAACAAATTGTTTAAGCTAAATAGAAGAAATTTAAATCAATGACTAGAAATGCAGGTGTGCTACAGTTATGCTGGACTGCCGTACATTTATTGTTTTCTAATTCATTATTTTACACATTTACTCATTGCCGTTGTATTTATGTTGGATAGGAAATTTTTGTAACTCCTCAATTCTTTACAATTATTTACATTATTCAAAGTTAGTGTTTTTATATAATAAAGGTTTATTTATTAAATAACTGATATGTAAAAGAATTATTTTTTTAAAAACAAAGAGGAATTGCAAACATGCTAATATTAGCAAAGAATTAATTGTCAATTTTTACCTCACTGCAAGGAAAGAAGATCCAGAACAGTAGTCTTGTTAAGATGGTACATGTATTGCTGGAGATATAACATTTTAACATACTGTTATGTAAGGTAAACTTGATAGCGACTTAATCTGTGCATCTCATTGTTCAGAGTTTGAGTCTCCCGTGGCAGAAGATGGCGCGGTGGTCGTATTGGACGAACACACCAAAAAATTCAACTTCTGGACCCATCAGATTCACATCTTCTTCTTGAGGAAATTCTTTCCCAGCGCTGAGAGGTACCTGGAGGCCCAGAGGTCAAAGGCCATCATCAAGGTCGAGCACAGGAGGAGGCAGACTATCACAGGGCCGACCTGTGAGCTCAGAGAGGAATGACATTCAAAGAGTGACATGTGTCAAGCAAAGCCCCTAAACTTATTGGGGGCACAAGTCTAATTATGTTTTTATGTCCCTTTGCATACATTTTTTAAACATTTCATTTTATACAGTATTGAAATGAACAGTGTTTGTCACATTTACTTGTCAGGACAGTTTTGATATCATTTCTTGTCAGGACAGTTTTGATATCATTTCTTGTCAGGACAGTTTTGATATCATTTCTTGTCAGGACAGTTTTGATATCATTTCTTGTCAGGACAGTTTTGATATCATTTCTTGTCAGGACAGTTTTGATATCATTTCTTGTCAGGACAGTTTTGATATTACTATTGAAAAAAAAAATTATCAAATCTTAAAGGAAAACAGTCCAACAACCGTCCAATTACCGTCCAGCAACCATCCAATAATTTCCAACAACAGTCCAATTACCGTCCAACAAGCGTCCAATTACCGTCCATACCTTTGTCTGAGATAAAATGTTGTGTTACTTGTCAAACTATGAAGTTGTATTTTTCTATTTTATAAATCATGTTGTTAATAGTTGACCAATTCCTTATATCAACAGATATCTTCATTCTGGCAAGCAACAATATCGTACACTTCCTCTCCACTCTAACTTTCATAAAAATAGAAAGATTGTCCAAATCTGTCTATTTTTTTGTGAATATCCCCCTCTCCCATTTCAACTGATCAGAGACCATATCAAATGACCTGCCGCCCTCATCCCCTCAACTGATCAGAGACCATATCAAATGACCTGCCGCCGCCCCCCCACAACTGATCAGAGACCATATCAAATGACCTGCCACCCCCATCCTCTCAACTGATCAGAGACCATATCAAATGACCTGCCACCCCCATCCCCCCAACTGATCAGAGACCATATCAAACAACCTGCCACACCACCTCCCACCCCACCCCCCACCTGATCAGAGACCATATCAAACGATCTACCAGATATGATGTTTTGTTTTACTAATTTTGTGGCTTCAGGACTTCTTGCATAGCAGGATGCAAGTGATTTTGTTCAAGCTCAACTTAAAATAACATTGAAAAGTCTCAACATAAAATAACATTGAAAAGTCTCATCTTAAAATAACATTGAAAAGTTTCAAGTGTAACTGTACGAAACTCAATGCCGTTGCCATGGCTACATTACATTATTGTTGAGTAAGACTCCATGGTTAGGTCAGGCTGAACGCTCAAAGTGGCGGCCATTAGAGTTGATAATATGTTGATTTTACTGTTGAGCCGTATGAGTCACTGAGTGTTACGCTATGTCTTGCTCTTAAGTCTCTTTGACTCTGTATAAGAACGGAGCTGACTCAATGCTTGTTAGATTTCACCTCTGCCTTGTCATTCTTTCAAACTTAGTATTAAAATATAGAGTGAACCACGGAGACTTGACACATTATTTCACTGTCTGTCTATGAGTATGAGCGGTGTATGTGATTCCCCACTGTATGAACTGTGTATTGGATTAATTAATTCCCCAGGACTTTGTAGGCATAACTCTTACTTTTTGAAGGGCATAACTCCCGCATCTAGAGGGGCATAACTCCCGCATCACTTATTTAGCCAAGAGTCTTTGTTTACACAGATGTTATCCCCGCTGACGTTACTTGAACTTGCTTGATAAAAAAAGGGTATGGAACTTGAGACTTTGTGATACAATTTAAATTTCAATATTATGTTTTGAATACTAGGAGATCTTCACACGTGTGGAGACCTCCTCGCGACTATGCGCCTTAATTTACCATTTTCAATTTTAAATTATTGTATTTAGATTTTCTTGTTTATTACAGACCTGCTTACTCTCGAACTCCTAAAATTAAAATCGTACAATATCGTCTCAAAATCGTACAATGCCGTCTCAAAATCGTACAATGCGTTATCTTAATAGTAAATAAATAAACATACGGTATGTATAATGAATACATTAACATCTCGCATCGCAGTGCATAGTGGGAGCGAGTTAAGCTGGCGTCAAAAAGTTAACTTACAAAAGTAGAGGACCGACGTTTATAATACAATCTGCGGTCACTTTGGTTTGCAGACGTGTATTTGCTATTGACATTAATTTATATTGAGTGGACGTACAGATCACATTATTATTATTATTGTTATACGAAGTTTTATAAAGCGTAGTACCGCAACCTAGGGCTGGGCTCACCACGCTGTACATATAATTTAGTAAACATGATCATGATGACAAAGGCTAGATAACGGCACAAAGTGTCCTTGTAGATGACAGCAAGGCCACCACCACAGTCCATCACTGGTAAAAATAAAGTCACTGGAGAAATTTAACGTGGCTCAAACTCGATTTCAGATCAGCATAAAACAAGATGTATTTAAACAAGAATTAATTTAAAAAAATTATAACATCATTTAAAAAAACTACCAAGTAACTTAAAGTTGTGTTTTAGGAAAAGCTTTTTTAAAAAAAAATAATTAGAATCAATCTTCATTAAAGCATATTCCCGCTAATATATTATAGTCTGATAACTACCACACAATGTAAATGGGTGAATGGAAGGGGAATGTTGGAAACATACAGTGACATTAAAAATCGTAGTCGCCGCGGTTGGAACTAACAGCCTTTCGGCAAGGTCAGTTGTGCGGCGAACAGAAGAACTTTGAGAAAACTCATTGCTACAGATACGTGAGAAAGCTGGGAAGTTGATGTGGTATTCTATGGCATTGGATGAGTCTACTGATCTCTCACAACTTCTCGTGTTTATTTTGGTGTCAATTTGGACTTTCAAATAAAGGAAGAGTTGGCATCCGTTTGCAGCATGCGTGGAACAAACTTATGTCTGTGAGCGAACATAGAACAACTTATGTCTGTGAGCGAACATGGAACAACTTATGTCTGTGAGCGAACATGGAACAACTTATGTCTGTGAGCGAACATGGAACAACTTATGTCTGTGAGCGAACATGGAACAACTTATGTCTGTGAGCGAACATGGAACAACTTATGTCTGTGAGCGAACATAGAACAACTTATGTCTGTGAGCGAACATGGAACAACTTATGTCTGTGAGCGAACATGGAACAACTTATGTCTGTGAGCGAACATGGAACAACTTATGTCTGTGAGCGAACATTTAAAAAATTAGGTATGTGACGTCAATACATCGAACGAGAGGGACTGATGAACATTGGAGAACAATTCTTTTGATTGGATGCAGCAATTCCAAACCAAATATTGATGATATCTTGATACACAGCAAGTAGACAAACACAACTCTATGACCAAGTCAGAAATTCAACATGTCTATGACCATGTCAGCAATTCAACATGTCTATGACCATGTCAGCAATTCAACATGTCTATGACCATGTCAGCAATTCAACATGTCTATGACCATGTCAGCAATTCAACATGTCTATGACCATGTCAGCAATTCAACATGTCTATGACCATGTCAGCAATTCAACATGTCTATGACCAAGTCAGCAACACAACATCTCTATGACCAAGTCAGCAACACAACATCTCTATGACCAAGTCCACGAAACAACACCCGCCCCCTCCTACAGCTTCCTCCTACACCGCGCCCCTTGTCTCACGTCTGCTTCATTGCTTCCCATCACAGCGAGCGCGCGGCACAGGTTGCTGGTGCAGGGGGTCTACAACTGAATTTCGCGCTCACCCCGACCCAAGTCATCTCTGTCTTGGCCTTACGTCACGTGCTGTTTGATCACATTTCGTCATATTCTCTGTCTGGAAGCGTTGTGACGGTAACCAGTGGAATTTCCATATTTTACTACCAAGGTAAGTCTTGCTTTGTCCACATTGTGCTACGTTGTTACGCTCAAAATTGCTGCTGGACTTTCATCCTTATTTTGCGTTGAACAATTGTCGTAATTTTCCTCTCTTGTCGCATTACAGGGGACTTAGAAGAGATGACAATATTAGCTTGGATAGAGAGTGGTGATAGCGAAAAGATGATGGTGATATGGTCTTAAAAATGGTGATAGGGACTTGGGTGAGAATGTTGATAGGGGCTTGAGTGAGTATGGTGATAGGGGCTTGAGAATTGTGTTAGGGGATTGCGAGAGAATTATGATAGGTGCTTAATAGAGAATTGAGGGGGACTGGTGTTAGTGGCTTGAGAGAGAATGGTGTTAGGGGCTTGTGAAAGAATGGTGTTAGGGGCTTGAGAAAGAATGGTGTTAGTGGCTTGAGAGAGGATGGTGTTAGGGCCTTAAGAAAGAATGTGATAGGGGCTTGAAGGAGAATGGTGTTAGAGGCTTGAGAGAGAATGTGATAGGGGCTTGAGGGAGAATGTGATAGGGGCTTGAGGGAGAATGGTGTTAGAGGCTTGAGAGAGAATGTGATAGGAGCTTGAGGGAGAATGGTGTTAGAGGCTTGAGAGAGAATGTTATAGGGGCTTGAGGGAGAATGTGATAGGGGCTTGAGGGAGAATGGTGTTAGAGGCTTGAGAGAGAATGTGATAGGGGCTTGAGGGAGAATGTGATAAGGGCTTGAGAATGAGAGAGAATGTGATAGGGGCTTGAGAAAGGATTGCGGAGGACCACACTTGAAAACTTAGTATTTGATGTCGTTTTATCTGGCAGGGCGCGCCCCTCATACATACCCAAAGGCTTGGATGGCATCGCCCCGCCACAACTACAGCACTATACTTTATACAATTAGAGAAAATTATCCACTTTAAACTAAGGTCAACAATTTATCACATAGATCATTGTTCGTTTAATACTATTAGGATCCTCCCCCCGACCCTACCCCAGACCATTCCCTCCAACCCCACCCCAGACCATTCCATCTCACCCCATACCCTCCCACCCCAGACCCTCCCACCCCAGACCCCTTCCTTCCACCCCAGATCCCTTCCTTCCACCCCAGACCCTTTCCTCCCACCCCAGACCATTCCCTCCAACCCCACCCCAGACCATTTTCTCCCAACCTAGACAATTCCCTCCCACCCCAGACCATTCTCACCCCAGACCATTCCCTCCCAACCTAGACCATTCCCTCCAACCCCAGGCCATTCCACCCCCCGTCCTTCATTCACCAGTAAGTTAAAACTTCGGCTATCATGACAGCTCCAGTATCTCAAGAGTAGGGGGGGGGGGGAGAGTAATGCGATTGTGATGTCAGACTATAATACAGAGTTCTCAGACTTGGAGAGTATCTTCAGCTACCTGAGGTTGCCACTTTTATAAGTGGCCGGCGAAGGCGCTCAAAACAAGCGCTATATTTAGAAGGTTCAAGTACTCGGAGGCTTGTATGTACATCTTGATAAATGTCTATTTTTCACGGGTAAGTTGATACCATTTTTGAAAACACAGGCCAAATTTAAAGGCGAAATCGAATGCCGTAGAAGCTGTTTCAAATATACAGGATAGACGATGGCGTAAATATTTATAAAGTATTATTGTCGCACAATGCAAACTGTAACAGTGTATCCTTTGCGCCCCACCTGATCACCTAATTAGGTTAATGTCCAATCCTTAATGGAAGTTCTTAAAAAAAAAACAAGGGTCTCGTTCCTGCAGCAAGAAAGATTACATTCCAATTCCAATATGTAGGATAAATTTTAGAAGAAGTGAACGGTAATTGAATTGCAATAACAGCAAAAGGTAGCTGCGACAAAGAATAGCAGTGACAGTAGTGACAGCAGGGACAGAAGTTGTTAACTTGTCTAACATTGTCTCCCGACTTCTACCCTTTTTACGCAGATTTCCGATCTCAGAATTCAAATGCACCCCCTCCCCCCAACCTACCCCAATGTTTACTGTGTCACAGAGTTTGTTGGGTCATATATATATAGTTTACTGGTTAATAGATCTTAGCTGGGTCATATGGTGTACTAGGTCATAGATTTAACTGTGTCTTATGGTGTACTAGGTCATAGATTTAACTGTGTCTTGTGGTGTACTAGGTCATAGATTTAACCGTGTCTTGTGGTGTACTGGTTCATAGATTTAACTGTGTCTTGTGGTGTACTAGGTCATAGATTTAACCGTGTCTTATGATGTACAAGTTCATAGATTTAACTGTGTCTTATGATGTACTAGGTCATAGATTTAACTGTGTCTTATGGTGTACTAGGTCATAGATTTAACTGTGTCTTATGGTGTACTAGGTCATAGATTTAACTGTGTCTTATGGTGTACTAGGTCATAGATTTAACTGTGTCTTATGGTGTACTAGGTCATATATTTAACTGTGTCTTATGGTGTACTAGGTCATATATTTAACTGTGTCTTGTGGTGTACTGGTTCATAGATTTAACTGTGTCTTGTGGTGTACTAGGTCATAGATTTAACCGTGTCTTATGATGTACAAGGTCATAGATTTAACTGTGTCTTATGGTGTACTAGGTCATAGATTTAACTGTGTCTTATGGTGTACTAGGTCATAGATTTAACTGTGTCTTATGGTGTACTAGGTCATATATTTAACTGTGTCTTATGGTGTACTAGGTCATATATTTAACTGTGTATTATGAAGTACTAGGTCATAGATTTAACTGTGTCTTATGGTGTACTAGGTCATAGATTTAACTGTGTCTTATGGTGTACTAGGTCATAGATTTAACTGTGTCTTATGGTGTACTAGGTCATAGATTTAACTGTGTCTTATGGTGTACGTTGGGTGCTGGGTCGCCGAGTGGGGCAAACTGAGCAAAAATTCTAACCCGGAGATGGAGTCCCGTAGGCGGATAACATTGGTACAATGAAACATTCCGACACTGGAGCCAAGCTGTAAAATCCACATGATGTTCCCTTGGGGTTATCCAGCGGCGTGGAGTCTGGGCGATTTGCTGTTTTGGGAACCTGCATATAATCCTAGAAGAATAATCCCAGGCCCTGCGAATTCCACACCATCTTTACATTGGTACAGCCACACAAAAAAGTGGTGTACTGGGTCATAGTTTTATCTGTGTCATATGGTGTACATTTACATATAGTTTACCGCGTCATAAAGTTAACTTTATAGTTTAATGGGTCACAAAGTTTACTGGGTCATAGAGTTTGCTGGGTCATAGAGTTTACTGGGTCATAGAGTTTACTGGGTCATAGAGTTTACTGAGTCATAGAGTTTACTGGTTCATACAGTTTACTGTGTCATAGAGTTCACTGGTTCATACAGTTTACTGGGTCATAGGGTTTACTGGGTCATAGAGTTTACTGGGTCATACAGTTTACTGGGTCATAGAGTTTACTGTGTCATATGGTTTACTGGGTCATAGGGTTTACTGGGTCACACAGTTTACTGGGTCATACAGTTTACTGGGTCATAGAGTTTACTGGGTCATAGAGTTTACTGGGTCATAGGGTTTACTGGGTCATAGAGTTTACTGGGTCATATATTTTACTGGGTCATATAGTTTACTGGGTCACCACACACTAGGAATCAGTGACATAGGAATATAACATTGTAAAAATAAATGTTGTTCTTGTAAATAATCCTGAAAATTTATAAGGTGGACCTAAAGTGGCTTTAAAGTGGACCTAAAGTGTCAATTTTATTTATAGGTTCAAGCATCCATTTTAATTTAACATTGAACACAGCAGCATTTAACTTTTTAAAAAGTAACATTTCAGTTGGTTTTATCATCTCTAAGACCAGAGAACGTAACATCGCATTACGTTATGTTACTATTTTTAGACAAAGTTTTCGTAAAACGTAGCCTCTAACAATGTATTTCCTCATATACAGCAGTGTAGTAACAATTTGTTTGTAAAATATTTTAAAAAATAAATTTATAAACACGTTTTCGACTAGGTTAAGACCCACTAAGCTGGCTCACATTAACGTAGAAGTACCGAACAGCTGCTGAGAGCTTGGCCAAACGGAATACCAGGATGTTTGATTAATATCTTAATGTGATTGGCCCGTATATTCTATTAATAGATTTCCTCCACTAAATGACAAACCCTAAACTTTTATGTTGACGTTAGGTGCTTCAGGAAGACGTTAATTATTTCGCAAATTGTTATTTTTTAAAACTTGATTAAAGCGTTTTACAGCATCGTTACGTCATATTTTAACAAGATAGCTTTCACAGTGATCATCAAACACAATTTTTTTTTTAAATCATGTTTTTAAATGTCGGTGTTGATAACGTTTCTCGGACTCTGTTTAATTTAGTTTAAATGAAACATTTATACATTTGGAAATCCACGTCTTAGGGTTTTCCCTGCAGCTTTGGTACTGGAGTGTTCTTTGGTACTGGAGTGTTCTTTGGTACTGGAGTGTTCTTTGGTACTGGAGTGTTCTTTGGTACTGGAGTGTTCTTTGGTACTGGAGTGTTCTTTGGTACTGGGGTGTTCTTTGGTACTGGCGTGTTCTTTGGTACTGGTGTGTTCTTTGGTACCGGCGTGTTCTTTGGAGCGTAATGGGGAAAAAAATTCCTTCACGTTTACCTAAATAACGTTTTTTTCATCATAAATTATATCAGCTTTATCAGCACGCCGCTCTCTGGGGGCCGTTGGTCTAATGAAAACTAGAAATAAGACACTTCACAATGCACTGGTTTTTAAATTGTCTTACGTTTTGGTGTAGCATGAAAGGTACACATTGACATGACATGTACACATTTACATGACATATACACGTTTACATGACAGGTACACGTTTACATGACAGGTACACATTCACAGTTTCGTCTAACGCTGCACGTCCCTTATAATAATGAATATATTCAACTATTGTAGTAATATTATTATAAACCTGTGATTCTCACATTGTTCTAAATACAGCCAGCTTCTTTTGGGCTTTTGATTGGGTTTATAAGCTCAACTTTAACTCTTAATTCTACAAGGGCTCACACCAAGCAGCCTTGTTGACTTATAACAAGATAATTTTTTTTGTTGACAAAAGAAAAGTGGAAAAAAAAATTTCTCCGAATGAGGATCGAGCCCAAAGACAATACTGACAGCTTACAGGCCGGGACTAACTACTAAATAACAAGAAGGAATCCGCCCATGGTACACGCTTCTAATCACAGTATAAGCTCAGTAGCAGGGCCGACCCTGCTTAGTAGATAGACAGTTTCTGTCTTTGAAGCCTAGCGGACAACATATTCTGTGTGTTGGGACAATCGGTATTTTTCCCCCTTAACTCGCATAATCAAATTTCCTGTTTCACCACTGAAATCTGATTTGTGAAGAGTCCAGGCCTGACTTCAGTTTCTTTACCTTGACGCCATCGAAATCTACTTGACAATGTATGTGTACATAAATCTACTTGACAATCTTACGTTGGCATAAACACACGTCATGATTGAATCATCCCGGAATGAAACAGTTTGAGATCACCTCCACCAAGATGACAACATTTCTCTTCACATGTCGTATTGCGAGAATTATTGTTGACAAGTGGGGGGGGGGCGGTTTCTAAAAAGAAGCAGGACACACCAGAAGCAAAATATATATAAGAGATAGCGAATCCTTTAGATTTTAGATCAAAGATGTCCCCCCCCGTCCCCCCCCCCCTGGTGTGTATGGAAAGAACCGTATTTATCTCTCACTGCTGTCTATCCGCAAATTTAAATGTAGACAATCTAAAGGACATTTCTAGTTTAGATAAATAATTTTGATTAAAATTGCGCCCCCTCCGGCGTTCTGTCAAATACAACTCGGTGTTTATAGTAGCGGGAATCTACATTGAGCGCAATTTGACATATCGGTCTCAAAAGTTCAGCATCAGATTTTTTGAATTAAAAAAAAAAAATGTATTCTAATTCTTACTATATGTAAAGAATAGGTAAAAGTCGTAATCGGAGATTGGTATGAAAGAAATTTGTTTCCACGGATAATTGTTAAAGGGAAATTTATTATTATCACATTAATTCATTAAAAAAATTTTTTTTTAAATGAATTTTTCAAGTGAATGTGCGCGTGAGAAATGGGGTCAATGTCAACATTTATATAACATTTATTCCCCACCCCACCCCTCACATTTTTGGGTTTTTTTTTTGTACCCCCATTATTTCATTTCGAATAATCTTCCGTTAGGATAAATTTCCATTATGCATAAGAGTAATAGGGAAAACATACTTCCACTACTATGGTAACCTTAGAAATAATAAGGAGTCGTCACCACCATTAGAGACTTTGGTTTGTTTACCCGACTTAACCTATTTCCGTTTTTAAAACTCGGGATCTCGTTAATGCAGTGGTTCTCAACCTTCCTATGGTTGCGACCCTTTGATACAGTTCATCGTGTTGTGGCGACCCCCCAGCCCCCAAAATCATGTTCGATTATACTTCATAATTATGGAGCATATTTGTTTTCAGATGATCTTAGGCGACCCCTGGGAAAGGGTCGTGCGTCCCGCAAAGGGGTAGCGACCATCAGGTTGAGAACCGCTGCGTTAATGGGTCAGAGAGTAATGTCTTTGATGGCAGCTGTGTTTACGGACAGGCCTATTAGCCCCTCTGGCATCAACTGTGACTCACTCAGCAGAAGCAGTTGATGACCGACGTCAGCAAATTAGTTTCACCACATGTAAAAAAAAAAAAAGGCAAACTCGCTCCAAATATATTCACCAAACTAACAAGCTGGATCATTAGAACAAGCTGGATCATTAGGGGCTTTCATCCAATAATTTAAAAAAAAAATTTTTTTTTTAAAAGTAATAATAATATTTCAGGAAATGAATCCATGAATTAACGAGACAAACCAAAAAAAAACCAAAAAACAAAAACACAATTTCATTGGTCCTTTAATTGGAAAATCCCCAACAGTATCAAAGTTTACCGTTTATAAAGTTTAAAAATGGAACATTATTTTCTAATATTAGCAGCTTTTTAAATTATTATTTTTTTATCTTTGAAGTATTTTTAAACGGATGTTATGCCGCCATATTAGGTTATCATCTAATTCAAAACTTCACTATACATATTGGCTAAACGTGAATCTACATAGTTTTGATATGTTACAAGCCACCCTGGCATTTTAGATCAAGTTGTTGATCGAATTTAATCAATTCTTACACTATTATTGATATTTTGTTTAAATGTATTAGTATAATTAATCAATCTGAACAGTGTTAGGAAATTTTACAGTTTGTGAATTGGTAGAGTTAGTGAATCAGTACAGCTTGTTTATTGGTATAGTTAGTAGATCGGTACAGTTAGTTTATCGTTGTAGTTAGTGAATTTGTATAAATAGTGTATGCGTAGTGGTCACCACTTTCCGTTTTCTCATTGCAACATTATAGTTCTTATGTTATCGGACACTTTTGTATTTCCTTAAGTTTGGGCATTTTGACATTTTGAGACATTTTTGGCATTTTGTGACATTTTTGGCATTTTGACATTTTGAGACATTTTTGTCATTTTGACATTTTGAGACATTTTTGTCATTTTGACATTTTGAGACATTTTTGTCATTTTGACATTTTGAGACTTTGTGGCTCTTTGATATTTTACTTTATAGAATCAACAAGGTCACTGATTTTTTTTCTCAACTTTTCCCATTCAAGTCTCTGGCATATACTCTACCGAAATATTTTTGGCCTCAGGACACTCAACAAGAGATTTTAAGAAATGATTTTAACAGTTTTAAAGTACAAACCTTGACCTTCAACCCCAAAAGGATTGCTTCAAGCTTCACTTACCCGAGGGAAGATCACACTTCGAATTTATGTTGTTGAAATTAATTTTATTTACTTCGGAGGTTTTTTTATGAGGCTTTCGGAGTTGTGGGAAACTGAGAGGGAAATCAAAGGGAAGGGGAATGTCAGGGAATAGTGCTGAAATAGGAGCTCGGGGAATGGAGGAGGGGGTTATGGGAGGTAATGTGGAGTAGCTTAAAAATGGTGTGTCTCTGTCGATGGAAAAAAAAAGAAAGAGAAAGAGTGAGGAGATGGGAGAGAGAAGGAGAAAAAGAAAGAGTGAGGAGATGGGAGAGAGAAGGAGAGAGATAGAAAGAGAAAAAGAAAGAGTGAGGAGATGGGAAAAAGAGAATGAGAAAAGGAAAGAGTGACCGAATGGGAATAAGAGAGAGAGAGAAAGAGAGAGAGAGAGAGAAAGAGAGAGAGAGAGAAAGAGAGAGAGAAAGAGAGAGAGAAAAAGAGAGAGAGAGAGAAAGAGAGAGAGAAAGAGAGAGAGTGAGAAAGAGAGAGAGAAAGAGAGAGAGAGAGAGAAAGAGAGAGAGAGTGAGAGAGAGAGAGAGAGAGGGAGAGACTAAGATAGATAGAAAATAAAATTGTTTTTTTTTAAAGAGTAATACAATAATTGGAAAATAGTGGAACATTTGATGTAATTGGACATAATGATTGGATAGATCAAACTGATGAGTGATTGTATTGGTCAGTTTGATGAGCGATTGTATTGGTCAGTTTGATGAGTGATTGTATTGGTCAGTTTGATGAGTGATTGTATTGGTCAGTTTGATGAGTGATTGCACTGGTCAGTTTGATGAGTGATTGTAGTGGTCAGTTTGATGAGTGATTGTATTGGTCAGTTTGATGAGTGATTATATTGGTCAGTTTGATGAGTGATTGCATTGGTCAGTTTGATGAGTGATTGTATTGGTCAGTTTGATGAGTGATTGTATTGGTCAGTTTGATAGATGATTGTATTGGTCAGTTTGATGAGTGATTGTATTGGTCAGTTTGATGAATGGTTGTATTGGTCAGTTTGATGAGTGATTGTATTGGTCAGTTTGATGAGTGATTGTATTGGTCAGTTTGATGAGTGATTGTATTGGTCAGTTTGATGAGTGATTGTATTGGTCAGTTTGATGGGCGAGTTTAGTGGTCATTTGAAGAATGATTGTAATGATCTATTTGATTGATGGTAGAAAATATTCATCAACTGTTTGAGAATGTCCTAAATTGTAGGCGGCCGATGATAACCAAGATGGACTTTTTCAGAAAGCGAACGTGACACGTGGCCTGTCCACGTGACAACGCCGCGTTAAAATTTATTTCATTCTTTATTTCAAGTGTCTTGTTTTCACAAGTGATCCTATATCCTCGCCATATGCCCTTCTTATATATCCTTGTCATAGATCATTCTCATATATCCCTGTCTTATAAGCCTGTCATTCCAGCGTTCTTTTATCGTAATTAAGCCTCCCACCTTTTTGTCTCAATTCCAATAAACTGCATGTCTCAAATGAAACAAAACCTTCGGGTCTGATGTTTCGCTTGCGTATTAAACGCAAAAAATGGCGTTAAATCCGGATAGCAATATCTAGCGTTGAGTAGGGACTTGTGAGGTGAATCCAAAGATAGCAGTATCTAGCGTTGAGTAGGGACTTGTGAGGTGAATCCAAAGATAGCATTATCTAGCGTTGAGTAGGGACTTGTGAGGTGAATCCAAAGATAGCAGTATCTAGCGTTGAGTAGGGACTTGTGAGGTGAATCCAAAGATAGCAATATCTAGCGTTGAGTAGGGACTTGTGAGGTGAATCCAAAGATAGCAATATCTAGCGTTGAGTAGGGACTTGTGAGGTGAATCCAAAGATAGCAGTATCTAGCGTTGAGTAGGGACTTGTGAGGTGAATCCAAAGATAGCAGTATCTAGCGTTGAGTAGGGACTCAGGAGCAGTAGCGTAGTGAGGGGGGCAAGGGGGGCATCATGCCCCGGGCGCTACTCAGAAAGGGGCGCCAAATGGTATATTTTACTATAATATTGTATGGTTTTCGAATAGGAGGGGGGCGCTAAAAAGGTATTGGGGGCGCTAAAAATGTATTGTGCCCCGGGCGCGAGTTAAGCTCGCTACGCCACTGCTCAGGAGGTGAATGTATCGCTTCCTCTTTGTTCACAGTTAACATCCTGACACGTCTGCCAGATAGACACATTGGAATCGTCCGGCATTATTTTTACCCGCATAAACTCGTCCCAAATCTACTGTTAAAATCAGCTTTGAAAGACAGATAGCTTTCTCTTTTGTTTAAATATTTGGGGGGGGGGGTGTGAAGGGGTGGAGACAGGGAATGAGTGATATTACGTTGTTAAAGCTATTTTATAATTGGAATTAATCATTTTAAGCACAAGGAGAGAGTGTGGACGCAAAAAGGTGGTATATATTTTGTCGTTAACATATGTCCATCTAGTCGCAACACTATAAGATGAGGGGGGGGGGGAGACATCATATCACTCTGTTGAGCAACACATTCATGATCGAAAATGTCCAGGGACATGCACGAGAGGGTGGTTAGGCGATCAGATGTTGAGTTGTTTAAATGCTATTAAGTGTTCATCTAGGCACGTTTGAGCACGTGAAAGCAAAATGCCGAGCGCGTGAAATGGGCAAGTGAGAAATTAAGGTTGACGCTCAATTCCTCGGATCTGAGAATACATTTATCGTCTTGTTCTCCCAGCCTGAAGTTTTTTTAGTAACGAATCAGCAGGCGCCCATGTCTCATTCATAAATTATTGACCAGGAGTCTGCACGATTTATTGAGATTTAAGTAAGACATTCTTAATTTGAACTATATGAAACATGTTTGTACATTCAAATCGGTTTTATGTTTTGTTTAAGTCATTTTTTACGTTCAAATCTCTTTTGTTCCCTAAAGCCATGTTTGTACATTCGAATCTGTTATGTTACTAAAAACCATGTTTGTACATTCGAATCTGTTATGTTACTAAAAACCATGTTTGTACATTCGAATCTTTTATGTTACCTATAAGTCATTTTTTACGTTCAAATCTTTTATGTTAACTAAAAACCATGTTTGTACATTCAAATCTTTTATGTTAACTAAAAACCATGTTTGTACATTCAAATCTTTTATGTCAACTAAAAACCATGTTTGTACATTCAAATGTTTTATGTTAACTAAAAACCATGTTTGTACATTCAAATCTTTTATGTTAACTAAAGACCATGTTTGTACATTGAAACCTCTTTGTTACATATAAGCCATGTTTGTACATTGAAATCTGACATGTTACCCGTGTAAGCCAGAATAAGCAATACAATTTAGTGGCCAAGAAGAAGAAGAAGAAAAATAGCCGGGCCTCGAAAAAAAAAAAAAGGTTTGTTAACACTGAAATCAAAATTGTGTCACATGACATTGAATAGTATTATATGATCCAAACACATTGACTGAAGATTAAAAAGAATGCCGAGTTCGCTCTAGGCAGCATGTCCTGACCAGTAAACCAAAGCCAAGATGACGGAGTCCCTGAATTTCACGCTATGCTCTGTGCGCATGCCTCCTTGCGGTCAGTGCACGCATTCACACTTGGCTTGTCTGTGCCGTGAGGCGAGCAAGTCTGTGAAGTAGTACCTGTGTTTACCTCATCACGTGGTTGGGACTGCAGGTGTGGGGCTGGGTGGAGGTGGTTGCAACGGCTTGGCTTGATGAATGTTTCAATAAAATAATAAAAATAACAACTTCTAGGGCAGTGGTTTTCAACTTGTGGGTCGCGACTCCTTTAGGGGTCGCATGACCCTTTCCCAGGGGTCGCCTAATATCATCAAAAAAGAAAAGTGCTCTACAGTTCTGAAGTAGCAGCGAAAATAATTTTGTGGCTGGGGGTCGCCACAGCATGAGGAACTGTATTAAAAGGTCGCGGCATTATAAAGGTTGAGACCCACTGTACTAGGGCTTTACCGGGTGGAGATTTTTTTACACTGAGTCCGTGCATTTTGAGAAAATAACCCGTAAGTCTAAATATTACACAAAAAGAGCTACCTTCTTATTTTCTATAATATATGTCAGCTTTTATACAGTAGGCCTACCGACAGTCCTGCACCTTACCTGCCGGCCTTTAAACAATAGTTCTACAGACAGTTCTACACTCTACCTGCCGGCCTTTAAACAATAGTTCTACAGACAGTTCTACACCCTACCTGCCGGCCTTTAAACAATAGTTCTACAGACAGTTCTACTCCCTACCTGCCGGCCTTTAAACAATAGTTCTACAGACAGTTCTACACCCTACCTGCCGGCCTTTAAACAATAGTTCTACAGACAGTTCTACACCCTACCTGCCGGCCTTTAAACAATAGTTCTACTGACAGTTCTACATCCTACCTGCCGGCCTTTAAACAATAATCTTCGGACAGTCCTACCGTCATGCAAGACGCTGGCTGAAACAGGACATACCAGGAGAAAATCTGTATAACTATACGCGATTATTGTACTGATATTGTCACTGTCATTGTCACTGTCATTGTCACTGTCATTGTCACTGTCATTGTTACTGATATTGTCACTGTTATTGTCACTGTCATTGTCACTGATATTGTCATTGTTATTGTCACTGATATTGTCACTGTTATTGTCACTGTCATTGTCACTGTTATTGTCACTGTTATTGTCACTATTATTGTCACTGTCATTGTCACTGATATTGTCACTGTTATTGTCACTGTTATTGTCACTGTCATTGTCACTGTCATTGTCACTGTTATTGTCACTGATATTGTCACTGTTATTGTCACTGATATTGTCACTGTTATTGTCACTGTTATTGTCACTGTTATTGTCACTGATATTGTCACTGTCATTGTCACTGTCATATCTCAGTGCCCGCCTCTGCACGCGTGTTGCTTCTAGTCGGGTCAAATGTAAATAATGCAATCGTGAAAACAATCATGATTGTTTCTAATCTGGTCTAACGTGATCATGGATGTTTCGCCCCAAGAGGCCCATCAGGTTCTAATGACGTCTCTCCACCTTTAGGTCCAAGGACGTGTAACTCACTCGGATCTATCGTGAAATAAGGACGGTCTCCATTACAAGATTACCTTATGTGATCAGCAGGAGGAGTGCATCGCTGCGTTTAGTTTCGAGGCTAAGAAGAGAGGTCTCTGAAATATTGGTTTAAAATCTGTGCGGTCTAGTGGGTCTTGTCTTACTTGTCATTAGTAAATTACCTATGACTTTCATCAACCAGTCCCCCCCCCCCCCCGACTTGTCTCTGTAGAGTTAGAAATAAAGGTACACATTAAGATTGGTGATATTGCACATAAAGTAGTACAAATGTCCACAAAATAGTAAGTATGCACCAATGACGATGATGAAAAGAAATTGTTAAGTACAAACCTACATGACCTATGACATTGCAAGTTGTTTGAATACAAACACGATAGGAAAACTCAACGTTTACATATTTATATTTTACGAAATCGAATACTAACTGGTTTTTCTGGTTTAGCCATGCATGGGCTATATATCTCTTATCCATCATTACTCCCTATTCCTGTTTGGTAAGGCCATGGCTTTCTATATATATAAAAATGAATGTATGTCTGTATGCCTGTATGTCTGTTTGCACTCCCACACCATTCATGCGATTGCAACAAAACTTTGGTGAGTTGTTGGCCACCTACCTGGGCATTTAACTGCGTCATTAAAAAACGTTTCAAATATTTAGTTTTCGGCCGTTGGCTCTTCATTCGTTTTTTTTCTTATACGAGCTTTGTAAAAAATATTTCCGTCTGCGCTCCTACACCATTCGTCTGAATGCGCTAAATCTTTGGTAAAATGTTGCAAGCACGCCCAAAAAGGTTTGGAAATATCTATAACCGTTTTAAAATATTCCGTTTTGAGCCAGGGGCCCCATGTTCGTTTTTTCTTATATGAGCTATATAAATATAGTTTCAAACCGAATGCGCTTCTACACCATTCATGCGATTGCGACAAAACATAAGAGAGTTGTATTCCATAAGCTCGCGCATTTTACTGGGTTATTATAACACTTTAAAAATATTTCGTTTTGGCCGTTGGCCCCAAAATCGCTTTTTTTTCTACTTTGAGCTTTGTAAACAATAGATTTCGTCTGCGCTCCTACACCATTTATTCGAATACGCTAAAACTTTGACGAGATGTTGCGAGCATGCCCACAAAGGTTTCTAAATTATTACAACCGTTTTAAAATATTCCGTTTTGAGCCAGAGGCCCCATGTTCGCTTTTTCTGATAGGAGCTATATAAATATAATTTCAAACCGTATGCGCTCCTACACCATTCATGTGATTGCAACAAAACGTTTTTGAAATGTTGTCCATAAGGTCGCGCATGTTAATGAGTAATTACAATACTTTTAAAATATTCCGTTTTCAGCCGTTGGCCCCAAATTCTTTTTTTTTCTTATATGAGCTTTGTACAAAATAATTTCGGTATGTGCTCCTATACCATTTATCCGAATGCGATAAAACTTTAGTAAAATGTTTTTCCCACGTCCGCAAAGCTTTTCAAATTATTACAACCGTTTAAAATATTCTGTTTTGAGCCAAGGGCCCTATGTTCTATTTTTCCTATATGAGCTATACAAATAAAATTTCAAACAGAGCTAATGTGTGGATGGATAGATTTTTAATCAAATACAAATAGCGACATTAAATTGTGTGTGTGACATAATAAGTAGGTTTCTGAATTAATTACAACACTTTTAAAATAATCCGTTTTTGGCCGTTGGCCCCAAAATCGTTATTTTTCTTATATGAGCTTTGTAAAAAATAATATCCGTATGCGCTCCTATACCATTTATCTGAATGCGATACAACTTCAGTAATATGTTTGTCTTTTTTTAATTTTGTGATATAATAAGTAGGTTTCTGAAGTAATACAATAATTCTACAATATTCCGTTTGTGGCCGGGGGCCTTAATTCGTTTTCCACCCTTATATTATCTATATAATTATCGTATGCATTCCTATACCATTCATCCGATTGCGATAAAAACTTTGGTGAATTGATATGCGCGCTCCCGCAAATGTTTCTAAATTAAAACAACATTTTACAATATTTCGCATGGGCCGATGTCCTTAAATTCGTTTTGTTTTCTTTAACAAAATTTATCAAAATAATTTCAAACAGAGCTATCAACTCAACCGCCCTTGAACAAATGCCAACAGACATCAATTTGTAGCAAGAGCAGAGAAAACACGTTTTTGCATGTTTAGTGTAGAGAGCATTTTTGTTGTTTTTATAAATAAGCTTGAATTTTGTGACGTATTTTAGAATCGGATATAGCTTTGTAAATGTGTTGTGATTTTGAATAGCAATGATGTAGTAATACATCTATTATATAAGAATGATCTATGCTGACTGTAACTCCAAAGAACCGATACGATTTAAATACGATCCCATTTTTTAAAACAATCATAGTTATCTTCTATTATTTTAAGGTACTCGAATCGATGGTAATGCGAAAAATATATTATATATTCGCTTTAATTTTAATAAAATTTTAAGTATTAATAATATAAATTACAAATAAATTTGGAGTAACAACTAAGGAACTATTTTAAACATTTTATATGTGGTTGAAAGTTATGAAAATTAATAAAACAAATTATGATCAAAGAATTACACTGTAATCACATTTATCGGGGAAACCAAAACATCTGTTGATTTTAGTGCACTTTTAAAATACGTTCCAAATATTGCGTGATAAAAGTAAAACTAATTTGTTCTAAATAATAACGCAAATGATGTCAGAACTCAAATTGTCTATTTATTCAATGCAAAAATTTATCTGATTTAATAACCGCGCGTAATAAAATTGATAATGTATTTCCCCCTTCCTAAAAGTAAAATTAATAAATATAATAGATTGCTTTTTAAATTGCTACAATTTAAAAAAATGAAATACAATTTTTGCTTTTTATTTTTAACGTTTAATAAATTTTTACTTTTATTCTTTCCAAAAATATACATTTATGAAATTTATAAATTAGTAAAAAAAATAAAAACCTAACCTTTAAATATACTTTTAATACGAAAATGCCCTTTAATGCAATCAGTGCAGCGAAACTACATATCCAAATAGCATCCACTAATGCACTTATCACTCATTTAAATAAGAACAAAGCATTTGAAATGCAAAAAAATTGTTTTTGCGTAAGTAAGTGGATTACAATCCCGTGGATGATTTTTATTAATTTCTTTAAAACTCTGTTTGGGAGAGGGGGAATGTGTAATTCAATAGTTTAATTTGCACATGGCAGCACACTATACGTCTCAAAATGAATTTGACAAATAGTTTGCCTTCTTAGGTACATATATATGGGGGTTAGGAAATAGGGTGTGTACAATTTTATATCTTTAAATCCAATTATATTACTGTTGTGAAAAATAGATGCTATATTCTCATTTTACGAATTAAGAAAAACAATGACGTTAACAAAACGTAAATACATTTACAAAAGTATATTCATGAATATCAAAACCCATTCATTTTACAAAGAATTACCAGTTTTGGACCGGGGCCCTATAGTAGTTTTTCTTTCTAATATGAGCTATTTAAATATAATTTCCGTATGAGTTCCTATACTATTCATCTGAATGCGATAAACTTTCAGTGAGTTGTTGTGTGCAGGCCCGCATTAGGTTTCTAAAGAAGTGCAAATATTTTACAATATTCCGCTTTGGGCCGGGGGCCTTAAATTCTTTTTTTTTTTCGTATATGAGCTATGTAAATATAACGTCAAGCAGAGCTATTGCATAAGTGGGTGGAATTACATTAAATATAAACTGTGACATTTCATTTTGTATATGTGACTTAATAAATAGGTTTCTGATTTAGTACAAATATTTCACAATATTACTTTTGGGGCCGGGGCCCTAAATTTGTTTATATGTAATAAATGAGCCATATAAATATAATTTCAAACATAGCTATTGCATGGGGGGATCAATCGCTATAAGTTTTGGGACTAAATTGGAAAATCCACGCTTCCCACACGGACAGCTGCGTGTGGTCTGCTGACACTTCTCAAAACCTTCTAATTAATTCGAATACGCACCAGACGGTTTAAAAAAGGTGGTTATTAGAAGAACTTACAAAAAAATTATTAAAACACAGACACTTTATTTCGATGAGTGGCATTGCAACGCATGCCGGGTACTCGCTAGTCTCTCATAATCATTACTCCCTAGTTCTGTATGGTTAAACCATGGCTATCTCTTATCCATAATTACTCCATAGTTATGTTTGGTTAAACCATGGCTATCTCTTATCCACCATTACTCTCCTAGTTCTGTGTATTTAAGCCATGGATATCACTCATCCATAATGACTTCTTGATTTGGTAGGTCACATAGCTTTCTATATGTTACTTTCACCTCTCGTACTAGTTGAGCCAATGTTCCCTGATAAGTGAAGAACGTAAAAAAGTCTAGACTTTGGCCAGGTAAGCTTTGGTAAATGTGTTAATTTTGTTTAATGCCGCGTGGCTCTTGGAAACTAATTTGTGAACGATTTTTGTAATCTCTTGACAGAAATAAACCTAGGTTGCCCTGTATTGATTTACCAAGTGTCAGATTAGAAAAGAACTTCAAACATCAGTCTAGCGTATCATATTTGAGAGCCATAATAAGCCATCCATCTACTTATAAATTTTAAACATGATAGATTTTTGCACTCTGAACGATTTTATTTCTATAACACAACGGGTCTCAAATATCGGTACTCTGTCGACCTCACATGACATTTATCACTGAATAAGCATGAGGGACTAGACACCAATTGGAAGCTGTCACAAAGTCTGAGGACCTCGCAGGGGCCACCACCGGAGTCTTTCACAAATTCTGAGGACCTCGCAGGGGCCACCACGGGACTCTTTCCCAAAGTCTGAGGACCTCGCAGAGGCCCCCACCGGACTCTTTCCCAAAGTATGAGGACCTCGCAGGGGCCACCACCGGACTCCTTCACAAAGTCTGAGGAACTCACAGGGGCCACCACCGGGCTCTTTCACAAAGTCTGAGGACCTCGCAGGGGCCACCACCGGAGTCTTTCCCAAAGTCCGCCACTGTCTGAATGTGTCACAAAGTCTGCCGGTGAATCTGTCAATTGTTCTCCAGCCACACCCCCCCCCCCTTTTCCCTCACTTCCCACCAAGTTAGGCATCCAGTGTCAAAAACACGATGGCGAGGCTAATCCAATAAATCAAGTTAAGTAATAATATTAGATTAAAGAAGCAATCGATCTTTTCAGATATGTGATCAGTGTAGAGATAATTATTATGAATAACCCGCGTTATTTCACAAAATTTCCCGATGCATCAAAATGCCACAGATGTCTTGCCTTTCTACAATCTTTCCGCCTGTCTACGTGTCTATCTATGTGTCTGTCTGTCAGTCTGTCTACCCATCTGTCTGTGCTCCCACTGGTCAGCGACCTGCATTTCACTGTCTATCCGTATGTCCCCGTCTTTCGTTCTGTTTGTCAGTCTGTCTGTCAATCTATCTTTCTGTCCATCTGTATGTCCGTCCACTAGTCAGTGACCCGCATTTCGCTGTCTGTACATCAATCAGTCAATCGATCGATCATATATTATTTTTATCAACTTTGTTAGATACAATATCATTTGACCCACTTCCAGTTTTGTTTTCACTTTTGTTCACTTCCTGTTCACTTTCTGTTCACTTCCTGTTCACTTTCTGTTCACTTCCTGTTCACTTTCTGTTCACTTTCTGTTCACTTCCTGTTCACTTTCTGTTCACTTCCTGTTCACTTTCTGTTCACTTTCTGTTCACTTCCTGTTCACTTTCTATTGGCCATTCAATAAGTACTTTCGGTTAGGCAATTAACATTTAACAACTAACATGTGATGATCACAGAAGCCTTCAAGTTTTACTAATAGTAAACTGATTTGTCTCACTGAGACTTTTGTTTCACTGAGACCTGAGACTTTCGTTTCACTGAGACTTGAGACTTTTTCACTGAGACTTTTGTTTCACTGAGACCTGAGAATTTTGTCTCACTGAGACTTTAGTTTCACTGAGACCTGAGATTTTTGTTTCACTGAGACTTTTGTTTCACTGAGACCTGAGACTTTTGTTTCACTGAGACTTTTGTTTCACTGAGACTTTTGTTTCACTGAGACTTTTGTTTCACTGAGACCTGAGACTTTTGTCACACTGATACTTTTGTTTCACTTAGATCTGAGACTTTTGTTTCACTGAGACTTTTGTTTCACTGAGACCTGAGACTTTTGTCTCACTGAGACTTTAGTTTCACTGAGACCTGAGACTTTTGTTTCACTGAGACTTTTGTTTCACTGAGACATGAGACTTTTGTTTCACTGATACTTTTGTTTCACTGAGACCTGAGACGTTTGTCTCACTGAGACTTTAGTTTCACTGAGACCTGAGACTTTTGTTTCACTGAGACTTTGTTTCACTGAGACCTGAGACGTTTGTTTCACTTAGACGTTTGTTTCACTGAGATCCGAGACTTTCGTTTCACTGAGACCCGAGACTTTTGTTTCACAGAGACTTTCGTTTCACTGAGACTTTTGTTTCACTGCTTTTGTTTCACTGAGATTTTTGTTTCACTGAGACTTTTGTTTCACTGAGACTTTTATTTCACTGAGACTTTTGTTTCACTGAATCTTTTGTTTCACTGAGACTTTTGTTTCACTGAGACTTTGGTTTCACCAATTATAATTAGTGAATCCTCGATGTTCACATATATATTTTAAATGATAAATATTTACGCAAAACAATTTGACGTCACCAAAGTAACGAATTGATGATGCAGAGGTTCTCACTTAATTGGACAGTGGCCTTCGTGAAACCTCATTGTGACTCTGAAACAAAAAAGGGGGGGGGGGTTTGGCAAGATGAGAGGTGAAATTTTATACAGCAAATGGAAACAATTAGGTTTTTATTTGAATTTTTACTTGAGAGTTTAATGCAACGGTTCTCAACCTGTGTGTCACGACCCTATTGGGGTCGAACGACACTTAAACTTTAAACAGGGGTCGCCTAAACCCACCAGAAAACACATAGTTATGAAGTAGCAAGGGTCACCACAACATTAGGAACTGTGTTAAAGGGTCGCGGCATTGGGGATTTCGAGAACCACTGGTTTAAATGATCACTTGCAGTCATCAATCCAGATTTGTATCACCTTCCACGGGTAGGCGACATCAATAATCATTAGCGCGTCCCTGGCCACGACCTGTAGTTTCTGAACAATGAACGCTTTCTTTAAAAAAATGTCAGAGTTGGCTGAGAACCTTCATAAAGAAGGTCGATCTATGTGACACTGTCTTATACTGACATCTCATGAACGACAATGTCTCATGCTGACATCTCACGGGTGACATTTAAAACAGATCCAATCCCAAAAGAAAGACACATTCTTGTTCCTACAACAATCTCAAATAATTACATCTGAGCCTAAGTAAAGTATGGAACTATCGTTTCTTGTTTCTATCTATTCGGCGTTTATGTTTATATAAGTAAACCCTTTGTTTATGTAAGTAAACATTTCGTTTATGTCAGTAAACCCTTCGTTTATGTAAGTAAACATTTCACGTATGTAGGTAAACATTTCGTTTATGTAAGTAAACATTTCGTTTATGTAAATAAACATTTCGTTTATGTGATTAAACATTTCGTTTATGTAAGTAAACATTTCATGTATGTAGGTAAACATTTCGTTTATGTAAGTAAACATTTCGTTTATGTAGGTAAACATTTCGTTTATGTAAGTAAACATTTCGTTTATGTAAGTAAACATTTCAAGTATGTAGGTAAACATTTCAAGTATGTAGGTAAACATTTCGTTTATGTAAGTAAACATTTCGTTTATGTAAGTAAACATTTCGTTTATGTAAGTAAACATTTCGTTTATGTAAGTCAACATTTCTTTTATGTAAGTCAACATTTCTTTTATGTAAGTCAACATTTCATTTATGTAGTCAACATTTCGTTTATGTAAGTAAACATTTCGTTTATGTAAGTAAACATTTCGTTTATAAAAGTAAACAATTCGTTTATGTAAGTAAAAATTTCGTTTATGTAAGTAAACATTTCTTAGCTTAGTTTCCATTCATTAAAAAAATGTTAGAAACGTGACAAAGACTTTTTTGGCCGATGTCCCTGACAACACCATAAGCTTCGGTCATATTTGTCAACTTGAGTTTTTCTAGCATTCACGACCTCCACATTTGTTCGGAAGCCCAATAAAAAAAAATATAATGATATATTTATCTTTTCAGCGTTATATTGTAGTGAGAGCCAAGGCAACGACTTAAAGAAAGTGGTTGAATTATTAAAATTTAATAAATTTTGTCAAATTAAGTTGTGATGAAACAAAAAAGTGTCAACGCAAGCTTTATGTTTTGAACGATTCAATTAAAAATTAAATTCTGATGGGAAATACAAATATTAAGAATGTTTGGCTATTTCACACTATTAGTGCCTCGCGTGATTTGATTGTTTAGTGTTCAGGTTAGGTTTAGCGATATATTTATTTTAGAGGTTTAGGGATAGATTTAGGGTTCAGGTTAGGTTTATGGATAGATTTAGGGTTCAGGTTTGGGGATACATTTAGGAAATTTTGTCATTATTATTTAACGTTTTATTCTTAATTTTATGGGTCATGGGTACCAAGATGGCGGCCGTGTGAGACATCGCGGCACTAAAAGTGTGAAATTACCGAATTTTCTTTTTAATAAAAGAACAATAAGACTACAAGTTCAACCGTCTGATGGCGGCAAGCAGTCATACTTCAAAGTCACAATAAACTTCTAATCAAATACTTCAATGGCAATATCCGAGCCATTGTCACCCGTGGCTATCTGAACAGGTCGAACTTCCGTTTTTAAACATCCGGGTGCGCATGTCCGTTATGACTACATATAAAAACTTTCCCCAAGTAAAACAATGTAATAATCTAAACCAAATAATATGTATTTCCTGTTTTAAAACGGAGAAATAATTATTTTTAAAAAAAAAATGAAATATGGAAAATATTGAATTACAAAAAAGATCTAGAGTGACTTCCGGAGGGACTTCTCTGGTTCTACAAATCAACTGTCGTTACATGAATGTGGTAACCTTATTAATTAGCGAACTAATATTATAGCTCGCTAAACGATTGCGGTGACAATTGTGTGAACTTCCCGTTCATTAAAGTTTCTTGACAAAACATGCTTTGAAGAGAGAAATCCCAATTAGTTCTACCCCTACCCCCTAGGGATGCCACCGAACAGATTTTTAAGCCCTTGAACAATATTATTATTCTAGTGTCCCTCCCTTTTTACTGCGCAGATTTATTACACCACTTTTAAATTGAGATTATTTCCGTTAAACCAGTGGTTCTAAACCTTCCTAATGCCGCGAGCCTTTAATACAGTCCCTCATGTTGTGGCGACCCCCAGCCAAAAAATTATTTTTGTTTCTTCTTCATAATTGTAGAGTATGTGTTTTCGGATGCTCTTAGGCAAAATTCGGAACAGACATTTTAAGGAAAATACGTCAAGAAACGGTACCAAATCTAAATAATCTCTTATATATATATATATATTACACTTCTGGTATGACTCGTGAATTGCTTCCTAATCAGCGAATTCGGTATTGAGATTATATCACAAATAATGTTTGAAAGAAAGTTTGGTTCAATAAGGAGTTCAATGGAGCGCAAAATATAATTCCCGATAACTACGTTAAATGAATTTTTTTTTATACAACGCAACTGCGTTTGGCACGTAATATGTATTTTTTTTCGGAAAATGAAATCGTCTTATTTTAAGTATGGTGTTAAAAATATTCGGTTTAAAAGTGGTTGGGACATCAGAATATTGAATAAAAAAAAATAAAAAGTGTGCAGTGACGTATCATGGGGGAAGGGGTGTAGCAAAAATTGGGATTCTTAAATGTGCGTTACTTGAGTTCATGTTTTGTCAAGTAAGTTTAGTAGATGTGAAGTTGACGCATTGTTGTCGCCAATGTTTGGCGGGCTATATCTAGTAGATGGGAAGTTCACCCTTTGCAGTCGCCAATGTTTGGCGGGCTATATCTAGTAGATAGGAAGTTCACGCATTGCTGTCGCCAATGTTTGGCGGGCTATATCTAGTAGATAGGAAGTTCACGCATTACTGTCACCAATGTTTGGCGGGCTATATCTAGTAGATGGGAAGTTCACGCATTGCTGTCACCAATGTTTGGTGGGCTATATCTAGTAGATGGGAAGTTCACGCATTGCTGTCGCCAATGTTTGGCGGGCCACATCTAGTAGATAGGAAGTTCACGCATTGCTGTCGCCAATGTTTAGCGGGCCACATCTAGTAGATAGGAAGTTCACGCATTGCTGTCACCAATGTTTAGCGGGCCACATCTAGTAGATAGGAAGTTCACGCATTGATGTCACCAATGTTTGGCGGGCTATATCTAGTAGATGGGAAGTTCACGCATTGATGTCGCCAATGTTTGGCGGGCTATATCTAGTCACTAATTATTATTGTCGTAATTGTCACCAAAGGAGTTCATTGACGGCCGATTTCTACGCCAGAGAATTTCTTTACATGTCTTGTGTTTCAATTGTTATAATTGTAAAATGTTGTCTTTGGTAAAATGTGCATTTGTTAATGTGCTGAAAATGAATATGTACAATGTAATTTTTAAAAAAACGCACTAAAACTTGTCCATTTCTTTGGATAAAATAAAGAATCGGATCTTATCTTAACTTTTAACTAATCTTAACTTATCTTAACTTATCTTAACTTATCTTAATTATCTTAACTTATCGTATCTTATCTAACTTATCTCATCTTAACTTACTTATCTTATCTTTACTTATCTTATCTAACTTATCTTATCTAACTTAACTTATCTTATCTTATCTTAACTTATCTTAACTTTACTTATCTTAACTTATCTTAACTTTTCTTATCTTATCTTAACTTATCTCATCTTAACTTGTCTTATCTTATCTTAACTTATCTCATCTTAACTTATCTATCTTAACTTAAATTATCTTATCTTATATTAACGTATCTTATCTTATCTTAACTTATCTTATCTTAATACAAAAATATGACACTGTCAACATTGGATTTTTATGTGATTCCAATTGAAGATAGAACTTGCTTTGAGCTATCCAGAAAGCATCTCCCCCCCCCCCCCCCCCAACGCTCCCCCGCCCCAAACACAAACCGTATATTTATGACTAACACTGTGTTGTAAAACGCCAACAAGCGGGGTAAGTAATATGATGCTGAGGAAATGGGATGGTTTATGATTTAATTGAGTTGTGTGGAGAATGTGCATGATTGATGTTGATGTCTCGGTGATTGAATGAGACGACAAATATCGCCCAAAAATTGATGCCCAGGGACGGCGACGTTATTTGAAATGCCATGACACCCAAGCTGAAGGGCACTTGAAGATGAAGGCCAACTCTGAAGGTGAAGGTCATTTCAACGTAATTTAGTTTTGTTTTGTTTTTCCTTTCAAATGAAGATATCTATTGGAAGTAAAGAAAAGGGTGTGGATGGTTCAGACGGAATTGGATGTCGGGAAAAGGGGTTATGGTGGGGTCAATCAATGTCCATATGGATGGGGTCAATCACTGACCATGTGGATGGAGTCTATCACTGACCACATGGGTGAGGTCAATCACTGTCCATATGGATGGGGTCAATCATTGTCCGTATGGATGGGGTCAATCACTCACCACATGGGTGGGCCAATAACTGTCCATATGGATGGGGTCAATCACTGACCATATGGAAGGTGTCAATCATCGTCCATATGGATGGAGTCAATCACTGACACATGGATTTGGGTCAATCACTTTCCATAGGGATGGAGTCAATCACTGACCACATGGAAGGGGTCAATCACTGACCACATGGGTGAGGTCAATCACTGACCACATGGGTGGGGTCAACGACTGACCACATGGATTTGATATTGACCTAAGGGAGGGAAACGAGCATCGAGTCTCTGTGTTGAGAGAAATAATTGATCATATGTTTTTAGGACAGAGGTTCCCAAACTTACTTGGCCTACCGTACCCTTTTCAGAAAAACAACTACTCGGGGGCCCTTGAAAGGTTCATTCTTTGAGCAAACAAAAAGAAAGATAGACGTATCTATACGTCTACCTACATCTTAAAATGGAGTCAAGAAAAATGTTGTAAATAAGACACTCTGAATCTTGGAATTATAACATTATTTGTTACAAACACATACAATTAATATAATGAAGGATAATTAAAAAAAAAAATTACGAATAACATGCACTCGAGGCTTTTATCGCCCCCCTGAATCGTCCCAGGGCCCCCCTCCCAATGGGGCGATTTCGCCCCCCTGAATCGTTCCAGGGCTCCCCTCCAAATTGGCGATATCGCCCCCCTGAATCGTTCCAGGGCTCCCCTCCCAATTGGCGATATCGCCCCCCTGAATCGTTCTAGGGCCCCCCTCCCAATGGGGCGATATCGCCCCCTGAATCGTTCCAGGGCCCCCCTCTCAATGGGGCGATATCGCCCCCTGAATCGTTCCAGGGCCCCCCTCCCAATGGGGCGATATCGCCCATTGCGGGGCGTCAATATTTTTAGGACATCAATTAATTTTGTGACAGTTTCTTGAAAACCCATCAATGAAATAAAAACAGTCTGGTCGTTTCAGTGGAAGTACAGCAACGTAAATTTAGACTATTTTGTTGGACTATTTTTTGGGGCTATTTCGTTTGACTATTTTGTTGGACTATTTTGTTGGACTATTTCGTTGGACTATTTTGTTGGACTGTTTTGTTGGACTATTTCGTTGGACTCTTTTGTTGGACTATTTTGTTGGACTATTTTGTTGGACTATTTTGTTAGACTATTTCCTGGCTTTGTTGCCTTCATGTCGAATCTGTTTTTTGTCATTCGTTACTGAAACCTTTCGATTGGTTTATTATGGCGTCGACCAATCAAATAAACAGTATTGTCTCAGTCAACCAATCAAATAAACAGTATTGTCTCAGTCAACCAATCAAATAAACAGTATTGTCCCAGTCAACCAGTCAAATAAATATTATTGTCTCAGTCAACCAATCAAATAAATAGTATTGTCTCAGTCAATCAATCAAATAAACATTTTTTGTCTCAGTCAACCAATCAAATTAACAGTATTGTCTCAGTCAACAAATCAAATAAATAGTATTGTCTCAGTCAACAAATCAAATAAACATTTTTGTCTCAGTCAACCAATCAAATTAACAGTATTGTCTCAGTCAACAAATCAAATAAATAGTATTGTCCCAGTCAACCAACCAATCAAATAAATTTTTTTTGTCTCAGTCAACCAATCAAATTAACAGTATTGTCTCAGTCAACCAATCAAATTAACAGTATTGTCTCAGTCAACAAATCAAATAAATAGTATTGTCTCAGTCAACCAATCAAATAAACATTTTTTGTCTCAGTCAACCAATCAAATTAACAGTATTGTCTCAGTCAACCAATCAAATTAACAGTATTGTCTCAGTCAACCAATCAAATTAACAGTATTGTCTCAGTCAACCAATCAAATTAACAGTATTGTCTCAGTCAACCAATCAAATAAATAGTATTGTCTCAGTCAACCAATCAAATAAACATTTTTTGTCTCAGTCAACCAATCAAATTAACAGTATTGTCCCAGTCAACCAATCAAATAAACAGTATTGTCCCAGTCAACCAATCAAACCAACTGTATTGTCTCAGTCAACCAATCAAATCAACAGTATTGTCTCAGAAAGGTCGCTGGGTGGCTGGGCTGTCTAAACAGGAGTTAATGCCGTGCTTACGGACTGCAGCACATCCCCAGAAAAAGCCCAGACACGCAAACATATCAGCAGCAGCCCGGATGGACGGTGCCCGTTAGCCTGGGAAGATGTGACTCATTTAAGAGAGGGTCAAAGTCTTATCTCAAAGCCGGAGATGGAGTCCCGTAGGCAGTATGCCGTTGACGCATTGAAACGTCCTACAACTCCTGGGACGTGGAGCGCATAAAATGGCATAGTGAAACACGCACACACACTCATACAAAATCCAACAACTGCCGGTCATTTACTGTATTCTGGTCTATTTCAAGTCATCTTGACTAAGTTTTGCTATTCGAACAATTAGGGGTGGCTGAAGAATTGAGCAAATCCCCCTCACTTTAAACAAATTACAACTCAAGTCAGGCTACTACGCAGGTCGAATATTGCAGTTGTCATCTTCGCGTGAGAAGGACGAACAATAACATGGGTTACCCATGATCTCCCCTGAAAGTTTGACCTGTATGATATCTGTTATATGCAGAAGTCCCGTCGGCAGTTCAACGATCTTAGTCGACATCCTTAAATGTTTAAAAAGTTTTGAGAGTTGCCTTTCATCCTAATTGAAACCACCCAAAGCCATTGATATGATGTAGGCAATTGATATGTCGTATGCCATGGATAAGTTGTATGCATGTAATTTAGATGGTGTAGGCCATTATTATTGTTGTATCGCATTGATATGTTGTATGACATTGCTATGTTGTAGGACATTAATATGTTGTATGACATTGAAATGTTCTTTTTTTTAGCAGATTTAGAAAATGTGTGAATCTCTGTGACTCGTGGACTGCTTCTATTTCCAATGGATGCTTCCTTAAAATCGTGGCTGCTTCCTAATAATCAAATGTGGTATTGAGAGTATATTACAAATAATTCTATGTTTGAAAGAATGTATGGTTTGATAATGATTTCAATAGCGCGTAAAATATAGATCGAGATAACTACGCTAAATGATATAAATATTTTTTTTAAAAATAACGCAGCTGCGTTTGGTGCGTAATATTTTCTTTCCGGAAAATGAAATCGTCTCAATTGAAGTATGGTGTAAAAAATCTTCGCTTTAAAAGCGGTTGGGACATCAGAATATTTAATATAGTTCATGGGCGTGAAATAAAAAGTGTGCAGCGACGTACCATGGGTGAACGAGTGTAGCAAAAATTGGGATTCTTAAATGTGCGTTACTTGAGTTCATGTTTTGTCAAGTTTATAGAGCGGAAGTTCACCCAAAACTGTCGCCAAAATCTGGCGGGCTATATCTAGTGAGTTATTTTTTATGATAACATTTTTACCAGTTGAGCAAGTCGTATTTAGACGTCATACAATGACCAGCCGCGTTTTACACTGGCCGAACTCTAGCTTATTATACGTCATTGTTCACCCACTTTCACCTTTAAAAAATCAGGTTTCTTCGGAGCAGTTGATTCGTCTTTGTCTGATCAGAAACACAATCAAAACTCCGTGAAGGTTGGGCAAAGCTTTGCTGCCATTTTCTGGCCAAACATCTCCACGTTGAATTTGTTGAAATATTATTTTTTTTTTAGAACACAAGGACTGTATCGTAGTATTGAATTGTACAGTCGGATTGTACCGTTGTATTGTACCCCAGGATTGTACCGCTGTATTGTACCTCAGGATTGTACCGCTGTTTTGTACCTCAGGATTGTACCGCTGTTTTGTACCTCAGGATTGTACCCCAGGATTGTACCGCTGTTTTGTACCTCAGGATTGTACCCCAGGATTGTACCGCTGTATTGTACCTCAGGATTGTACCGCTGTATTGTACCTCAGGATTGTACCGCTGTATTGTACCTCAGGATTGTACCGCTGTATTGTACCTCAGGATTGTACCGTTGTATTGCACCTCAGTATTGCACCTCAGTATTGCACCTCAGTATTGTATCGCAGTATTGTACCTCAGGATTGCTCAGCAACTTTGCAACAGATCGTTCCCCCCAGCTTACGACCAATAAGCTCGGGTTATTTCTCTCACAGACCACGGACGATATAATTTGATCGCCGGAGAGATTGTTCCGTATATATTGACCGGACAGAGTATATTGAAGCAGAGTCTGGGCTTCTCGTGCAAGACGGTGGTGGGTGGGACATGGAGGAGGGGGGCTGTTCTTATTGGAGAAAGTGGTGAATTTCTAAGGGAGGCTTGTCAAAGAGTTTCTCCGAAGTTGTCTGACCACTAAGAGAATTGCAAGCGTGTCAAGGAGTTGGTGTGAGACAGTGAGTGTGTGTATGTGTGTTTGTGACTGTTTGAGTGTCTACAACATTCACCCCCCCCCTCCTCTGAGGATGTGTGTTATTTTTATTTGTCTTTTGCAAAATATATTGGCCAGACCAAAAGGCTGGAAGGCGAGTTATTTTGGCCGGTTGAAGGCTGGGTGTGTGGGGCTGATGTTTGGGGCTGGTGTGTGGGGCTGGTGTGTGGGGCGGGTGTGTGAGGCGGGTGTGTGGGGCGTGTGTGTGGGGCGGGTGTGTGGGGCGGGTGTGGGGTTAGTGTGAGGTGCGTTTGTGGGTAGGGGTATGGAGATAAAAAGATTAGTCGCCACCGGGGTCAAATCTTTGATGGCATGAGCGGGGGGGGGGGGGTGGGGAAGGAGGTGGAGACGTTAAAGTTTCATGAAGATTGCCACACCCACCACCCCAAAATCAGTGGTCCTCAACTTTTAGGGCTGGTCTTACACTTTTAAAGTCTCTTAAGGTTTGGTCAGTACGATGACCTCCTGGTGTCTGTAAAAAAGCGCAAACTTGAATGGTATGGCCACGTGACCAGAATACAAGGGCTCGCCAAAGAAATCTTGCAGGGCACTACTAGAGGAGGAAGAAGAAGAGGAAGACAGAGAAAAAGATGGGAAGATAACATCAAAGAATGGACGGGACTAAAACTAGGCGATGCTATGCATAGGGCAGGAGACCGAGAGGAATGGAGAAGAATAGTTTTTATGTCATCTGTGGCGCCCCAACGGTCGAAGGACTACGGGACATGATGATGATGATGATGAAGGTTTGGTCTCCTTTGATTTGATCCTGTCGTCATGTCCATAAAATGGTTGACTTTGCCGGATCACCGAGCGCCTAACGAACCATCACCTGGGACACAATCTAATGTGCGACGTCACAGCGCTTCTTATCGACTTGGCTTATTTGCTACAAACTTTTTTTAAAAAATCCTTTATGTTAACGTCGCCTTTGTTCGCGTGTGTCTTCCTGTCTGGGTGTGTGACAGAATTTCAGAAGGCTAGTTGACCAACTTCCTGTCTGGGTGTGTGACAGAATTTCAGAAGGCTAATTGACCAACTTCCTGTCTGGGTGTGTGGCAGAATTTCAGAAGGCTAATTGACCAACTTCCTGTCTGGGTGTGTGGCAGAATTTCAGAAGGCTAATTGACCAACTTCCTTTCTGGGTGTGTGGCAGAATTTCAGAAGGCTAATTGACCAACTTCCTGTCTGGGTGTGTGGCAGAATTTCAGAAGGCCAATTGACCAGCTTCCTGTCAACTGATCGAGCTGAAACTTGGCACATAGACTCGTTGCCGATGACAACACATTCTTTCAAATATTCAGCCCCACCTACAACCCCCAAAATTCAGTTTTTTTCCTGTTTTGTTTTGTGACACTGATTTCACGAAATAACATTTCCGATAAGTGCGCAAAATGAGATTCTTAACACTATCGCAAGTGCGTTTGGTGCTTAATATTTTCTTTTCTGAAATATTTGGTAACTTTTAAAAGCGGGAAGGGATGTTAGAATATTAATATAAACTTTTTTTTTTTTTAAAATGCATATGAAGACTTTATAAAAAAAACACGTTGTGTTTAGGGGTTAGTTTAAATTGTATATACGACATAGGAGATGTTTTTTTATTGTGTTTAAATCTTTGTATAGTTTGGTTTTGGAAATTCCTTTCAGCTGTTTTTGTTTCTTGTTGGCGCAGTGGAGCAGAGTTGAGAGATGGGCCAGCAATGCAGTCACAATGTAATTTATTTATTACAAATTACATCAGCCGAGGGCGATCACTAGTTCAGCTTTTATGTAATTAGGTGTTGTTAAATTGTCTAAACCTAACCCAAACCCTAACCTCAGTCCCAACCTTAGACCCAACCCCCAACCCTAGCATGCATAAACCCTAACCCTAACTCGCCAACCACAACGCGGGGAAAAGATGTTAGCGTTCCACGCAATCAGTTCCATTTACAGGCAGTGAATTAAAAACAATTCCATTGCGTATAGAAAATAAAGGCGTGTTAGGCCACCCCCTGATGCATGAACACATTATACGGTCTCCAGTCTTACAGTCTTATTCTGCTTGTGATGGCTTAAATGAATTGAGAGTATTTAAGAAAGTAGAATCTTTGGATGAGATTCCGTAGGTTCATTTCTCATAGAGTCTTGTATAGAGTCTTGTATATATTCTTGTATAGAGTCTTTATAGAGTCTTGTATAGAGTCTTGTATAGAGTTTTGAATGGAGTCTTGTATTGAGTCTTGTATAGAGTCTTGCCAGGACTCGGTAGTTTGACTTTCATTAAAAAAAGGAAACAAATTGTGAGTGAAGCTAAGGCAACACAGATGACCCAGACGACATCTCAGCTGATCTTTGCCAAACTGCCAAGTTGCCCGGCCTCAGAACTTCCCAATCAATGGGGAAGAGTGAAGCAGTTAGTGGAAATCTGCCAGAGAAGTTTTACAAACACGAACTTTCGCCCTGTAATGAAGATTTGCTGGCCGATGTATGTGAGCAGATATCAAGGGGCAACAACTTAAACTAATCACCATTGGCATCTTAGTGACGTAAGCCTTATCCTTAGAATACCAGAGGGACTCAGAGGTGATGAGAATAGCTACCAGGGGGCTACGGTTAGAATTGATTAGAATAGCTACCAGAGGGCTACGGTTAGAAATAATGAGAATAGCTACCAGAGGGCTACGGTTAGAATTGATGAGAATAGCTATTAGAGGGGGTACGGTTAGAATTGATGATAGAAGCTACAAAGGGCCTCCGTTAGAGTTGATGCTAATAGCTACCACATGGATGCGGTTTATGCTGATGAGAGTAGCTACTATATGGTTAAATGTATGTGATTTCCTCGACCTTGACTTGTGATAAATTAAGGAGTTGTTGTACACGACACAATGGTAGTAACAAAAAAACAACCGCTGGGATCATTCACGGCCCATTTTGCCCCAGGACTCCCATTACCTTATTTGGACAATAAAAACACTAATGAGAGGCTTGATGAGTTGCGATCTTGGTTAAAAACATGTAATGATAGGTTAACATGACCTTGTGTTGTTGTATGTTAACATGACCTTACGTTGTTGCATGTTAACAACATGACCTTGCGTTGTTGTATGTTAACATGACCTTGCGTTGTTGTATGTTAACACCATGACCTTACGTTGTGGTATGTTAACATCATGACCTTACGTTGTGGTATGTTAACATGACCTTGCGTTGTGGTATGTTAACATGACCTTACGTTGCGATATGTTAACATGACATTACGTTGTGATATGTTAACATAACATTACATTGTGGTATGTTAACATGACCTTACTTTGTGATATGTTAACATGACATTACGTTGTGGTATGTTAACAACATGACCTTACGTTGTGGTATGTTAACAACATGACATTAAGTTGTGGTATGTTAACATGACTTACGTTGTGATATGTTAACATAACATTACATTGTGGTATGTTAACATGACCTTACTTTGTGATATGTTAACATGACATTACGTTGTGATATGTTAACATGACCTTACGTTGGGGTATTTGAACATGAACTTACGTTGTGATATGTTAACATTACCTTACGTTGTGATATGTTAACATGACATTACGTTGTGGTATGTTAACATGAACTTACGTTGTGATATGTTAACATTACCTTACGTTGTGGTATGTTAACATGAACTTACGTTGTTATATGTTAACATGACATTACGTTGTGGTATGTTAACATGAACTTACGTTGTGATATGTTAACATGACATTACGTTGTGGTATGTTAACATGAACTTACGTTGTGATATGTTAACATTACCTTACGTTGTGATATGTTAACATGACATTACGTTGTGATATGTTAACATGACCTTACGTTGTGGTATGTTAACATGAACTTACGTTGTGATATGTTAACATGACATTACGTTGTGATATGTTAACATGACATTACGTTGTGATATGTCAACATGACCTTACGTTGTGGTATTTTAACATGAACTTACGTTGTGATATGTCAACATGACATTACGTTGTGATATGTCAACAAGACCTTATGTTGTGATATATTAAAATGACCATATAAACATAACCTTAATCTCTAGAGATATGTTTACAAAATCGTATAATGTATCATGTAGAGCAGGGGCAGAAAATCCAGATTGTTTCGCGGGTGCTTTGATTGCCAAACAACTTTTGATGTGACGCATATCCTTAAAAAAATTAAGCAACCCTTAATTAAAAACAACGTTTTAAAAAATGTAATAGCAAGCAAATGGGGGTGGGTTGGCGCCCTGATAATTTGACAAAACACGCATTCAAGTAACGCACATGATAAGAATCCTAATTAGCGCGCCCCCCCCCCCCCCCAAGACACGCAACCGCACATTTTTGTTCGCCCCTGAACTACATTCAATTCTACTGACACACCTGCTTGACATCACAGAGTTGTTTCACCAACTCTTTCGGAAAAACAAAATGAAATATTATGCACCAAACGCATTCGAGATATTTGTTTTAAAAAGAATCTCATTTAGCGCAGTTATCGGGAATTTTATAATTTTATTTTGTGACATCATTGTCATCATGTTTCCTTCATCTTCCCCTTGAAATTTTTTTTTTTTGGGGTGGGGGATTGGGGGGGGGGAGCAAGGCTGAAATTTGAAAGAATATGTTGTCATCGGCAACGAGTCTATGGGCCAAGTTTCATCTCGATAAGTTGACGTAAAGTGGGCCACTTAGTCGTCCGAAAATTGTACCAGTCCAACAGCCAACCAGCCACGGAAAAAAAGGAAGTTAATAGAAAGGATTTAAAAACACACCAAATTAATTATGGACACACTCATCTTTATATTCTTAATGCATAGAATTGTCAGATTATAAATGATCTATTTGTGTCACCTCGCAATGAAATAAATTGTTCAGATTTAATATAGAAATACAGCTCTTGAATGGATCGCAAGTTATAACTCGACAAACAATGGCGGCGGCAACTTCCCACACGTCACTGCACTCTTTTTTCACGCCCCTGAACTGTATTAGTATTCTTATGGCCCCCCGCCCCCCCCCCACCTTTTACACAGACACTTTCTTAAATCATATTTAAATTGAGACTATTTTCATTGCTATGACATACATGGCAGTCTTTACTGCAGCGGGGGCCCTAGGCACCCTAATGCACCGAGGCTCCCTATCCCTCTATATACGCAGGGCCGTGCGAAGAAGGGGGCGAGAGAGAGCCAATCGCCCTTCGCGCCTACATCGGGGGGGGGGGGGGGGCGTGCCAAAATCTTCTTATGATAGTCCCCTTAAAGTGAGTTTAACGCTAAATCCCATGCACCGAATATTGACAGGGGTGTTATAAGATGATCGCCTCTATTCCTCGACAGAGCACTGTATACAGCCTACTATACATTTAATGTTATGAAGAGCATTATGAGCAAGATGGGCCCCTGTGTTTTTGACCGATTTCTTTCCTGTAATTTTATCTGCAGGGGAAAAAAGGGGGGGGGGGTGTAGCAATTCAGACGTTCTGTGAGGGGGCAGGGCATCTATCAATGCAGAAATTAAGCATTTTTGTCGCCCAGGGCCATACATATACATATATGCCTTCTGATAGTGGAGGGCCCTGAGGGTATGCTTTTAGCCCTAGCTTAGATTCGTCCCTAGAATTTTTATAGTCTAACTTCGTGTATCAAACTTAAGGACATCGTCATTAGCCAATGAAATGCAAGCACTGAAAAGGTTTATATAGAATTCCTAATCACTTTCGCTTTCTTCATTTAAACGACCAAATAATAAACTTATGGCGCCTTTTGTAAGACTCTTTCATTTAGTCAGCCTCCACCCCCACCCCACACCTTTTTAAAAAAAAATCTGAATTTTTTGTTTAATTGACGATTTATCCAATGAAACTTTTTCTAAAAATAGTAACACAAAAATTGAATTGGTGGGAAAATCGAAACCTTTTTTTTTTAAAAAAAAAACGGTTTCTCCGCTGAATTTTGATTGAAAATTAAATTACCCCAAAATATTTCAATATTCATTAACAATATTGTCAGCATAATTCCCCCTAGAAGCGTGAGGCCCCCTAGAGACGTAAAGTTTCCTTGAGGCGTGGGGCCTCCTAGAGGCATGAGATTCCCTAGAGTCGCGAGGCCCACTAGAGTCGCGAGGCCCACTAGAATCGCGAGGCCCACTAGATTCGCGAGGCCTACTAGAGTCGCGAGTTCCTGGAAAAGTGCGCAGTGTACCCAAGCTTTAAAAGACGGCACTGATGGCATCTGTGTAAGCCTATTTTTAGCCACCACCACGTGTCTCCCCCTAGGATTGCCTTGTTATTGACGTCACCATGTAAATGTGCTGTGTCATTCCTTGGTGAGCGGAAAAGAAGTCACGGAAGAAGTCACAACTTTTGCTAGGAAAAAAAGACACAGGAATAAACTCACTTAAAAAGTTACAAATATGTGTACAATATGCGCTCAAAATAAAATTTCCCGGAGCTAGGACTAATTGGGATTCTTTATAATGAGCGTTACTTTTGGTGAGCTTCTCTATTCATGTTTCGTCTAGTAACGTTAGTAGATGGGAAGTTCATGTCAAGTAACTTTAGTAGATGGGAAGTTCATGTCAAGTAACTTTAGTAGATGGGAAGTTCATGTCAAGTAACTTTAGTAGATTTTAAGTTCATGTCAAGTAACTTTAGTAGATTTTAAGTTCATGTCAAGTAACTTTAGTAGATTTTAAGTTCATGTCAAGTAACTTTAGTAGATTTTAAGTTCATGTCAAGTAACTTTAGTAGATTTTAAGTTCATGTCAAGTAACTTTAGTAGATTTTAAGTTCATGTCAAGTAACTTTAGTAGATGAGACGTTCATGTCAAGTAACTTTAGTAGATTTTAAGTTCATGTCAAGTAACTTTAGTAGATGGGAAGTTCATGTCAAGTAACTTTAGTAGATGGGAAGTTCATGTCAAGTAACTTTAGTAGATGAGACGTTCATGTCAAGTAACTTTAGTAGATGGGAAGTTCATGTCAAGTAACTTTAGTAGATTTTAAGTTCATGTCAAGTAACTTTAGTAGATGGGAAGTTCATGTCAAGTAACTTTAGTAGATGGGAAGTTCATGTCAAGTAACTTTAGTAGATGGGAAGTTCATGTCAAGTAACTTTAGTAGATTTTAAGTTCATGTCAAGTAACTTTAGTAGATGGGAAGTTCATGTCAAGTAACTTTAGTAGATGGGAAGTTCATGTCAAGTAACTTTAGTAGATGGGAAGTTCATGTCAAGTAACTTTAGTAGATGGGAAGTTCATGTCAAGTAACTTTAGTAGATTTTAAGTTCATGTCAAGTAACTTTAGTAGATGGGAAGTTCATGTCAAGTAACTTTAGTAGATGGGAAGTTCATGTCAAGTAACTTTAGTAGATGGGAAGTTCATGTCAAGTAACTTTAGTAGATGGGAAGTTCATGTCAAGTAACTTTAGTAGATGGGAAGTTCATGTCAAGTAACTTTAGTAGATTTTAAGTTCATGTCAAGTAACTTTAGTAGATGGGAAGTTCATGTCAAGTAACTTTAGTAGATGGGAAGTTCATGTCAAGTAACTTTAGTAGATGGGAAGTTCATGTCAAGTAACTTTAGTAGATTTTAAGTTCATGTCAAGTAACTTTAGTAGATGGGAAGTTCATGTCAAGTAACTTTAGTAGATGGGAAGTTCATGTCAAGTAACTTTAGTAGATGAGACGTTCATGTCAAGTAACTTTAGTAGATGGGAAGTTCATGTCAAGTAACTTTAGTAGATTTTAAGTTCATGTCAAGTAACTTTAGTAGATGGGAAGTTCATGTCAAGTAACTTTAGTAGATGGGAAGTTCATGTCAAGTAACTTTAGTAGATGGGAAGTTCATGTCAAGTAACTTTAGTAGATTTTAAGTTCATGTCAAGTAACTTTAGTAGATGGGAAGTTCATGTCAAGTAACTTTAGTAGATGGGAAGTTCATGTCAAGTAACTTTAGTAGATGGGAAGTTCATGTCAAGTAACTTTAGTAGATGGGAAGTTCATGTCAAGTAACTTTAGTAGATTTTAAGTTCATGTCAAGTAACTTTAGTAGATGGGAAGTTCATGTCAAGTAACTTTAGTAGATGGGAAGTTCATGTCAAGTAACTTTAGTAGATGGGAAGTTCATGTCAAGTAACTTTAGTAGATGGGATTAAATGGTTATTTTTTGTGTAAGAATAGCGTTGTAAAAATGTGAAATTGTGCTACATTCTCACACATCCCCTTACTCCCACATTCACCTACTGTCACATTCCCCAACTACCAGATTTCCCCACAACCACGTTCTAATATTCCACAAACCCTCTGCTCCCGCGTTTCCCTACTCCCACGCACCCTTACTCCCACACTGGGCCGACTCCCAGATGCCACTACTCACCTATTCCCTTACTTCCACATAAGCCTACTCACACATTCACCTACGCACACATTATCTTAATCACACGCTTCCCTACTCCCAAATATTTCCCTACTACCAAATTCCCCTGATCCCACATTCCCTAATTTCCTCACTACACTTCCTCGAGTGTTGGCTGCATGTCAATTACAAAGAGAAGATAATCAAGTCATTTTGAGAGAGTCTTCAGCTTGACACAACCACGTGATCTAGTTCTCACTCTATGAACCGCAGCCCTTCATTCATTCTCCGGCCTCGGTATGGTTTCTGCTCAAGGCGTCTGTTGATCTCAGGGCGGGAGGAATTTGCCGCCTTGTTTGCAATGGGACTGAATGTCTGCTGATGCCACCTTGATGACACAAGGGCACCCAATGTTAACGTAGACCTCCTGACACAATAAGATCAAAAATAATAATTACACTGGGACCTAAGTACATTTATAGTTAACAATGACCTTGTGTCACTGAGTGACCTTATGTACCTGACTATGAAATGACGGTAAATATGTGATGGGATGTGACGTCAGACAACCAGAGGGGACATCAGACCTGTTTACCCCTTAAGCTTTCGCCGTATAACTACGTTTTTAAGCGTACGACTACGGCACTAAGACTACGGCACTAAGACTACGGCACTGCGACTACGGCACTGAGACTACGGCACTAAGACTACGGCACTAATACTACGGAACTAAGACTGCGGCACTAAAAATACGGCACTACGACTACGGCACTACGACTAGGGCACTAAGATTACGGCACTACGACTACGGCACTACGACTACGGCACTACGACTACGGCACTACGACTACGGCACAACGACTACGGCACTACGACTACGGCACTACAACTACGGCACTACGACTACGGCACTAAAACTATGGCACTACGACTACGGCACTAAGATTACGGCACTAAGACTAGGCACTACGACTACAGCACTACGGCACTACGACTACGGCACTACGACGTGCCTACAAAAATACGGTTTCGAGAGTTTTTTCGTTTGTTTGTTGTTTTTTTTTAATTTAAAAATGAATAATTGGGGGGCTTTCAGTGTTAACACCGTAAGCCATCAAATAAGAATAACTGTGATTGGCCTTTGCGGTCTCGATCTCAATTAACCAATCAGAATATTTGTCTTTTAGAGAAATTGCGTTGTTAATACTTCACTGCCAATGTGCTTGCCTAACACCTTTAAATATCCTTAAGAAACAAATCCCAGGACTATATCCTGTATATTTGTTCTAACTTACATAAGGAGTTGGGTGGATTCATGACACATCCGAAAACTACTCTGACACTAACCCAGGGGTATTATTATTATTATATGTTTTATGTAGAGCGGTACCAGAGCCTAGGGCTCGGCTCACCGCGCTATACAAGGGTACACAGGCCTGGGACTGTGTGCTCGAATGGGGCTGATATAACTTAGGACAAATTCCATTTATTTTCATTGATAAAGGTGTTCACTGATAATAGGTTTAACTGCGCCCATGCCAGCCTACAGATGATTTATAGGTTGAACTTCTCTCATGCCAGTCTACAGATGATTTATAGGTTGAACTTCTCTCATGCCAGTCTACAGATGATTTATTGTTAAACATAATGCGAAATGTTTTTTCTGAGATAAAAGCATAAATTGGTAAGTGTAAGCATCTTACCAAAGGTAAAACAGTTGAAAGGGGGGAGGGGGCCCCTCGTACCTATGACGTCACATCCGCAAACATTGACCCCTCCTCCCCCGCAAAGTGATCATATATTGAATTAGAGTTGTATGTTAAGGTATTTAACACATGCTTTTGTGCATGACACTCATGCCTTTTTGCACACTGGACAAAGTGAAATTATATCTGATAAAAACAGGAAGTCGGGGACAATTTTTATTGGCGGAAGCAGTTTTCCCGAGACTGAAGCAGAACAGTGGGCAGCCATTTTGAAGATGGTGGACGTGCATTTTCCATTTAACAGATCAATGTCTAAGAAGTGAAATTATGTAAATATATATATATATATATTGGAGATGTATATCCTGTGATGTTGGTGATATTTTTATTGTTATTGTTCCAAGGATTATATACTGTGTAAATAAAGTGAGTAATGTGAAGTTGGACTCGACATTTCATTTTGAGTAGAAGTGTCAGAAACAGATATTCAACTATTGTGAGTAGAAGTGTCATAAAAACAGATGTTCAAGTATTGTGAGTAGAAGTGTCAGAAACAGGTGTTCAAGTATTGTGAGTAGAAGTGTCATAAAAACAGATGTTCAAGTATTGTGAGTAGAAGTGTCAGAAACAGATGTTCAAGTATTGTGAGTAGAAGTGTCAGAAACAGATGTTCAAGTATTGTGAGTAGAAGTGTCAGAAACAGATGTTCAATTATTGTGAGTAGAAGTGTCAGAAACAGATGTTCAAGTATTGTGAGTAGAAGTGTCAAAAACAGATGTTCAATTATTGTGAGTAGAAGTGTCAGAAACAGATGTTCAAGTGTTGTGAGTAGAAGTGTCAGAAACAGATGTTCAAGTATTGTGAGTAGAAGTGTCAGAAACAGATGTTCAATTATTGTGAGTAGAAGTGTCAGAAACAGATGTTCAAGTATTAAAATTTAGACTAACTATCGTCGCTGCGTGTCCCACACACACAAAGTGAATAGTTACAGGAATAATTCACATATCCACCTTGTCATTCAAAAGGTTTAATCATTCATTATTAGATCTAGATGTTTAAAATAAAATGCAAATTTATCTTTTCAATAAAATACTTTTTTTTCCTTGTTACTTAAAATTTTTTTTGTTGTTAAACATTATTTTAAGCAGGCGTTGGATTTATGCGGTTCTTTGTTTAAAAGATATTCAAGCATTTCAACATTCTAAAAGGAATTATGTCAACGTTGGCAATTTTAGAAATTGATGCATGTCTAGTGCGCACGTGAAATTAGCAAACATTGCGTTTTTAATCAGATTTTGTTTTTTTTCCTATGGCCTTAAATCAGGGCCCCGCCCTTTCAGCACTGTTTGGAAAACAAACAAAGACAAACAAAGACAAAACTCTGCTTGGCCGAGTTTCAGAATGGTTTGAATTTATCTTTAAGATTTTGAGGTCTCGTTTAGAGATTAACAGCCAATGTCAAAGTCTGCAGTACCAATGTCAAAGTCTGCGATGATGTATTTATGATATTGAACCGAGTGATAAAAACACCAGCGATCTTCATAGAGCTGCGTGTTCAGAAATTCAATAATTGCCATCGTAGCGTATTAATTTTTTGGGGGAAGTATTTTGGGCCGGCCTGATGGCCATTCTCATTAATTAACAGCAGGCATTGATTTAAGTACGGTGACCTCAGTTCTGCTACTCGGAGGCGTCACGAGGTGTTGGGTTCACACGGTACGTTAAACCCGTTGGTGTCAACCCCTCCCTCCGGACCTCCCCTCCCCCCCACACACACGCACACAAAGATCGGCGCCGTCTTATTCTTGACCAGATAATACCGAATCGATTACTGTATTGTTTGTAAAGCAAGTATTTAAGCAATACTAGACAAGAGTGAAGGCAGCAGAGAAACGTGAAATCCAAGACAGCATGCAAACAGAATTTGTGCTGTTTCCCGTTGTGTCCAAGACTTTGTGCTGTTTACCGGTGTGTCCAAGACTTTGTGCTGTTTCCCGGTGTGTCCAAGACTTTGTGCTGTTTCCCGTTGTGTCCAAGACTTTGTGCTGTTTCCCGGTGTGTCCAAGACTTTGTGCTGTTTACCGGTGTGTCCAAGACTCTGTGCTGTTTACCGGTGTGTCCAAGACTTTGGGCTGTTTCCCGATGTGTCCAAGACTTTGTGCTGTTTCCTGGTGTGTCTAAGACTTTTTGCTGTACCTCATGTGTCTAAGACTTTGTGCTGTACCTCGTGTGTCCAAGACTTTGTTCTCTACCTCGTATATCCAAAGCTTTGTGCTGTACTTCATGTGTCCAAGACTTTGTGCTGTGCCTCGTGTGTCCAAGACTTTTAGCTGTACCTCGTGTGTCTAAGACTTTTTGCTGTACCTCGTGTGTCTAAGACTTTGTGCTGTACCTCGTGTGTCCAAGACTTTGTTCTCTACCTCGTATATCCAAAACTTTGTGCTGTACTTCATGTGTCTAAGACTTTGTGCTGTGCCTCGTGTGTCCAAGACTTTTAGCTGTACCTCGTGTGTCCAAGATTTTGTGCTGTACCTCGAGTGTCCAAGAATTTGTTATCTACCTCATGCGTCCAAGACTTTGTGCTGTACTTCGTGTGTCCAAAGTCTTTGCTGTTTCCCGGTGTGTCCAAGACTTTGTGCTTTAAGAACAACATCGTTCAGAAGGTAATACTTTTAGAACAAGTCAGTTGAGATTGTGATACGTTAGAGCATGTCAGTTCAGATTGTGATACGTTAGAGCATGTCAGTTCAGATTGTGATACGTTAGAGCATGTCAGTTCAGATTGTGATACGTTAGAGCATGTCAGTTCAGATTGTGATACGTTAGAGCATGTCAGTTCAGATTGTGATACGTTAGAGCATGTCAGTTCAGATTGTGATACTGTTAGAACAAGTCAGTTGAGATTGTGATACTGTTAGAACAAGTCAGTTGAGATTGTGATACTTTTAGAACAAGTCAGTTGAGATTGTGATACTGTTAGAACAAGTCAGTTGAGATTGTGATACTTTTAGAACAAGTCAGTTCAGATTGTGATACTGTTAGAACAAGTCAGTTCAGATTGTGATACTGTTAGAACAAGTCAGTTCAGATTGTGATACTGTTAGAACAAGTCAGTTCAGATTGTGATACTGTTAGAACAAGTCAGTTCAGATTGTGATACTGTTAGAACAAGTCAGTTCAGATTGTGATACTGTTAGAACAAGTCAGTTCAGATTGTGATACCTTAGAGCATGTCAGGTCAGACTGTGATACTGTTAGAGCATGTCAGGCCAGATTTTGTTAGAGAGTTAGAACAAGTCAAACGTTATTTCTATTTAACCGCGGGTGGGTTTTCAGTGGATCATTAAACAGGTTCACGTTTGGTTTCCGGTGACAAAGGTATTGTCTAACTATCCCCACAACATTATCTCGTTCCGTGTAGCTATGGCAACCGGAGTAAACAAACCAGCATACGTTAGGGGGAAGTCTCAGTTTGATTCAAAACATCTTTGTTGAAGTCGGTAGAGCTAGGTCACGTGGCACTCATGAGGAAATGTATCCAATTGTAAGCTCTTCTAAATTAAACAAACGTTTTTTTTTTATATAGGATCAGAGAAAAATGTACGTCAAAGGTCAGAGAAAAATGTTTGTATAGTTTCACTTTGTGGAACAGATAATTAAAAAAATTTGCTCTAGGTCTAAAAGAGAATAACAAAATAAAAGACATTTCATAAACACTCTTAAGATGAGATTTCACAAGAATCCTCCTGACTACATTTCAGACCCGGAAAAAAATAAAAAATATGTTGACCAGTCTGGGATAAAACAATATTTTATTTATTTAAGGTAAAATACCTCTCAATCCAAATGTCTTGACATGTCACTAAACAGTGTCATCTCTCAGCCCAAGTTTTCTTGACATGTCACTAAGGAGTGTCATCTCTCAGCCCAAGTTTTCTTGACATATCACTAAACAGTGTCATCTCTCAGCCCAAGATTTCTTGACATGTCACTAAACAGTGTCATCTCTCAGCCCAAGTTTTCTTGACATGTCACTAAACAGTGTCATCTCTCAGCCCAAGTTTTCTTGACATGCCACTAAACAGTGTCATCTCTCAGCCCAAGTTTTCTTAACATGTCACTAAACAGTGTCATATCTCAGCCCAAGTTTTCTTGACATGTCACTAAACAGTGTCATCTCTCAGCCCAAGTTTTCTTGACATGTCACTAAACAGTGTCATCTCTCAGCCCAAGTTTTCTTGACATGTCACTAAACAGTGTCATCTCTCAGCCCAAGTTTTCTTGACATGTCACTAAACAGTGTCATCTCTCAGCCCAAGTTTTCTTGACATGTCACTAAACAGTGTCATCTCTCAGCCCAAGTTTTCTTGACATGTCACTAAACAGTGTCATCTCTCAGCCCAAGTTTTCTTGACATGTCACTAAACAGTGTCATCTCTCAGCCCAAGTTTTCTTGACATGTCACTAAACAGTGTCATCTCTCAGCCCAAGTTTTCTTGACATGTCACTAAACAGTGTCATCTCTCAGCCCAAGTTTTCTTGACATGTCACTAAACAGTGTCATCTCCCAATAATAATTTGATTTAATCAAATCTTCTGACTTGCTTGAAGTTTAATGCCCATAATGCGAAGGTTTAGGTCAAAGGATATAATACTTATATAACTAATAGGCTACTCAGTGTTCGAGATATAAACACCAAAGACTATGACTTTACACATTTCAAGTTAAAGAAATAGTATATTAATGTATACTAACGATGGTATGATAATAATATAATAATGGTTTACAATGTTAGAGTAATGTTATAATAATGATATTATCATTCGATGGTTTTATATAGTGTAGTACCCCCAGCCTAAGGCTAGGCTCACTGCCAGTACTCCAAACTAGATAGGGCTAGGCTCACTGCAGTACCCCAGCCTAAGCCTAGGCTCACTGCATTATCCCAGCCTAAGGCTAGGCTCACTGCAGTACCCCAGCCTAAGGCTAGGCTCACTGCAGTACCCCAGCCTAAGGTAGGCTCACTGGGCTTCACATAAAAATTAGCAGTTACATAAAGTCTACATTTAAAAACAAAAATTGGTGAAAAGCTTGACCTCACCCACCCAAGTACAATCTACCCATGTCCAGCCATGGACATCACCTGGCAGCATCGAGCGTTGTTTATCAGTCAGAGTGGGTGAGAATGAGCCGGTATAGTACAATTTGAAGAGATGGGTATTGAGTGCAGTTTTGAAGGCCGTGATGGTCGTTATATTGCGGATGTGTAATTGGAGAGAATTCCATTACTTAGGACACAGAAAGAGAAAGATCGTTCACCTTATGTTTTAGTGCGTGTTCAGGGAACAGAAAGAATAAGCGTGTTTGCGGAGGAAAGAAGCTTTCGAAGCGGTGAATAGACAGTAAGAAGTTTAGTAAGATAGGAAGGGCAGGAACCAGAGAAAATGTGGTGACAGAGAACAGACAACTTGTAATAAATGCGTGGCTGTATGGGGAGACAATGAAGTGAGTGGAGTAGTTGAGTGACGTGATTCCGTTTCTTTGCTTTAGAACTAACTGAGCAGCTGAGTTACGAACGTTCTGCAGTTTTTCTTTGAACCTGACAGAAGAGAGTTGGAATAGTGAAGACGAGAGAGAACAAGAGCATAGACTAGTGTTTTTGATGAGCTAACTGTGAGGTAGTGGCGGATGGAGCTAATCTGACGGACAGCTGTGTACGCAGAGCGGCTGATGTGAGAAATATGATTATTGAGAGACAATAAGAGTATGAAATGATATTACAACAATTTTGTAATAAACTTGTCTTGATGACACTGACAAAGCCTGTGCCAAGTTCTTCACTGACACAGACTAAGCAAGTATCAAGTTCTTCACTGACGTATACAAAGCCAGTCTCAAATTCTTCAAAGGGTGATGTGATGGCGCTACCAAATGTGGCAGAACTGGGCGACACAAACTACTTAATGAGATGTAGGTCATTGACCTGTGACGCGTCGTTGGTGACACGCCATTGACACACCAGTGTCTACTATGATTGGGTCTTACATATGGGTTATTGCTTGAGAGAAATCTACTCACGTATTTTAATTAAATACACTTTAGTTTGGGACAGGGAAGTAAACACAGGAATTGACCCACTTTGTTATTAAGCACAACGCATTGATTTGTTTAGAAATTGGACTTTTTTTAAATGCGCATGTTACACTGGAATATAAAAACAATTTAAAATACTTGATTAAACCCAAAACCACAAAATTTCTAACCTATTGTTGGTCAACTCTGGCGTGGAGATGAAAGTCTACCGACTTGAACACAGCCACTGTACTCTTGCTGGCTGCCATGTTTGTTCATGAAATTAACTCTGATTGGGGTTTTGTGTTTATGGGCGTGCACGCAAGTGGAATCTGATTGGTTGAATGACTTCGAGGCAGGTTGTTTTGTGTTTAGGGCGTGCACGCAAGTGGAATCTCATTGGTTGATTGACTTCGAGGCAGGTTGTTTTGTGTCGGCTTGGTTATCACAGGCTATTTATAGTTACGGGAAAGCTAATAATAAAGTACACCACAAGTTTCATTTGACACACAAAACGTGTCAAATTCTTAGTTTATAAACAAAACAATAAATCATGACCAGATGGAATATTTTATTATAGCATGTGCCCTTTCCAAGACCTAGCAACTCACAAATATATTTTACTATAGCACCCGGCCTCACCAATATTAACCTCAAAGTTTAAGAAAAGTAGCCAACCTTTTACTGTTTAGCAACTGCATGAAATTATTATTATTATTATAAGAAGTTTTTTGTTATAGCGTTGTACCCCAACCTAGGGCTGGGCTCACCACGCTGTACATGCAATTTAACAATACCAATACATTTTAAGAAGTGCTATGTGACGGCGTTACCAATTTTGGCGTAATTAATTCTGAGTATGGACTGACCCTTCTTTTGAGTAACTAGCCCTTTCAGCACAAAACTATTGCACCTGCTAGCATTAAAACACAAAAAGAACAACTTATAATAATATAAATTGGAAAACTATACACGTCGTTATTCAAAACTAGCCAATATACCCGGCGTTGCCCGGGATTACATTCGGAAAAACAACTTTTATAGCCTATTAATTAACATTGAAATTATGCGCCCCATTTCAGAAATATTCCAATCAAATCCTGTTTTCCGATGGTATCTCGTTATCAAGAGTGATCCCGACCCCGTTTGGAACCAAATCCCGGTTGGCTCCCGATACCAGTAGGATCCAGATCCCGGTGAGATCCTAACCCCTGTTGGATTAATATCCCAGTAGAATTACGATCCCTATGGGATCCTGATCCTTTTGGGTTCCGATTCGGTCGGGATCCGTTTCCCGGTGTGATCAGGATTCCGGTTGTATCATAATCCTGGTGTGATCCCTTTACCCGGTGGGAACCCGATACAGATGGGATCCCGTTTCCCAGTGTGATCCCTGTCCCGGTAGAATCCCGATCCCGGTGGGTTCCCGATGCCGGTAGGTTCCCGTCCCCCGGTGGGATCTCGTTTCCTGGTGGGGGTCCCTTGATCCCGTTACGCGATGGGATCGCATTACCGGTTGGTTCCAGTTTACTCGTTCCCCTTTAGAATCATGTTCCTCGTTGGGAATTTTTTTCCTCGGTAGGATTATGAAGGACACGTTTAAAGAAAATCTCTATGAGAGTATAGACATGAATAGAACTGAACTGAAATTTCAATAAGATTTTGGATACCATTACATATCCCCGTAGAACAATATAGAACTTTCTGGAACATTCAAGATTAAATTTAATATCCTCCTCGAAACGTATCAAAATTGTATTTTCTAAGCAATTATTCATAGAAAACGAAAATTATACTTGCATTTTGAGTTGTGCGGGCCTGAGTTAGGGTAATGAGTTTTTGTAGTTAGCTGGTAAATATGGAATGTCCGTGCAGACCCTGGGTAGTGTTAGTTTAATTAAGTATCGTGACAGAGAAAGCCAAACTTGATGGTGTTAATAAGTGGGTCCGGGGTAAAGGATCTGATCGGGAGAATGTGGTCTCTATAGTAATGTAGCAAGCCAATAACCGTGGGATTCTAGTGGTGGGTAGCTAGTCGTATCGCGAGGGCAAGAGATGGGCAAGAAGTTTGGGGACACTAAGGACTAGGGGTATAGCCAGAGGCGTAGCGTAGGGAGGGCAAGGGGGTACAGATGTACCCGGGCGCCAGCTAGTCAGGGGCGCCAAAATGTGCTTTGGTATTATTTTATTGATGAAAATAATGGGTTTGAGCGTTGAAAAAAGGAAAATAGGGCGCTTTAAAATGAATCTTGTCCCCGGGCGCCAAACACTCTAGCTACGCATCTGGGTATAGCAGTTGAGAGAGCAGTCGAGAGTGATCAGGAGACGACAGTTGACTAGTTGGCATAGGAATAGTTGAAAGGATGTATAGTTGAACAGTTGACAAACAGTCATAGATATCTGAAAGTTAGTGAAGACTACGGAAGAGCTTTTCATTTTATAATGTAATAAATATATATTCTGTGTTCTTTGGATTCATCAAGTCTACGTTGTGCGCGTGTCCGCCCAAACTTCTAGATACTCACAATAGAAATCACAGAGAGGAGCGGTCCTGTACTGACAACTACTAAATCAATACAGTTTGTGATAAGTCATGACCGGAGCCCTCCTCCGTAACAGCCGTTCTGTGACGGACATCAATGCGGGAAACTGGGGTAAGACCACGGGAGTAAACGTAAAACTGTAAAATCCGGGGATGGAGTCCCGAAAGCGATCTGACGCTGATACCAATGTCATTTCAGCAACTCCTGCAAGGCAATCAGTGCCAAATTGTATTGACCAGTTGTCATTCCCTTGGATCCCCTGATTGGCGTGGAGAGTGTAGATCTGCTGCATTGGGCAACAGCTGGTCTCCATAAATCACCGCCCAGGCCGAGTAGTTGCACTGGTGACGTCACATCACAAGGAGCAGAGCTTGTTTGCAACACAAGGAAAATAAAAGAAGGCCAAAGGTGCTCAAAATAAAGACCAAAGGTGCTCAAAATAAAGACCAAAGGTGCTCAAAATAAAGACCAAAGGTGCTCAAAATAAAGACCAAAGGTGCTCAAAATAAAGACCAAAGGTGCTCAAAATAAAGACCGAAGGCGCTCAAAATAAAGACCAAAGGTGCTCAAAATAAAGACCAATGGTGCTCAAAATAAAGACCAAAGGTGCTCAAAATAAAGACCAAAGGTGCTCAAAATAAAGACCAAAGGTGCTCAAAATAAAGACCAAAGGTGCTCAAAATAAAGACCAAAGGTGCTCAAAATAAAGACCAAAGGTGCTCAAAATAAAGACCAAAGGTGCTCAAAATAAAGACCAAAGGTGCTCAAAATAAAGACCGAAGGCGCTCAAAATAAAGACCAAAGGTGCTCAAAATAAAGTCTTTGCAACAACAAAAAGAAGGAGAGGGCGTTAAAGAAGGTCAAAGGTCGCCAGAATGGCAGCCGACACTGTCATGGAGGATGAGCCTCGTAAGCCATTTGATTACGGGCCAGTAAGCTACGCCATCGTCTCATAAAGCCAGAAGGATGCCATAGCTATAAATACATTTTGAACAATCACATTCAAATGGTTGAAAATATTTTCCCCCTTTTATTTCCTTGACTTGAGTGTCGCTTGTTGGTTTGTCGTGGTTCGACTTCCTTTAGAGCCCATATTTCTTTTGGTTACCGACATTCCAGGGACAACCCGAAATTCGTTCACTTTTCTAAATTAATTTGACATTAGAAAAAAAGTACATTAGGCATTAACATTTTGCTGACATGTATAACTAACAATGGACGAGATAGGAAACTTCTAGAACAGCTGTTCATTTTTAGTACATACAATTGCGTCGCCTGCAAAAGTTTTGTTGAATTACAAGCTATAGCAATATATTGGCAATTGATGGAAGAAATGTAGAGAACACAATAGCTTCAGTACAGAGCAGGGACTCTCACTCTTTATTGTCAATGGACTACTCTCCCAGTCAAATTAAGGCCATGGACAGCCTTTTAGGAGAAGGTTTTAAAGCATCTATTAATAATACAAATGCCTCATTTGCCTTCATAGCTGCCCTGTGCTAGCCGCATCTGAACTATGTTATCCACATGGAAGTATCAACATACTTAATCCCTCCATCCCTATGGTGCAATTTCCCAAGTAGGGCTTTGGTCTGTCTCATCACTTCCTTCCACTCAAACCTAACTAATGCTTTTCTTTTTCATACTTGTACCTAGCTGATGTTGATATTTTCCCACATCGTCCACCCCCCTAAGCGTAGGTCTTTGCCTTTTACTCTGGGGTTTTGATTGTTCCCCCCTCTGTCATTTCTAAATGTCCCGAATATTTTACAAATGGTCTGATTACAGTTTAATAAATAGTTTTCTTTGTTTTTCTTGTAATGTTTTTTTTTGAGTATTCTCTGACTACTGAAGTATGTCCTGTTTCCGGCTGATATTCTTTCTTTTATTTCTGTTAGTAATTCGTTTCTTTCACTTAATAATGATCCTAGGTATTTGGATAGATTTACTTTTTCAAAAGTGTGGCTTCTAATTTTAATGGTTTCATCACTATAAAAGTATAAACATAGCTTCTCTGTGTGGTTGGGAGAATACAAGGAGAATAATAAATTCTCTGTGTGTGTATGTGTTCGTGTGGATGGGAGAATACAAGGAGTATCATAATTTATGTGCGTGGGGGGGGGGATAAAGTTATGTCCACGAAGGAAATACTCTCTATTCCATCCTATTTCTCAGAAAATGCTCTCTATTCCATCCTATTTCTCAGAAAATACTCTCTATTCCATCATATTTCTCAGAAAATACTCTCTATTCCATCCTATGTCTCAGAAAATACTCTCTATTCAATCCTATTTCTCAGAAAATTCTATTCAATCATATTCCTCACGAATACTATGTCTCTGGAAGCTCTCTATCATCCTATATCTCGCAACCAACACGAACCAATTCATCGTTGGCCGTCACCACCATGATGATTAGCCCAAGATCCATCATTAGTTGCGGTAGCAATCATGTCATACTCTGGAGAACTACTTACACCAAAAAAAAAAAATAAGAGAGAGGTGATCGCTTGATGCATCGCTGCACTGAGCTCAACCACGATAGACTAGACGTGTTGGCGAGCACTTACAAGACAGTTACGTATTCGTTACGGTGCAATGGCCCAGCGGGCGATAATCGAGATTGTTACATTTGTCTGGAATTGTCATGCCGATATTTTTTATATTATTTTGTTCCAGGGCTGCTCGTCTCAAAGCTAATCTATGGCATGAACCTTTAAAACACTGCTGCAATATAGGAACAAAGTGGATACTACGGATAAAGACTGGATACTAGGAGAAAGTGGATAATGTAGGTAAGAACTTATTACGAAATAAGAGACGGAATACTATAGGAAAAGACTGGATTTTATAGAAAAAAGACAAGACCGGACGCTACAGAAAAGGAGTTGATACCATAAGCGAAGACTGGATACTGTGTGGATAATCAAATTAACGACTGTCCACTATAGATAGTTCTGTGCTTATTAGAATGTACCACTTTATTGCGATCTACAAAGTTTTCATAGCATGCTCTTTCAACATTGGTAACTCTACTGGTGCCATCACACTCCAGGCTTGCACTTTGAACATTGGTAACTCTACTGGTGTCTTCCCACCTAACACAATGAACTTTAAATATGGCTAACTCTACTTGAGCCGTCCCACTCCACGTATGCACTTTAAACTTGGCTAAATCTACTGGTGCCACCCCACTCCAGTTATGCAATTTAAACCTTGCTAAATCTACTGGTGCAGCCCCACTCCACGCATGTACTTTAAACCTTGCTAAATCTACTGGTGCAGCCCCACTCCACGCATGTACTTTAAACTTGGCTAAATCTACTGGTGCAGCCCCACTCCACGCATGTACTTTAAACCTTGCTAAATCTGCTGGTGCAGCCCCACTCCACGCATGTACTTTAAACTTGGCTAAATCTACTGGTGCAGCCCCACTCCACGCATGTACTTTAAACCTTGCTAAATCTACTGGTGCAGCCACACTCCACGCATGCCCTTTTAACATGGTGCCGTCGGTCGTCACCAAAACAATGAAAAAAAATAGTTTTAGATAGTGTTAGGATTTAGATCTTCTCTTGTGATTAAGATCTTCGCTTGGGATTTTGATCGTCTCTTAGGATTAAGATGACATAATCTCATCATTATTGTAAATGTGGGCGAACCATGAGAACAGTCATGAACTTGTACTCAGACCAAAAGTCATCTACTTTGACTCCGACCTAAATGTCATCTACTTTGACTCCGACCAAAAAGTCATCTACTTTTACTCCGACCAAAGTCATTTACTTTGACTCCGACCAAATGTCATCTACTTTTACTCCTTCCAAAGTCATCTACTTTGACTCCGACCAAAGTCATCTACTTTGACTCCGACCAAAGTCATCTACTTTGGCTACGACCAAAGTCATCTACTTTGACTCCGACCAAAGTCATCTACTTTGACTCCGACCAAAGTCATCTACTTTGACTCCGACCAAAAGTCCCGAAGACAACTAAGCTCCCGTTAATTATATTAATTGTGTCTTACTTGATAAACTATCTTTCTTGGCAGACTTTCTTACTTGGCAGACTATCTTCTTTGATACCGGTAGACTTTCTTACTATAAAGACTGTCTTACTTGGCAGACAGGTTGAAAATTCGAGTCTGGTGAAAATCTGGCAACTTTCATGATATATTCTCCCCCTAGTCTCCGACCGCCTCACGCGATGGCCTCGTCCTTATGTCTTATGTTGTATTCATCAATCAAACTTAGAACAAGCAAGAATTTTTGGAGCACCGGAACCTTGGAAGTAACCAGAAACTGAAACCACAGCTGCAACTGTCATGTGACCAACACTAGTGACCATTCCACAGGAGGCCGTACACACACCGTTATTCAACACGACGGACAATTTCACCCATCCCCATCCGCAATCATCATCACAATCTCCAACCACTTTCTCAATACCCAAATCACCGTATTAAACCACTCCAATCACTGCTTCAAGACGCAATCATCATCACAATCTCCCAACACATTCTCAATACCCAAATCACCGTATTAAACCACTCCAATCACTGCTTCAATACGCAAGGATCGTCACAATCTCCAAACACACCCCCACATCCCTAATCACCATCGCAATCCCCAATCACACTCCACATCCCCAATCACCATCACAATCCCCAATCACACCCCACATCCCCAATCACCATCACAATCCCCAATCACCATCACAATCCCCAATCACCATCACAATCCCCAATCACACGCCACATCCCCAATCACCATCACAATCCCCAATCACCAGAAGTTCTTAATAAAAACGTTTGGTTGAAAGTAGTCAGCATTCGTAAATTTGAGCGATTATTAAAAAAAAAAGTATTGTAGTGAATCGTCCCTAGACTTAAATAATCATAATCATAATCATGGGGGTCTGAGCTTTTCACCAGCGATCAGTGAAATTTGATCTGAGCATAGTAGCCAAGGAGCCAGTGATGTAATGAAGCAGAAAGAAAACTATGTCAAGTGAAATCGGGCGTTGGAGCGCCCGAGAGCCCCGATCAATGCCATAATCAGCTTGTATCCTTGCTTAGCCGATGACACAGGCTTATTATCATGGATAAATCAATGATACCCTTGTCGGCTAACACTTTGGGGTTTTAGGTGTGAAGGCCAGGTGCTCAATTCCTTGTTATGACCTGTTTACACGTAGACCAGTTTACACATAGACCAGTTTACATGTAGACCAGTTAACACGTAGACCAGTTTACACATAGACCAGTTTACACACAGACCAGTTTACACATAGACCAGTTTACACATAGACCAGTTTACACGTAGACCAGTTAACACGTAGACCAGTTTACACATAGACCTGTTTACACGTAGACCAGTTTACACATAGACCAGTTTACACATAGACCAGTTAACACGTAGACCAATTTACACATAGACCAGTTTACACATAGACCAGTTTACACGTAGACCAGTTTACACGTAGACCAGTTTACACATAGACCAGTTAACACATAGGCCAGTTAACAAATAGGCCAGTTAACACATAGGCCAGTTAACACATAGACCAGTTAACACATAGGCCAGTTAACACATAGACCAGTTTCACATAGTGACCATACTTACCTATAGACCATTTTACATATAGATCAGTTTAACATATTGAGCAGCTTTACATGTAGACAATTTTAAAGGTGGATCAGTTGACATTACTGTGTCTTAAGCAGTCTTGATACAGACGTGGCCGTTTCACTTACAGCAAGATAAGTTATCTTGATGGCAAAATCACATTCACGGTAAACTGATTCCACTTTGTGGGATGTAATTAGCCCCACAAAAAACACCCAGCAGAGGTTTCAGAGTGTGCAGTAAATAGCCACACACAAATGCTGGCACTGATGACACAGTGGGCTGTAAATGGCCCCACACAAATAGCTAACAGAATTAACAGAGTGGGATGCAAATAGCCCCACACAAATAGCTAACAGAATTAACAGAGTGGGATGCAAATAGCCCCACACAAATAGCTAACAGAATTAACAGAGTGGGATGCAAATAGCCCCACACAAATAGCTAACAGAATTTACATAGTGGGCTGTAAATAGCCCCACACAAATAGGTAACAGAATTTACAGAGTGGGCTGTAAATAGCCCCACACAAAGAGCTAACAAGTTACAGAGAGGGCTGTAAATAGCCCCACACAAATAGTTAGCAGAGATCACAGAGCGGACTGTAAAGAGAAGACAATCTAAAAACACTACAGTTTATCGTCTGCTAGAGTAATGCCCTTGGAATCACATTCAGCTGAGGAAATGGCTCTGACAGGGCCATTTTACGAATGTCGTTTTCAGTTCCGGAATGGAACTCTAGCGTCTAAAGTGATTTGAATAGTCTCCCTTTGGTACTGAGTGTCGCCATATTGTTTAAAAGAGTGGTGTGCACATTGTATACATGTCCAATGGTGTCACCCCCCAGTGCTATCCCTGTGACCTCCCGTTGCTATCCCTGTGACCTCCCGTTGCTTTCCCTGTGACCTCCCGTTGCTATCCTTGTGACCTCCTGGTGCTATCCTTGTGACCTCCCGGTGCTATCCCTGTGACATCCCGGTGCTATCCTTTTGACCTCCCGCTGCTATCCTTGTGACATCCCGTTTCTATCCCTGTGACCTCCTGTTGCTATCCTTGTGACCTCCTGGTGCTATCCTTGTGACATCCCGGTGCTATCCCTGTGACCTCCCGTTGGTATCCTTGTGACCTCCTGGTGCTATCATGGTGACCACCCTTAGGCCCTATGTTTCTTTCATCCTCGGTACTGAGGCTTAGAGGAGTTCATGTTTTTTCTTACATTTTATTTAACGAACATTTACTTGAGATTCATCAATACCAATGGCTTACTACTCCGAGTGAGGGTGATCATTTACTTGAGATTCACCAATACCAGTGGCTTACTACTCCGAGTGAGGATGATCATTTACTTGAGATTCACCAATACCAGTGGCTTACTACTCCGAGTGAGGGTGATCATTTACTTGAGCTTCACCAATACCAATGGCTTACTACTCCGAGTGAGGGTGATCATTTACCTAAGATGGACCAATACCAATGGCTTACTACTCTGAGTGAGGGTGCAAGGCTCCAGTGAATGGTGGGTTTCAGCCCCAACAGATGGCAGGATTTAAGCTCCTAACGACAGTATTGTTTTAGCTTTCAGATATGGCAAGGTTAATGCTACAAGTGACTAGGGGTTAAGCTCCGAGTGACAGTAAGGACTATGGATCTGGTGTCAATAGGGTTTAAGCTCCAAATGCGTCGCTCGTCAAATAGCTATACCCCAGTTTATAGCTATACCCAATTTATAGATATACCCACTTTATAGCTATAACTACTTCTCTCTCTCATCACTTAGCTATACCCCAATTTATAGCTATACCCACTTTACAGCTATAGCTACTTCTCTCTCTCATCACTAAGCTATACCCCAATTTATAGCTATACCCACTTTACAGCTATAACAACTTCTCTCTCATCAATTAGCTATACCCCAAGTTATAGCTATACCCACCTCACGCATCCCACTCGCTATACCCACCTCACACATCCCAGTCGCACTAAGATGTAGCCATATTTAGCTACTACAGTACTTTATGACCTTGCACTCAGCTGAACTGCTCTGATTGGTCAAGTCAACGAATATCTGAGAAGAGCACCAGCGCACTCCCAGTGACAGACATAAATCTATAAATATCATAAATTATTTATTTTTAAACCATCACGTTGTCACGAAGTTTGTGCCTACAAGTAGTGACGTCATTGTCTCTATGAGATTTATGACATATCGCCATAATTATCCTTTTAGAAGGTGTTTCGTGAGACAAGGGGTGTCAAGTGTATTTTTTGTTTAAGTAAAGAACAAAAAAAAACTAAACATAAAATATTCTACAAAAAGAGACAAAAAATTAGAGGAAATATTTGTCAAAATGTATTTCTGTAATGACAACAGGCCTAGAAAATGTAATGTAAGAAATGGATATTATTTTAAAGAATATTGGGAGGGAAAGCGTTAATGACATGGATAATGTGTGCAGAAGTTCAGAGAAATTGTGACTGAATTTCAAATGAACAGAAACTGTTGAAAGGTTGTACATACAAGCGCTTCTCGCCATTTTACTAAACTAATTTGTTTAGTCCAAATGAACAACTATGTCACTAAACTAATGTAGATTGATCCAAATGACCAACTATGCTACTAAACTAATGTAGATTGATCCAAATGACCAACAATGTTACTATACTAATGTATAGATTGATCCAACTGACCAGCTATGCTACTAAACTAATGTAGACTGATCCAACTGACCAACTATGTTACTATACTAATGTAGATTGATCCAAATGACCAGCTATGTTACTATACTAATGTACATTGATCCAACTGACCAACTATGCTACTAAACTAATGTAGATTGATCCAACTGACCAACTATGCTACTAAACTAATGTAGATTGATCCAACTGACCAACTATGCTACTAAACTAATGTAGATTGATCCAACTGACCAACTATGCTACTATACTAATGTAGATTGATCCAAATGACCAGCTATGTTACTATACTAATGTAGATTGATCCAACTGACCAACTATGCTACTAAACTAATGTAGATTGATCCAACTGACCAACTATGTTACTAAACTAATGTAGATTGATCAAAATGACCAGCTATGTTATTAAACTAATGTTATTTAGACCAGGGGTTTTCAACCTTTTTTGACGGAGTACCACTTTCTGAAAACACGACAATCTAAGTACCACTTTCCGAACAACGGAGACGTTTTTCGTGCAATTCTATGTAAATATCGTTACATGCGAATACTGAAGGGTTACGCAGATCTTGATTGTAAGAAAAAACACATTATCCGTGCTGTTATAATTAAATATACTGGTGTTTATTTGCCATAAATTGATAAAATGACGTCCGTATTGTTTCTCTCGTTTTATGTGCAAGACACAATCATGAATGCAAAGTAGCAACAATCAAACAGTACTCACCCATATTAATGGGACACTTGCATCTTTGACATGATCTTTGCGATCCGTGGAGAAAGGGAGATGACTGACACGATCAAATCTTCTTCTAGTTGTAGGCGGTTCTTTTGTTTAGTTTTTATGACCGTCATCGACCAGAAAGTCTTTTCACAAAGATACGTGGAGCCAAATGGGAGAAGAGCGGTGATTGCTTTGTTGGCGACATCAGGGTATGACCTTTTAACTTCGCACAAAAATTGAGATAAGGATTTCTCCTTAAACGTATCCTGAAAACTGCGATCTGATGACATGTCTATCAGTATTTCTTGCTGAAGGACTGGTAGGTTTGATTGCATAATATTGTCCATTTTGAAAGGAGACATAACCTAGCTTAGTCCTTTGTCAGGTCCTGTTGTCAGGAACGGAAAGTATGATGAGAATTCGGTGTAAAGCTTCTGTAGGTGGACCTTAACAACATTCTGTATTTCTTGCATGTTAGAAATGGAATTCATTGCAAGAAATTCAGCCAAGTTTGAAAACATTTCCAGGCTTCCACTTTCAACTCGATTCAGCCAAAATGATATTTTCTTGAGAAATGCTGTTATTTTGTCTTCCATTGTAAAAATATTGCGGTCATAGCCCTGGAGAGATAAGTTCAGTTCATTTAACTTCTTAAATATGCCTACAGGGTATGCGAGACGGCAAACCCACGAATGATCTTCAAACTTTGCCGCCAGCGAGAACGAATCTCTGAGGAATATGTACACTTCATTGCGAAGCTCAAAAAGTCTCATAAGAACGTTTCCTCTTGACAACCATCTGACTTCTGTATGAAAAAGCAATGCCGTATGCTCAGAGTCCAGATCTTGGCATAACTTGCGAAACAGCCTTGAATTAAGTGGTCGGCTTTTAATGTGGTTGACAATCTTGGCAGCTTCATTGAGACTGCTGTGCAAAATCTCACTCATTTTCTTGGATGACAGCGCCTGCCCATGTAGAATGCAGTGCGTTGAAATTATCAAGTTGTTTTTCTGTTTGGCTCTAGCAATGAATCACGCAGTTCTTCCCGTCATAGCCGCCGCACCATCAGTACAAATGGCAACGCACCAACTCCAGCGGATGGTATTTTCACGAAAAAAATTGTCAATGACATTAAAAATGTCTTCGCCAGTCGTTCTGTCAGGTTACGACCGACAAAGCAAAATGTGTTCGATGATGTCACCGTGAAAGACATGTGCTGAAGCGGCACTGAGCACGTAGCTCTTTGGCCGACCACTCACGAAGAGCGGCGTCCCCAACCCCGATGTCACCAGAATCTGCAACACGAATGATAACCACTAGCTGGGCTTCACTAGCAACATCAGTGCTCTCATCTAATTGTAATGCAAATTCCTTGGCATTAGCGATTATCTCCAGGACTTGTTATATCAGGTCGTCGGCAATGTCGACAATTCTTCTTTGTACCGTGTTATCGGAGCACGGTAAGTTCTTCAAAGCGCTAGCCATTTTGTCATCGAACATAATGGATACAAGTTCTATTGCCGAAGGAATCACCAGTTTTTCTACGATGGTATGGGACTTATTTTGCTTCGCCGCAAGTAAGGACAAAGCGAATGACACTTGCAAACATTTATCAGATACACTTGTTGATTTTATGAAAGCAGCCTTGCCGCTTCGAAAATTCTTCTCTTTTTTTTTGGAAAAAAATGCCAGCGATTTTCCAACATGTTCCTTGTGCTTTGTGTTCAAATGCCTCTAAAGATGAGCCGGATTTTCATACAGACCACTCAAACAGGTTGTTGTTGTCCTCCGTTATCGATGAAGTGAAAACCCCATTGCAAGTAGTCCTCACTGTATTTGCGATTACATCGTTTCGTCTTTGGTTTTTTGTTAGGTTGTTCAATCGGCGCACGTTTTACTTCAATCGGCCGAATCGACGATGTCGGCGTAGAAAGGGTTGCCGGCTTTTCGACGCTTCCTTGTGAACGGTCAGCAGATGCTGGTGAAGACCGAGTCAGAAAATTTTCCATCACTTCATCACCAACTCACTACCGCTTGCTGTGATTCCAAAGAAACAGACATTATAGAAAGGGCGCTAAATGAGACAACTTCCGGTTCATGACAGGCTGCAGTGAAAATCTCTCTACATTTTCTCATTTTTGGAATGTGTCTCTCAAATTTTATTCCTGGATAGTTCGATATATTTGTATATGAAAGTCTCCTTGACGTATGAATATCATTTATTTAGAAATAAACAAGAATTGGTGGACTTATTCTGTGTTTTTTTATTCATCTTGATTAATATAAACAATAACAGTCAACGCAGTAACAAATACTTCCGGTTCATGAGTCGCTTGATATGCAGGAAGGTAAGGCGAGGGAGAGGGGGTTGATGGTTGACCTTGCCCGCATTTGACGCGAAAGACCATCTGTAAAATCCAAACATAACAGAAATTTCAATACATTGCTTTCCCTATGACCTACGTTTACGTAAAAAAAGAAAGTTCATAGTACTTTGCGCCCTCTTCAAGTACCACTGCCAGGACTTCGAAGTATCACCAGTGGTACGCGTACCACAGGTTGAAAACCACTGATTTAGACCACCTCAACAACTATGTTATTATACTAATATTGGTTATTTATCGAGTATTGAAGATGATTTCCTCGCCACTGGAAAGTGACAATAAAGTCATTTTATTCAAGATGATATATCTGTTGTCTGGCCGTCTTACAGCCCCCTCTTAGCAAACTTCTCTATCTCCGAGTCTGTCGACATCAGGCAGACGGCTACATCTCCTGGGACATTTTCATCTATCATCTTGAGGGGTTCTCGCTTAATCTGAAATATGTGTTCTTAAAATATAAATATTAGGGTCGCTACTTAACAATACACATTTTTTAAGATTTTCAGAACTATAAATATAGAAATGTAAGAAGGACTGGTTCTATAGTGTGGTTAGAAAGACTGGTTTGATATAATGGTTTGAAAAGGTGCCTAGATATAATGGCTAAATAAAATGCTTAGATAAGATGTTTAGACAAAATGGTTAGAACAGATGGCTGTACAAAATGCAGGGTAGGGCAGGGTGTGGCACCCCCCCCCCCCTAAATTTGCAGGTTTTATTTAAATTGCTATGTACTGTGGCGCCTCCTGTGATAAACAACTTAACATGCCGAACAAGTTTTGGTTTTGCCCCTCACCCCTTAAAAAAACCCACCTGAAATGACGCCCCTGACAAAAGGGTTAGAAAAGATCGTGAAGAAACACACAGTTCGGTAGGTGGTTATATTAAGATGGTTAGGTATTGTGGTTGTATGAAATGGTTAGATAGATTTATTATAAAAGATGGTGACATTAGAAGTTTATATGTGGTGATGCTATGCATCGCTACAGCAGACCGAGATGAATGGAGAAGGAAAGTTTTCATGTCATCTGTGGCGCCCCAACGGTCCAAGGACTAAGGGGCATGACGATGATGATGATATGGTAGTTAGAAAAGAGAGCTCGGGGTTCATGTTTTTTGTGAAGCGAAGATCTTTGGGTTGAGCCCCCAGCCTTTGAATAATAAATGTGTCTCTATCAAAAGGTGTTATTAGACCAGCCAGCCGGTCAGCCAGCCAGCCAGCCAGCCGGTCGAATAAAAAAACGCCAGAGAAAACACACCAAAGAATGGCGTCGGAAATGCGTAAACTTCCCCCATCTACTAAAGTTTTCTGGTCAAAACATACCTTCAAGCATCTTCACTTTAGCAGAATCCCAACCCAATTAGTGCAGATTGCATGTACTATTAATACAAGCTTATTTATTTCATTAGATTTAAATTGATTCGATTTCCGTAAAGTAATAAAATACACACGTTATATAGACTAAGTGTTTTTGTTCGAAATTTCAGTTACAGACATCAATTTTATCTCATCACAAATGTACACGCTGTTTTGTGCAGTTACCGGGAAGTTTATTTTCAGTTCTATTATCAAGAGCATTACATCCATACATGTATAGATCAGAGCATTACATTCAGACATGCATAGATCAGAGTATTACATCCAGACATATATACATCAGAGCATTACATCCATTCATGTGTAGATCAGAGCATTGCATCCACACATGTATAGCTCAGAGCATTACATACATACATGTATACTTCAGAGCATTACATCCAGACATTTAAAGGTCAGAGCATGACATCTATCCATTATACCTAGACAATTATTTGTTGTGATATTAGTACAAAGACGTGCCTTAAACGGTTTCTGACTTTTATCGTCATTTTCATCGTCATTAGTGTTTTGTTTTTCATATATGAGTCACACACAAAAACATGGCATGTGTAATGTTGTTATGACGTCAGCAGTGACCACCTCATTAAATCACGCCGCTGAATTAAGAAGCCGAATTTTCGTTGACCAAGACAATTTTACTCCTCTTGAACCTTTGAATATCTCCGGCTTATCATGGTGTTAAAGGATTTTATCACGTCACAGAGTCGGAGGAAATATTCGTTCTCACAAAGGATAAGATTTTGAATGATCCAAACAAAACTTACGCCTCCACGTGGCTTGGCATACGGCTTAAGCCCAGGAGCGCAATCCGGCGTAGCTCAGGAACAACTTGATGTCCACGGTAAACGTCTATCATATAGTTATATGCAACCACAGCCTAGAGCATGCAAACACAGCCTAGAACATGCAACCACAGCCTAGAGCATGCAAACACAGCCTAGAACATGCAACCACAGCCTAGAACATGCAACCACATCCTAGAACATGCAACCACATCCTAGAACATGCATACACAGCCTAGGACGTGGGGCCACATCCTGGAACAAGCAACCACAGCCTAGAAATGCAACCACAGCCTGGAACGTGGGACCACATCCTACAGCATGCAACCACAGCCAAGAACATGCAACCACAGCATAGAGCATGCAACCACAGCCTAGAGCATGCAACCAAAGCCTAGAACGTGGGACCACATCTTGGAACATGCAACCACATCCTGGAACATGCTACCACAGCCTAGAACATGCAACCACAGTCTAGAAATGCGATCTCAGTCTAGTACGTGTGACCAAGGCCTACAGCCAACGTGTCCTTATATTTCCTCAGACAGTGACGACTCTGTTATCGTTGTTAAATAACACAGTGACAAAGTCCCCCAATAACCAATATTCATGAGTCACCGACCTCCACTATGGGCGCCAACCTCCAGTGTGGGCGCCATAAAACTACGGGGATCATGAAGATCTATGACATGAGCTGGTTTATTTGTCTACAGAATCCCACCCTTAATTGCCCCGACCTTTTTGTGAATTCTGGTACGATAAGGGATGCCCGCCGTCTGGGTATAACGATTGCCTGGATACACCCGGGCCTTGCATGCTGATTAGGTGGCTGCTTACATCAAACTTTCTGATTGGTCGGGTGCTTACATCAAATTTTCTGATTGGCCGGGAGTTTAAATCAAACTTTCTGATGGGTCGGGTGCTTACATCAAACTTTCTGATTGGTCGGCTGCTTACATCAAACTTTCTGATTGGTCGGCTGCTTACATCAAACTTTCTGATTTGTCGGGAGTTTAAATCAAACTTTCTGATTGGTCGGGTGCTTACATCAAACGTTCTCATTGGTCGGGTGCTTACATCAAGCTTTCTGATGGGTCGGGTGCTAACATCAAACTTTCTGATTGGTCGGGTGCTTACATCAAACTTTCTTATTGGTCGGGTGCTTACATCAAACTTTCTGATTGGTCGGGTGCTTACATCAAACTTTCTGATTGGTCGGGTGCTAACATCAAACTTTCTCATTGGTCGGGTGCTTACATCAAACTTTCTGATTGGTCGGGTGCTTACATCAAGCTTTCTCATTGGTCGGGTGCTTACATCAAACTTTCTGATTGTACGTGTGCTTACATCAAACTTTCTGATTGGTCGGGTGCTTACATCAAACTTTCTCATTGGTCGGGTGCTTACATCAAACTTTCTGATTGTACGGGTGCTTACATCAAACTTTCTGATTGGTCGGGTGCTTACATCAAACTTTCTGATGGTCGGGTGCTTACATCAAACTTTCTGATTGGTCGGGTGCTTACATCAAACTTTCTCATTGGTCGGTTGCTTACATCAAACTTTCTGATTGGTCGGGTGCTTACATCAAACGTTCTCATTGGTCGGGTGCTTACATCAAACTTTGTGATTGGTCGGGTGCTTACATCAAACTTTCTCATTGGTCGGGTGCTTACATCAAACTTTCTGATTGGTCGGGTGCTTACATCAAACGTTCTCATTGGTCGGGTGCTTACATCAAACTTTCTCATTGGTCGGGTGCTTACATCAAACTTTCTCATTGGTCGGGTGCTTACATCAAACTTTCTCATTGGTCGGGTGCTTACATCAAACTTTCTCATTGGTCGGGTGCTTACATCAAACTTTCTGATTGTACGGGATGATGATCCAGTAATCTGCTTGTGTCAGCTGTCTGTAAAATGTTGCAATATCTGCTGGACAATTGATGTGGTAAAAAATAGTGCTTCATAATTGCTTTTATGGTGAGAATAGAAGGCACTAGTTAGAAACGACAAATAGGGAATTAATGTTGCAAAGAAAAAATGTATCTAGCACATTGCTTCTCAGCCCGCCTAATTAGTGTCCATCTCCGAAATGTCCAGTAGTTCCATCCAGATACCAGCAGCTCCAACGACATTGGTGTCTGTGAGTCTATGCTAGAAATATCAGGCCACTGGCTAGTCTATGCTAGAAATAGCAGGCCACTGGCTAGTCTATGCTAGAAATATCAGGCCACTGGCTAGTCTATGCTAGAAATATCCGGCCACTGGCTAGTCTATGCTAGAGATATCAGGCCACTGGCTAGTCTATGCTAGAAATAGCAGGCCACTGGCTAGTCTATGCTAGAAATATCAGGCCACTGGCTAGTCTATGCTAGAAATATCCGGCCACTGGCTAGTCTATGCTAGAAATATCCGGCCACTGGCTAGTCTATGCTAGAAATATCAGGCCACTGGCTAGTCTATGCTAGAAATATAAGGCCACAGGCTATACATAGTTTATGGCAAAGTGTTCGGACTTTGATGTGCAATAAGGGATTACCGGAAATTTTTTGAAAGAAATTTCGTCGACGGAAAATTGATTGACGGCAATTTGACCGAACGGAAATTTTGTCAAAACTTTTTTAAAGTTCACACATTAAAATTTTCGTCAAATTTCTTTTTGAACGCACTATACTTTATAGTAAAACAAAATAACGCGTTCAAAAAGAAATTTGACGAAAATTTTAATGTGTGAACTTAAAAAAAGATTCAACTCAACTTCCGTTCAATCGAATTGCCTTCAATCAATTTTCCGTCAACGAAATTTCTTTCAAACAAATTTCCGGATATGGCCATAAGGATGGGTATATTAGGTAATAAATAGTGTTGAATATTGAAGCCTAAACGTGTCTCTTGGGGCCTTAACTAGAATCTTAAGGCCTAAACTAGAATCTTGAGGCCTAAACTAGAATCTTAAGGCCTAAACTAGAATCTTGAGGCCTAAACTAGAATCTTAAGGCCTAAACTAGAATCTTGAGGCCTAAACTAGAATCTTAGGGCATAAACTTGAATTTTAAGGCCTAAAAAAGTTTTTGCAGGCATAAACTTGAATCTTCAGGCTTAAACTTCCATCTTGAGACATAGCTTGAATCTTGAGACCTAAATTTGAATCTTGAGGCCTAAATTTGAATCCTTAGGAAAAAAGGGGACGTGAAATTGAAATGCAATTTTTCAAGGTAAATGGGGGTGGAAGACATTAAACCTTATTAAGTGCTTGAATGGGGGAAACAAAGTCTCAATGAGAAGTCCAAATAAGAAGTCTCAATAAGAAGTCCCAATAAGAAGTCTCAAAAGTTTAATTTTACAACATTGTTTCGTTTGCATGCCATTTAAGTTTTGTCAATTTTATTTTATGATCTTCTTACAAGATGTAGCAGGCAGCTCAACCCAGTGTTTCTTTCAGAAATTTTCCCCCGGGGGAGCACTTCAGATGTTTGGGGGGGGGGGCAGTGCCAGGTGTCAGTAGCCAGAGGAGTAGCTAAGGGGTGGCAGATGGGACATATGTCCCCGTGCGCCAGACTAGCGGGGGCATCAAATGGGCTATAGTGTTAATGGATGAAAATAATGGGTTTCAGAGTTTAGCGGGGGGGGGGGGGGGGGAGTAAAAATGAATCTTTTCCCCTGTCACCAAAGACTCACGTCAGTGACGTAAAAAGGGGGGGGGGGCGAACATTTGGTCTTCCCAGGTGCCATTTTTTCTTTAGATAGAGCGGCGGGATTTTCGGACATCTACAGAGTTTCTATCGAGAAAGGTAGCGCGTCAAAAATGTAACCCACCTAGGGTGGCGCTAACACTAGGCTCGCCGCTGGACAGTGTATATATCAGCACCAAATTTGGTTGTCATGGCAAGTAATTTTTATCGGACGTAGGGCAGCAGAAAATGTGTGATTATTTAACAATCAAAAGGTGCATTTTGGAGTATACATGATTCGAATGTTTTGATAAGACTGTCATTGATCGGGGAATATAATTTTTCAAGCGTCAGGGGAGGCATACGTAAACTAAATTCATTCTGGTTGTGGTGCGCCGAAGAAAATAATTTGACACAAGATTAGATTCAACCCCGTAAGACACACTGATCGACGTCAATGAAAAAAAAAGGGGGGGGGGGGGAGCAGAAATTTAGGAATCCGAAGAGTTTGAGCAAAAGTGATGCAAATTTTTCTTTTTCTGTATATTAAGGGCCCACGATCAATTTATTGATCATTATGGCTCCTATGAATGTAGATGGGATTTGCAATGTTTCTGTGCTTGGTGTTGATGAGGATATGTCACTGGTAACAAGAGTTACTTAGTGAGGGTATCATGTATCTTTCAGACAATGTGTGAAGGGGCATTTCAGACGTTCATATATTTACTGTTAGATGTCTCGTAGAAAAATGCTAAGAATACAACATCAACATACACCAACTATATGTGGACTACAAATCAGCTTATGATAGCATAGACAGGAAATACATAAACGATGCTCTGCTGGAACTTGGAGTCCTTAACAAACTTCAAAGCAAAAACCTCGCTAAGGGAACAAAGAAGGCAATATACACCACTATCATAAGACCAGTAGTAACTTAAGCAAGTGAGACTTGGTTCCTACAAGAAAAGCAGTGAACCTGCTAAATATATGACCCGATGATAGACAATTTTGTTTTGGGAATCCGTACAAACCAAGAGCTATATCAATTGTACAAATACCCATCCATAGTCACAACAATATAAAAAAAAGGCAGACTGCCCTGGGCAGGACACATTGAAAGGATGCCAGTTTCTGGAGCAACAAAAACGATCTACAGGCAGAAACCTAGGGGCAGGGGGCTCACCGGTCTACCAAGACTGAGATGGAAGGCGATGTAGAGAATGGCTTACAAAGGTTGTGGTTCGCACATGGAGGTGTAAAGCGATGGTTCGATCCGAATTGAAGAATGTGGTGGAGCAAGCCAGGGCCCTACATGGGATGAAGCGCCACTGATGTAAATATTTAGACTTTTGTGTGGTAAGCGCTAGAAATAACAATAATAACAGGACATCACTAACTCTTCCCCCAGCCCAATTTTAAATAAATTCAGTCCAGTTGGGAGCCCTTAGGGTATGCTTTTTTATCGAGAGATACTCCATAGCTTAGACTCGCCCCTTAAAATTTTATAGGCCCCGAAAAGTTTTTGATAAATTCAAAATGTAAGAAGGCCTTTATTTTACATACCTTATTTAAATTTAGTTTCGCATCATTAAACACTTAACTGTAGAGCAACGGGAGAGATGCTAGTTAAGATTTTATGTGTCATTTGACCTAAGAGCCATCGTGTGAGGTCTGCAACCCGTATAGCTGCATGGGGCCTCGCATATTTTAGGGACTTAAAGCTGGGTTGTAATTACATTAAATTATCAACTTTTACTGCTAGGTAGGGAAGGACAAAACCGAAAAGTAGCACTGGTGCCACAAAAGTCAAGCGACGTCTCTGCCTGACTAAGTGTGTTATGCAAACATTATTTTCTAAATTAAAAAGTAATTTGTTTTTAAAGTTATTATTTAAAAATATTTTTTGGGTCGACTACATAAAAAATAATGAATTTACTACAAAATATTTTTAAAATTAAAAAAAAAGATAAGAATTCCTTCCCAAAAAAAAAGGTATCCATCACAAAACAGAAATGCTAAAATAATTTTACATTTTGAACGAAAAAGAAAAACCAAAAACATACGTTTATTTCTAAATATTTCCAAGTTTCACCAAAGTCAAAAAGAAAAAAAGAGCTTTACTGTACAAAAGGCTATAGACTATCTTTATGGGTTTTCAAAATTGTTATTATTTATAAATCATATGTAACCTACATAATTGTTAAGAAGTCATGACTTATTTACAAAAGACATCATATATTTATTAATGTGTGATTTTTTTCTTATTAAATTAAAGTTTAAATTCTTAATATTCACTTGATTGAATGTTGATTAAGATTTTTAAACTACTATAATTTGCTTTAGATCATTACAACTTGACTCTTCGATATTATACTTTAAAACAATTTTTTTTACCAATTCTATCGAATTTTTTTTAACTACTACCAAAAATGGCATTTACAAGATAATCGAAATACTCGATTTTTTTTCATTAGTTGTTTAAATATATATATTCTTTCTACTGGATTATTATCTTAAAATAATTTTTTTTAATAATTCAAACAGCTGCGGAAGATTGTTTATTATTATCATATTAACAGAGAAAAGTCATTGGGGATTTGATAAAAAAAACTTTTTAAAAAAAATAAATCATTTTCTCTGTTCCCGAAACTGTGTTAAAAAACTAGAAACGCTCTCGATTTAATAATTATTGATTTAATGTCCACAATTTGTATGCAACCGGTTAATTCCTAATTTTTTGTTTTAAAATTAGTTTGTTTGTTTGTTTGTTTGTTTTTGTTTTTTTTAAGTTTTCATTTGATCTAAGTCGGTATACATGTATGGAATCTACTACATTAAAATATTTGCTAAAATGATTTTGTTTAAAGCATGATGCTATTATATAATATAATGTCAAAACAGATTGCACATGTTTATTACGTAGTAAGAACTACATTCAATTTATAGACATTTATATTTATATATATGTAAAGGTAGTTTAATACAGTGTTATTATAAAGTCTTTCAACTTGTGCTGCTGCAAAAATTTCATTAAATAAAAGATACCGATATATGCTAATAAGAATAAGTAAGATTTTAGCTTATGATCAGGAGCGGCCAATTATCAAAACAATACGATATTTATAATTGATTTCTGCGAGCCTGTAACAAGATTAACCTGAACGATATGGATCATCAATAAATATCGAACAAAGCGATATTTTATTTGTTTCCAATAATTGTAATCGATGAAAGACACAAATGTCAATTACTTTTAAAAATTTTATAAAAATTAAATTTAGATACTTTTTTTTTTACACATTTTCCCCCGGGGGGGCACTTGACTTGCTCCGGGGGGTCAGTGCCCCCCCCCCCCGGAAGTATGCCTGAAAGAAACCCTGGCTCAACCTACGTTCAATAAATAAGCAAGTACAGACAACTTTGGCATCTTTAAACATCATGATTCTTGCTACCTCTAGACCATCAGTAACTCAGTACTACCTCTAGATCATCAGTAACCCAATGCTACCCCTAGACAGTCAGTGACCAAGTGCTACCTTCAGGTCGTCAGTAACTCAGTGCTACCTCTAGGCCGCCAGTTTCCAGTGCTACCTCTAGGCCGTCAGTAACCCAGTGCTAACTCTAACAGTCAGGGACCAAGTGCTGCTTTCAGACCCTCAGTAACTCAGTGCTACCTCTAGGCCGCCAGTAGCCCAGGATCTATTGACAATCATTAATAATAATAATAATAATAAAGTTTATTTGAAAAATCTCGCTTCATCCCCAAAGGCTCGAAGCGCGGTACAAAAACTAAGCTGGGAGATAATAACAAGCTGGAAAAGATTGTAGACATCATCATTCCAGCAGGTGTTTGCGAAATAGATGAGTTTTTAAATTTGTTTTGAAGGACTCCAGCGTCTGGCTGTTTTTGAGAGCGTCAGGAAAGGTGTTCCAAATGGTTGGGCCAGCAAATGCGAACGTGCGCTTTCCGTAAGTTTCAAGGCGAACACGCGGTATCGAGAGTTTGCCACTATCGGATGAGCGGAGTTGTCTAGTGGGTACATAAGGCGTCATGAGCGCTTGGAGATAGGACGGCGCCAGGTCATGCAAGCAGCGGTAGCACAGAGTTGCGATTTTGTACTCTATACGAGCGCGGACCGGCAGCCAATGCACTTCTATCAGAAGAGTTTTAGCATGGTCGAATTTGCGTTTACGAAGAACAATTCGAGCCGCATTATTCTGTGCTTTTTGAATTTTATCAAGGAGCGTAGCTGGAAGACCCACCATGAGAGCATTGCAGTAGTCCATGCGTGATAGCACGAATGCAGACATCAGCCTCTTTGATGCATCCAACGTTAAGAAGGGTCTGATATGACTAATTCTGCGCAGCTCTAGAAAAATCGCCTTGCAAATCATGTTAATGTGATTTTCCATAGTTAGTGTTCTGTCTAAGTAGACACTCAGGTTTCGCACTGTTTGAGCAAACTCAATCTGCACGCCTGAGAGAGTAAAGGATGGTGTATCTTTTAAAGATTTTAATTTTTGAGCGGTAGCAATGGGGATCACCTCAGTCTTTTCATCATTCAATTTGAGCTTGTTTATTGTCATCCAGTGCTTAACTGACTCCACTGTCTTCTGTGTCATATTAAGAAGCTGAGGGATCTGAGAGGGGATCACGGATTTCTAAAGTTGGGTATCATCCGCGAACATGTGATATACCATGTCAAACTGCTTGATCACTGCACCCAGGGGCTGAACGTACATAGTGAAAAGCCCCGGGCCTAAGACCGAGCCTTGGGGTACTCCGAATTCAATAATGGATTTCTTGGAGGTCAAGCCGTTGGTGATAACTGATTGGACCCGATTTGTCAGATATGAGCGGAACCATCTCAGGACGGTATCGGTGAAACCGAACGTATATTGCAGACGTTGGAGAAGTATGCCGTAGTCAAGCGTATCGAACGCTGCCGATAGATCCAGTAACGACAAAAGGGATACCTGGCCCTCACCATTAATCCAAATGCTACCCGCGGATAAAGAGACCTCTCTACTGCCATTACGTTAGTGCTACCTGCGAACAAAGGGACCTCTCTACTGCCATTAAGCCAGTGCTACCTGCGGACAAAGAGACCTATTATTGCCCGTTAGTTAACGCCCCCTTGATCCCCGCCCGTCACCCGATAATCACAAATTTATAGCTTGATCGTGCCTGGAATAACTGGACTCCGGTTTCTCGACCCGGGTGGGAGCGGGTGGGGGCTGGTGTGATGGTTGTAAGTGGCTAGAGATGTCAGATAATCGAGGACGACGAGAGTGGCTCTGCTTCTATCTGGCTTTTCTTGTATGTTGACATGGTTCTGACGGTTACAGTTGTGATTTTAGGGAGGGGATACCACGTGACACGCCTGTGACGGTTTCGGTTGTGATTTTATGGAGGAGATACCACGTGACATTCTTCTGACGGTTACCGTTGTGATTTTATGGAGGGCGTGCCACGGGACGTGCGTAAAGATAGACAGGACCAATGGGAGAGGAGCCACGTGCTGATGGCAGTTGTCCAATCCTGTTTCACTCGATAAATCTCGGAGGAGATCGAGGTGAGAGGTAAGAGGATTTCACATGTCAGATGATGAGATAGAAATGTGGAGGTTGACAGAATGTGTACAGATAGAAAGAAAAAAACTATAGAGCGAGAGAGAGAAAGATAGAGAGAGAAGAGAGAGAAAGAAGAGAGAGAAGAGAAAGAGAGAGAGAAAAGAGAGAAGAGAGAAGAGAAAAGAGAGAGAGAGAAGAGAGAGAACAAGACGTATGAAAAGAAAGAGATAGAGAAAACGGGAAGATCACGTGATTGGATATTTTTTGCCCTAATAAGTGTTTTGAGAGAAAGCGATAAACCATTGTTGCTTACTTAATTTAAGCGGATGTGGAGATCTAATGACATCTATTTTTAGCATTGTTGGGGTCTTTGTTTTTGTTCTTTAGTTTAGTCATCGTTGAGGACTTGAGTCCCCCCGCCCCCCCCCCCCCTCCCCATGAAATGTTTACTTAAGCCCCCGTACACAGATGACGACTAATTTAGGACTAATGGGCCGTGAGTGTTGCTGAACTTACCTTTAGAATACATCACTGCAGCATCGAGCTGTTTTAGTATCGGACACATCTATCGCTCCTGTGTCTTGGATCTGACACATCTATCGCTCCTGTGTCTTGGATCTGACACATCTAAAGCTACTGTGTCTTGAATCTGACACATCTATAGCTACTGTGTCTTGGATCTAACAAATCTATAGCTTCTGTGTCTTATATCTGATAAGCTATAGCTACTGTGTCTTAGATTAGACAAATCCATAGCTACTGTGTCTTATATCAGACACATTTATAGCTACAGTGTCTTATATCTTACACATCTATATCTACTGTGTCTTAATTCTGAAACATCCATATCTACTGTGTCTTAATTCTGAAACATCCATAGCTACTGTGTCTTAATTCTGAAACATCCATAGCTACTGTGTCTTAATTCTAAAACATCCATAGCTACTGTGTCTTATGTATGACACATCAATAAATATTGTCTCGTAGATCAGACGAATCTATAGCTACTGTGTCTAGATATGACAAATCTACAGCTTCTGTGTCTTAGATCTGATACATCTACAGTTACAGTGTCTTCCTTCTGTCACAGCTATAGCTACTTTTGTCTTCAATCTGACACATCTATAGCTGATTTGCCTTCTAACTGTCAACGTATCTACAGGTTCGTTGTATTGAGTGTTGCGCAGGTTAGGTAGTCATTAACTTTAGGACAAGTTTGAAAATTTAACCTAAAAAACTCATCATTTAAATTTAGATCTATTAATTTATTTATTATTGAAAACTGCTGTATTGCTGGATAATGATAATGAAATTTTATAAAAGTCAACCAAGAACTTAAGTCAACCAAGAACGTTTACAAAAGTCAACTGAAGATCCAAAGGCAAAACTGAAGTCACCAACTCTAAAACAGCCAACATATCTTCCAAGAGTCTGCACTACCTGATAAAGACACCGTAAAGGACATGTGCTGAAGCGGCACTGAGCACGAGGCTCTTGGCCGACCACTCACGAAGAGCGGCGTCCCCAACCCCAATCCGGCGCTTCGTAACCGTTACAGCCGAACCGAGGCCGAAGGCCTCCCCGCTGCTAATCAGCGGTTGCGAGAGAGCTTGGCTTACGACCCCCCCCCCCCACGTAATATGGGGGTCGTTTGTTCAAATGGACCCGGAAAAACCGACCAAGCAGGGCTGGCTAACCACCGACATGCTCGAGCCTCCGCGGCACGAGCGACCAGCCCCAACAGTTTCTATCCAAAGCGCCGCAATCAAAGATTTTCTGACAACGGGGCATGAGCCACCGACCAGCCTTTACCTTTTGGGGGACCTCGACTCCCTCCGTTAGTGACCAGCACGTTAGTGACCTGAACGCAGGCAAAATCCACCATCCTAATGGGCAAACGGAACAAGGGAACACGGCCCCGGCCCCGCCCGCCGGCAACGGACGGCGCAACGACCACCAGGGACGCCCGCGGGCACCCGCACCCCGACACCTCGGGTTAGTTCCGGACTCCCACCTGGTCCAAAGAACTCCAGTCTCTTTCTTAGCCGAAGACGAAACCTCATTCCACCTTGTCCCCCATCTCCCATCGTCTACATGAGGTACAGCGCGCTGTATCGTACCTCACTCGGATGGCTTCGTCGCTCCTGACGCTGTGTCTTCCCGCCTTGTCCCTTCATTTATCTTTTGAACGTGACACAGCCGGAAATCATCATATCCATATGGCCAAAAAGAGAGGCCACCACACCGCCACTATTTAGAGTCGAGAGTTGACCCCCCGAGATCACCGTTCTTAGTGGAGAGTGGTCGGGCTTTTGATCTCGCTTTCCTTACGGGGCCCGGGCTCGCATCCATCCCAGACCCCGCCCCCTCGCTGTTCGCCTGCGCGTATTTGGCCTTATTGAAACGCATAGCCCGCTCCGGTGACAACGGTCTCCGTGTGGCTCTATTCAAGTATCCACAACCTCTTGATGCGTGGAAGTCCCGGTGTGGCAACCGGTGGCGCGTCTGGTGGGAGCCTTCTCAGATCCACATGATCAAGGGCACACACCAAGCCCGATGACCCGACACCGATACCGAAGATTGATTATATCATGTTGCAAACACGTTTCCGGTCTAGTATAAACATTGCAAAGACTCGCAGCTTCCCAGGAGCTGACATTGGAAGTGACCACGATCTAGTCATGATGACCTTTAGGCTGCACTTAAAGAGGGTAAATAAAAAAGATGATATAATCAATCTGATTGTGATGTTTCCCATTGGGGCTATGCCATGTGGTTTTCCTGGATATTTTATGTTCACCCAGTGTGTTGGCCAGTATGAGTTCATTGAAGCTGGCGAATTCCAAGAGCCTCAGACCTCTCTCGTTAGAAGTTGCGTTACAGTGGCGTCCACACGTTCCTTTCCAGTTCGCATAGGCATCTTCTCCTACTTTTGCATTCCAATCACCTTGAACAACAAGAATGTCTTTCTTGGGGGTTTGGTTCAGCACATCTTGGAGTTGATGGTAGAAGTCATCCACTTCTGCGTCATCATAATCTGAAGTTGGTGCATACGCTTGTACTATGGTGATGTTGAACGGTGTTGCCCTTAGACGGAGAGTGATGAGTCGGCTCGAAATTGGTCGACAGCTCATAATACTGTTCTTAATGTTTTTATGGACGAGGAAGCCAACTCCTTGTTCGTGTGTGTCCTCCCGTCCACTAAAATATAGTCTGTGGCCTTCTTGGGTCGATGTTTCTCCAAAGTTTTTCCATCTCATTTCGCACAGACCTAGGATGTCCCATCTGTATCTAATTCCTCCACCTTGCCTGTTTCTCTCAACGATCTCACGTTCCAGGTACCTATCGTAATGTTATTCCTGGCACTGATATTGTTTTTTGCCTGATCAGTTGCATACTTTTCACCTCCGTACTGGTCAGAGACGGTAGGCGCGGCCCTTGGTAACCCGGGCGACGGCCGAGCCGGTATGGATTGTGAATCTGGTCTCATGTACATGTAGCGTAACTAGACCACATCACCAATGAGCAAATAAAAGAAAGGATTCGTCAGGCAATTGGGCAATACGATGACCTCCTGACGTCTGTTAAAAAGCGCAAACTTTAATGGTATGGCCACGTGATCAGAAAACAAGGGCTCGCCAAAGAGATTTTGCAGGGCACTACTAGAGGAGGGAGAAGAAGAGGAAGACAAAGAAAAAGATGGGAAGATAATATCAAAGAATGGACTAGATTACAAATAGGCGATGCTATGCGTAGGCCAGAAGACCGAGAGGAATGGAGAAGAATAGTGTACATGTCATCTGTGGCGCCCCAACGGTCGAAGGACTACGGGACCTGATGATGATGATGATGAAATGCTGTAGCAGTAACTCTAATCCAGTCAAGATTAGATTATTGTAACAGTTGTTTGTGGGGTTTGCCTCAGAATCAAATTCAGAGACTCCAGAGGGTGCAAAATTCTGCAGCACGCATTGTGTCGCGGAAAAAGATATCAGACCACATCACCCCAGTTCTACGAGATCTCCATTGGGTTCCTATAAGTAAGCGCATAGACCACAAGATTCTGTCCTTTGCGTATAGCTGCTTAGAAGGCTCTGCGCCAGAATATCTGAAAGAACTGCTTTATAAACATGTAACCTTAAAGAACCTGCGGTCCTCAACTCAGTCCTTACTGAAAATTCCGAGTGTGGATGAACACAGAAAAAAGTCGTACGGAGTGCGCTCTTTTGAAGCGGTAGCGCCAAAGTTATGGACTATTTTACCTCCATCTTTGAGGAGTACTGACAAGGACAGAAAATTATTTAGGACAAATTTAAAGACTTATTTGTTTAATAGATTTGATGACACCTGAGCGCATTGAGCATGCTAAAGTAGCATGGATACCAGCGCTATAGAAGTATCCAATCAATCAAACACACAAGTCCTTGCCATGTATCCATGGTATCTGACAACACACAAGTCCTTGCTATGTATCCAGGGTATCTGACAACGCACAAGTCATTGCCATGTACCCAGGGTAACTGACAACGCACAAGTCCTTGCTATGTATCCATGGTATCTGACCAACACACAAGTCCTTGCCATCAATGTTTCCTCTAAGGCTTGCTGGTTCGTGTGCCAAATCATAAAGTTGTGTGCAAAGTTTTACTTGCCGATTGCAGTGAATCTGTTCAAATTGATTTTTATAAAAATTTGCTGCGCGGATGCTCAAAAATGCTGCGCGGCATTTGTGAGGTAGCTGCGCGGCCGCGCAGCCGCGCAGCTTAAATGGAACATTGCTTGCAATGTATCCAGGGTATCTGACAACGCACAAGTCCTTGCTATGTATCCAGGGTATCTGACCAACACATAAGTCATAAGTGTGACTTATTATTTTGTTAGTGACTTATGACTTGTATTAGTTAAGGAAGAAATCCTCGTAGGAACCAATATTTATTCCAAAACAATTTAACAAAAGGGAACAAAAAATTGGATGTATCAGACCGAGGTAATTGGGCGAATCAGACCAAGGTAATTGGACGTATCAGACCGAGGTAATTGGACGTATCAGACCGAGGTAATTGGACGTATCTACCGAGGTAATTGGACGTATCAGACCGAGTTAATTGGACGTATCAGACCGAGGTAATTGGGCGAATCAGACCGAGGTAATTGGACGTATCAGACCGAGGTCATTGGACGTATCAGACCGAGGTAATTGGGCGTATCAGACCGAGGTAATTGGACGTATCAGACCAAGGTCATTGGGCGTTCTAGACCGAGGTAATTGGGCGTATCAGAACGAGGTCATTGGATGTATCAGACCGAGGTAATTGGACGTATCAGACCGAGGGAATTGGACGTATCAGACCGAGGTAATTGGGTGTATCAGACCGAGGTAATTGGACGTATCAGACCGAGGTAATTGAACGTATCAGACCGAGGTAATTGGGTGTATCAGACCGAGGTAATTGAACCTATCAGACCGAGGTAATTGAACGTATCAGACCGAGGTAATTGGGCGTATCAGAGCGAAGTAATTGGACGTATCAGACCGAGGTAATTGAACGTATCAGACCGAGGTAATTGGGCGAATCAGACCGAGGTAATTGGGCGTGACGTACCCAAAGGAATTGGTCGTGTGGCACTAATACGTAAGAAACCAAAGCAATTGTTCGTATCATTTGTCCTCTGTACATCTTTCACTGCACTCCAGATCTTTGCCAATGGAACCAGACACTTTCAACCCTGTACACATACATCTATACCAGACAATGTTGTCCCCCATACTCCTCTATCAAGAAAATCCCATTCCACATACAGCGATACCCCCCGGAGCCCTGTACACATACATCTAAACCCCACAACCATGTTCCCATACATCTATGCCCCCACCACTGTCCCCATACATCTATGCCCCTACCACTGTCCCCATACATCTATGCCCCCACCACTGTCCCCATACATCTATGCCCCCACCACTGTCCCCATACATCTATGCCCCCACCACTGTCCCCATACATCTATGCCCCCACCACTGTCCCCATACATCTATGCCCCCACCACTGTCCCCATACATCTATGCCCCCACCACTGTCCCCATACATCTATGCCCCCACCACTGTCCCCATACATCTATGCCCCCACCACTGTCCCCATACATCTATGCCCCCACCACTGTCCCCATACATCTATGCCCCCACCACTGTCCCCATACATCTATGCCCCACCACTGTCCCCATACATCTATGCCCCCATCACTGTCCCCATACATCTTAAACAATACCCTCGCAAGCCCTTATGGGGCACCAAGTAAATCCTAATGAGCCTTTCAATGAATTGAACCGCTAATGAACGTGTCCCTCCGCCAATGACGTCACATCCGCCCATCTCTCGATTTCCGTCATCGAATTCCATTGCCCAAGATGTTATTTGTCAGTGAATAATGTCAATGTCACTTCATTAAAGTTGGGTTGTTCTGTTGCCAAGACAAGCCAACATGCATATTCTAAACATGTTGCCAAGACAAGTCAACATGCATATTCTAAACATGTTGCCAAGACAAATCAACATACATATTCTAAACATGTTGCCTAGGCAAATCAACATGCATATTCTAAACATGTTGCCAAGACAAATCAACATACATATTCTAAACATGTTGCCTAGGCAAATCAACATGCTTATTCTAAAACTGTTGCCAAGACAAATCAACATGCATATTTTCAAGATTTCTAGGATAAGATTTTGAAATCCTTTAAATGTTTAAACAAATCCTAGCTATTTAAAACTCCTCATCGCTAAAAACACCAGCTGGTTAAAAACTCAAATCATGAAACGAAACGTGGTTGTGTGCCATGACGTCACGTGAGCTTTGCAAACTTCTTGACATTTGTGAAAGTTCAAGAATAATCATCCAACCAAGAAAAATGCTTTACAATCTTTCCATTTTCCGACTGCTGGGTATAACATTATCGGCTGATCATCGCGCGCAGTCCTGGTGCTGTATCGATAGGGGCTTTAGGCGATATTAACTGCACTTGTTAACCCAGTAACACTTTGATTCTAAGGCTTCTGTCCTTAAAGCCTTCGGCGGACACATTTTTGTTTAAAAAGCAGATCAATTTATTATTCATCTATATTTAAAATGAAAGAAATAAAAATGTCGCATTTATCGGACCGGACAATGTCACCAATATTTAAAAGCAAAATCCAAAAATAAATGACGATGATTTTAACCTCCCCAAAAAATTTACCCCCCCCCCCCACAAAATTTTTTTTTTAAAAATTCAATTTTAATGGGAGGTACCATTTTTTGTATTGTTAACTTTTTAATTTATGTCCACTTTTTGTCACTACTCAGTCTCGATTATCTCCACTTTTCCTCACTACTCAATCTCGTTATTCGTGACGTATTTCCGTTTCTTCATGACAAAATGTTCTTTTCTTAGATGTGTTTCACTAATTCATTTAACCGTACAAACTGCCAGATCTACATACTGCCAATCAGACGTATCAAACTGCCCAGCAGACATGCAGACATATCAAACTGCCCAGCAGACATGCAGACATATCAAACTGCCCAGCAGACATGCAGACATATCAAACTCCACGGCGGACATAAAAAAACTGCCAATCAAACATATCAATCTGCCCAGCAATCATAAGAGAATAATATAGTTAACCATGTTGGTACACTAGACCATCTTGGTACACTTGACCAGGTTTGTACACTTGACCAGGCTGGTACACTTGACCAGATTGGTACACTTGACCAGGTTGGTACACTTGACCAGGCTGGTACACTTGACCAGGTTCCAGTTCACATTGACTCCCCGGAGCTCCAGTTCACATGCGCCCCCAGGAGCTCCAGTTCATATGTTCCCTCCTCCCCTGAGCTCCAGTTCACATGGGCCCCCCAGAACTCCAGTTCACATTGGCTAGAATGTATTAACGAATTGCTGTTGATGCACGCAAAACTCTTTCTTTTAACATAATGCAGAAAACAAAAGAAAAAGATGAAATCCTAGGAGGAAAAACGCATGAAAAAATCAATGCTAGAGCTAAAAACTGTGGAGTAAAATCCCCCAAATTCCCACTGTCTAGGCTCCAACTGCTTTCATGGCGGGTTAAAAAATATCCGATGAAAATTGACGCGTCAGCCTGGTTGGCGCCTACATTTGTCTCCAATACACACACACACACACGTTCACACACGCCCCCCACACACACACGTTCACACACGCCCCCCACACACACGTTCACACACGTTCACACACGCCCCCCACACACACACGTTCACACACGCCCCCCCACACACACACACGTTCACACACGCCCCACACACACACGTTCTGATAACCCACGCTACGACTGGACCATAAAAAAATCTCATTGTGGTTCACAAGTGGTATCCTTTTCGCAACTTTCCTGAGGAGAGATCTATGTAGTCAAACAGCGTATGTCTATGTGTAAGTCAATGCGTTAACGTATGTGTTACAAAAAACTGTTTGTTAAAAATTTCCGGTAGATGTAATCATCATAATCTTAGATATCAAGGATGACATGTTCCGGTAGATGTCATCATCATAATCTTAGATATCAAGGATGACATGTTCCGGTAGATGTCATCATCATAATCTTAGATATCAAGGATGACATGTTCCGGTAGATGTCATCATCATAATCTTATATATCAAGGATGACATGTTCCGGTAGATGTCATCATCATAATCTTAGATATCAAGGATGACTGACATGTTCCGGTAGATCTCATCTGATGAACAATTTTAAAATAATTTTTTTTTGGACACACGACCAGTTTTAATTGAGTGATGTTTACAACAGAGTGTTTTAATATTACCTGTCTAATTCGGTTACCGGAAATTTGATCGAAAGAAATTTCGTCGACGGAAAATTGATCGAATATGTTTTTCAGTTCACACGTTAAAATTTTCGTCAAATTTCTATTCGAACGCAGTATATTATATAGTAAAACAAAATGATGCGTTCAAAAAGAAATTTTACCCAAAATTTTAACGTGTAAACTAAAAAAAAGATTCGACCAAATTTCCGTTCGATCAAATTTCCGTCGATCAATTTTCCGTCGACGAAATTTCTTTCGATCAAATTTCCGGATACGGTCTAATTCATGATTGTAGTGGCATTCAAACTGAATCGCTATTGGTGGAGAGACAACTAGCAGCTAACATAAGTGAGTTATGAACGCTTAAAAATGAGTTACTTCACAGTTGGAACCAATATAGTTTTGATTGCTCCAAACCGCATGCTCCTGTCAATGCAATCCTGTCAATGCAATCCTGTCAATGCAATCCTGTCAAATGACAGCCTTTCCTGTCAGCTGATTTAAGGCGACTTGGTATCTAGTCTTTCTCTGTTATCATGGCGTCATATCCGGGACACGTGCAAAAGAGTCAACATTGGGTGTCATAGTGGGACATTATTTGGCGTGCTCATGAATATTAGGGCATTGGGTTGAAAAACGTCTTCTTCATAACATTTACTGTCTACAAATATCTTCTTAATAACATTTACTGTCTACAAACATCTTCTTAATAACATTTACTATCTACAAATATTTTCTTAATAACATTTACTGTCTACAAATATCTTCTTAATAAATTTTACTGCCTACAAACATCTTCTTAATAACATTTACTGTCTACAAACATCTTCTTGATAACATTTATTGTCTACAAACATCTGACACCATAAACATTCACCATCTACACCAGCGGTTCTCAACCTGTGGGTCGCGCGACCCTTTCCCTAAGACCATCTGAAAACACATATACTCTATAGTTATGAAGTAGAAACAAAAATAATTTAATGGCTGGGGGTCGGCACAACACGAGGGACTGTATTAAAGGGTCGCGGAATTAATAAGGTTGAGAACCGCTTATCTACACCTACACACTATGTTTGCCCCACCTCCAAAAAAACCCCATGAATTCCTGTTACAAAATGTTACACATAAAATAAGTTACAAACTTCTAGCACAGTGGTTCCCAAAATGTTTTACCCTCGGAGCTCTTTTTTTTTTTTTTGGAATCAATTTCTTTTTGGGGAACCCCTTATGTCTACCCTTGATCTTACAACGTAATGATGCTATTTAATTTACCGGAGCGGCCGCGGGGTCCGCTGAGAACTGTACGAGGAGAACAGATTGGGAACCTCTGGTCTCGCGAATTCTCAGATTATCGGGGGAAGTTTTATGGTGAGCAAACCTTTTTTTCATAAACCTAACTACGTAATAACGTTTATTTTATTGATGCTGTCTAAGTTTAGAGCTGGGATTAAACGTACGGCCTTCACTTCTCATTCATTTTCTGGTGGATTGCTGAAGAAATCTCCTGGCTGCCATCAGTCGACACGGATTATCTATGAATCTTTTAGCGCCTGTCACGTGACGACAATAAACCAGTAAAACGAAAATCCTCACGTTATTCCCTATCTCTTTGGGCCGCTCGGGTGAACAGTGGGGAAAGGGCGCAAAATGAATGGGGGAATAACAACTGATTAGAAATTTATATGTAACAGCTCAGTGGTCGGCAAATCGCGGTTTGCGAGCCGCGTGCCGCTCTTTAGCGACCCGAGTGTGGCTCGGCCAACCAGCCACAAATAAACTCTGACTTTGAAAATCATAGTTCTTGACAGGTTCTTGACAGGCTCTTGAAAAGAAATTCGGCTCTCCAATCTTTTTTTCTTCAATTGCCCGGCTGCTGATCTAAGGCTCTTCTAACTAATGATTTTGACAGCCACTGTACTAGCTGATATACCCGGATTACATTGACACAGGTCTGAAATAACACCTGGCTTCATAAGCTGTCAAATCTTTATTTACTTGGCGGCAAGGCATCATAAAAATCCTACAAATCTAAACCGGTTCAGAATAATGTTCCATTAAGGGCAACATTTAACATTAAAAGCGGGTATTTATGCTTTAAACGTTGTATAATTCAAATCGTTTACCAAATTCGGTGGGTGTAAATTTTTTTAAAATTATTATATCGTTCCACAGCCTCCTCAGAACGTGGAATATTCTTTTCTAAAGTTATATGTTCTTTTGTTTCTTGCACGCAGCTTGGACGCACTACCCCAAAATGTTATTATCTATCTTGTAACAGGGAATGTTATCATCTATCTTGTAACGGGAAATGTTATCATCTATCCTGTAACAGGAAATGTTATCATCTATCTTGTAACAGGAAATGTTATCATCTATCTTGTAACAGGAAATGAATAATCTATCTTGTAACAGGGAATGTTATAATCTATCTTGTAACAGGGAATGTTATCTTCTATCTTGTAACAGAGAATGTTATAATCTATCTTGTAACAGGGAATATTATAATCTAAATCACGTAGATAAATTTTCGAGGCAACATTTTTTAAAAATTCGACGATTGAGGGACTCGTGTTAAACCATGTCATTCGATTTAAAGAACCCGTAACCCAGGTGCGGACAGCCTGGTGGACAGCCTGGTGGCCGAGATGAACATTCTAGTGACGCAGGTGCGGACAGCCTGGTGGCCGAGGCAAACAGTCTAATGATGCAGGTGCGGACAGCCTGGTGGCCCAGCGAACAGTCTAGTGATGCAGGTGCGGACAGCCTAATGCCGAGGTGAACAGTCTAGTGATGCAGGTGTGGACAGCCTGGTGGCCGAGGTGAACAGTCTAGTGACGCAGGTGCGGACAGCCTGGTGGCCCAGGCGAACAGTCTAGTGATGCAGGTGCGGACAGCCTAGTGGCCGAGGTGAACAGTCTAGTGATGCAGGTGCGGACAGCCTGGTGGCCCAGGCGAACAGTCTAGTGATGCAGGTGCGGACAGCCTAGTGGCCGAGGTGAACAGTCTAGTGATGCAGGTGCGGACAGCCTGGTGGCCGAGGTGAACAGTCTAGTGACGCAGGTGCGGACAGCCTGGTGGCCCAGGCGAACAGTCTAGTGATGCAGGTGCGGACAGCCTAGTGGCCGAGGTGAACAGTCTAGTGATGCAGGTGCGGACAGCCTGGTGGCCCAGGCGAACAGTCTAGTGATGCAGGTGCGGACAGCCTGGTGGCCCAGCGAACAGTCTAGTGATGCAGGTGCGGACAGCCTAATGCCGAGGTGAACAGTCTAGTGATGCAGGTGTGGACAGCCTGGTGGCCGAGGTGAACAGTCTAGTGACGCAGGTGCGGACAGCCTGGTGGCCCAGGCGAACAGTCTAGTGATGCAGGTGCGGACAGACAAGTGGCCGAGGTGAACAGTCTAGTGATGCAGGTGCGGACAGCCTGGTGGCCGAGGTGAACAGTCTAGTGATGCAGGTGCGGACAGCCTGGTGGCCCAGCGAACAGTCTAGTGATGCAGGTGCGGACAGCCTAATGCCGAGGTGAACAGTCTAGTGATGCAGGTGTGGACAGCCTGGTGGCCGAGGTGAACAGTCTAGTGACGCAGGTGCGGACAGCCTGGTGGCCCAGGCGAACAGTCTAGTGATGCAGGTGCGGACAGCCTGGTGGCCGAGGTGAACAGTCTAGTGATGCAGGTGCGGACAGCCTGGTGGCCGAGGTGAACAGTCTAGTGACGCAGGTGCGGACAGCCTAGTGGCCGAGGTGAACAGTCTAGTGATGCAGGTGCGGACAGCCTGGTGGCCCAGGCGAATAGTCTAGTGATGCAGGTGCGGACAGCCTAGTGGCCGATGTGAACAGTCTAGTGACGCAGGTGCGGACAGCCTGGTGGCCCAGGCGAACAGTCTAGTGATGCAGGTGCGGACAGCCTAGTGGCCGAGGTGAACAGTCTAGTGATGCAGGTGCGGACAGCCTGGTGGCCCAGGCGAACAGTCTAGTGATGCAGGTGCGGACAGCCTAGTGGCCGAGGTGAACAGTCTAGTGATGCAGGTGCGGACAGCCTGGTGGCCGAGGTGAACAGTCTAGTGACGCAGGTGCGGACAGCCTGTTGGCCCAGGCGAACAGTCTAGTGATGCAGGTGCGGACAGCCTAGTGGCCGATGTGAACAGTCTAGTGATGCAGGTGCGGACAGCCTGGTGGCCCAGGCGAACAGTCTAGTGATGCAGGTGCAGACATCCTGGTGGCCCAGGTGAACCGTCTAGTGACGCAGGTGCGGACAGCCTGGTGGCCCAGGTGAATAGTTCTTTCCACAAGTCGCCATTTTATTTCTTCTCCTTTCAAAAAAATTATTCGTGATAAACTTTAAAGTTTGTAAATCGATTAAAAGGCGTTCCGATCTGGTCCCCACTTTGTTCCTGGCCCACAGTTTGGTTCCCAGTTTGGTCCCCAGTGTTTTCCTCGAGTTGGTCCCCGGTTCGGTCCCAGTCCAAAAGATGACACTTAATAAATGTCATTTTTTTTTCAATTTTGATTTTCTTCACAATAATATAATTGGTAACAGTTCAATGTATCAAATCATTCCATAAGGTGCCAAAGTTGGAAATTAAAACGGAGCCCTCTCAAAAGCCATTAAATAAATATGCAAGCCTCAAGGTACCTTTTAAAATGTTAAATAGTTTGAGATTTCCCATAAAAAAAGTCCCTGTCCATAAGGTGTAAAACTTAACACTTATAGGAAACCTTAGGTAACATTTACATTTTGTAAATGACTTGATTGTAAAATGTTATACTAATGATTTGTGCCAAATGAGTTCCGAAAATAATCACAGCCTGTGCTATTTCTAGTGTAATGCAGAACAACCCTGGAAATGCTCATCTTTTTACGTCCAATAGTTTTAAGACCGTTTTTTGATAAATAAATAAACCAACCAACCAACCAATCGATCGAGTCGCAGCGTTTTCGCTGGATTTTTTACGACACTATTTCAATTTATATAGCTCAAATTAGGGAAAACGCGACCCCTTTGGGGGTCGAACGACCCTTTCCCAGGGGTCGCCTAAGACTATTGGAAAACACATCTACTCTACAGTTATGAAGTAGCAACGAAAATAATTTTGTTGTTAGGGGTCGCCACAACCTGAGGAACTGTATTAAAGGGTCGCGGCATTAGGAAGTTAGAGAACCACTGTTCTAGGGTAAAGAGAACATATGTAGAATTTTCAACTGTCTAGTTCCAGTAGTTTATAGAGTCTATATCAAACAATACCAAGAAATAAATCCACATTGAACTTTTTATTTTCAAATCCAGCTAAGGGCAATGAAACCACGTTGTACGTGTAAAGCCTTTGTCCGGCAGCTTTTCGAGTACACATCTTCATTCTGGGAGACATTCATCCAGAGAAGCATCGACAGGTTGGAGGTGGTCCAGAGACGGGCAGATTGCTTTGTTCTGAACCACTACACCTCTAGTGTTGGCAGCATGCTCTAAACACTGGGCTGGTCACCGTTGGAGGAACGACGACGACTACCCAGGCTCTCCATGATGTACAAGACGGGATTGTCCATTGCTTCAACATTAAACAGAAACTCTTCCCTCTCCACCCTAACAGCAAGAACACACTACAGGATCTGCTCATTAATGGCAAAGACGGGGACTGGAACAAGCTTCCAAAAGGAGCAGTTGAGGCGACAATTCTTGACACATTTGCGTCTCCGGCCTCAGGCCTTCCAAACAACATGTCCTGATGCCCTTGCAACCAGTGAAATATCCTCTCCAATACCAAGGACAGAAATGTCGCGAATCCCCTTTAGATAAATAGGATCCAGAATTATCAATAAATTGATCGTGGGCCCATGAGATATAAAAGAAGAAATAGGGGAAGACGTGTATAATCTACAACAATAAGTCCAGATTGTGCTCCATCATATATATATATATATAAAAGTGAAATTTGTCTGTCTGTTTGTGGATTTTTCTGTTCCACAAAGGCTTTTATATGGATTGATGGATATATGTAACAAACTTGGCACATATATCCATCATTATCCTGAAGGAACTCTTAAGAGTTTGAGAACTTTTAATAACATTTCGTTTGGGGCCGGGGGCCCCGAATTCGTTTTTTTGTCTTATATGAGCTATTTAAATAAAATGACCGACAAATACTGCTACATTAATATATCACATACACTTGATTATCCATATTCAAATGACGATGGGTACCGAACTCATAGTTTCATTTTTCCTTATATAAGCTACCGGGTATATAAATATCGATAGGCTTAAGACAACACAATAGTTTCTCTGTGAATTGATGGATATAGGCCAAGGATGATAGTAATGCACTTCACTGTCCGTACTGAAACATCGGTGGATTTTACTCTAAGAATATCCAGTCTAGAATTTTCCAGAAAGTTCGATAACTTTAAAACGCTATATCTATGGCATTATTCAATAGCTTTTAATGGGACAAATTAAAAATTTTAATTTCATAACTTACCTAAATGATTTTTAGAGGGCCCCATCTCGAGCAAAACTAATTCCTTACAACTATGGAATGGGCCCCCGGGGCCCCTCTTTTAATTTAAATGTACCATAGTTGTAGAAATGCATTTAGTTGTATAATTTTTCGTCTTCGAAGAATAATTACTTAGAAAAGACAGTTTTTACACAGTTTGAGGAGGATAATACATTTAATCTTGAATGTTTCAGAAAGTTCTAAAGTTCAATTGGCTAAATACTCCTACATGGATGGATGGATCTTGATCAAGTTTAGCACATTTATCCATCATTAGCCGGAAGGAACTCTTAAGGGTTTATGAACTTTTTATGACATTCCGTTTGGGTCCGGGAACCCGAAATTGTTTTTTTTAACTTATATGAGCTATATAAATAAAATGACCGACAAATACTGCTACATGAATGCATGGATCTTGACCAAATTTAGTACACGTACACTTGATTATCCATATTAAAATATCGATGGGTACCGAACTCATAATATCCATCACTCTGTGACCGGGGACCCCCTTTCATTTTTCCTTATATAAGCTATATATAAATATCAATAGGCTTAGACCGGTAACCCACCGGTATCGGGATCCGACAGCTATCGTTATCCCACTGGTATCGAGATACCTCCGGGATCGGAATACCGATGGATTGGGATCATACCGAAATTGGGATCCTGGGGGATCAGAATCACACCGGGAAACGGTATACTAACGAGAGCGGGATACCGACGGGATCGGGAGCCCACCGGGATAATGATAGGGCTGCAGACTGTTGAATTTACTTCGTTCCGAATACTTTCCCGGCAAATTTGCCGGGTATATCCGCTAGTGTATCCATAAAATGCATAGTCGTATTGACTCTGTATAGATGCATTTGGTGCGTACTTTATCAAGCGCTCGCCAGGGAAAGACGCGAATGAGAGCGCAGCACAGTGTGCAATGACAGCGGGGTGGAGAAGATCCACGAATTATATTTGTATATACCGCTCTTCGTCCTTCGCACGCGTAGATGACCAAAGCTATATTAAATGGTGAGTAGGTAGTTGGCCGGCATGTCCTATTTGTCTGCTTTAGGTCCTAGTAGGATTTGAGTCGGTTCTGCTTTTTCTGCGCTTTCTGTGGGCGCGAGCAGTGCGCCTACTCTCCGAGGATTGTGCTCCAACAGTGATTCTGCCACGTCAGCTTTCACGGTCCATGGCAAGTGTCTCTGGCGAATTAATGTCAATGCCCATGGATTTAAATGAAGCTCTTAAACAGACCTCGAAGCGATTTTTTTCTGCCAACTAGCTGAACGTCGTTTGGGACGTCTGCTGTCATGCCTTCTTGAGGCATGCCCTGGCCATCTTGATTGTCCTTTTTGTTTACACACACACACACACAGACACACACACACACACACACACACACACACACATATATATATAAAGGATGCCAAAGCCTACGCCACCACTTTCCCGTGAAAATAGATATGGTCCCGGTCCCCTCCCTGACGTAGAAATCCTTTTTAAATATTTATATTTACTTAGCTGTTGTTCATCTTTTTCTGTCCGGCTGGCAAATTCTTCGGACGGGTAATCGACACACTTCCCGTCAACCTATCGAGCTGGAAACTTGGCACATAGACTCGTTACCGATAACAACGTATTCGTTTACATTTTCAGCCCCACCCCCCAGAATTCAGTACGGATTTTTTTAAAGTTTTTTAAAATGTGTTATTTTTCTGAAATAGTTGGTGAATTCAATCTGCCGTGTCAAAGCGGGTGGGGGACATTACAATATTAATATAAAATAAAGTAATTAAAAATGCATATAAAAGATGTATACGAAAAATGTTGTTTTGAGTGGGTTGTTTAATTATATTACAACTTTTTCACGCTGTACCACGTTGTCCTTTTGGCCTAATTAACTTAATAACAAAAAAATGCTATGAGCTGCCCATTACACCTTTTTTCACGCTGTACCACGTTGTCCTTTTGGCCAAATTAACTTAATAACAAAAAAAAAAGAAACATATTAAGAGCTGCCCCCATTTGATCCATTTTGTGCAACGTCACAGAACCGAGTTTTCCCCCTTGAAATTAATATAAAATCAAAGAACAGACATCGATTGATCCCCAAAGGGACACTATCCAAATGGGAACGCCATCAAAACGTATAATTGTTGATGATACTGTATCTAAAAATAAACATTACCATTTCCTCAAAATCTGAATTGAATCAGTTTCCAAAATAATTTCTTTTGTTCAATAATGAGGTATTCATGAATTTTATTTCATGGCATTACTTGAAAACGTTGTTATATTTAGAACTGTATTATTCGCATAACATGATTTCTAGAAGTTTTTTAAATAGCTAAGATTGAATACACAAATACAGTCATTAACACTCATGTGGCCAAATAGAAGGAAATAATTTTTGATAATGCGGAGGGGATGAATTAATAGATCTGACTTAATCTTAAACGTGAGACAGACAGGAACCAGCAAGCCAATCAAATCAATGAGCAACCAGCAAGCCAATCAAGTCATAGGGCAACCAGCAAGCCAATCAAGTCATAGGGCAACCAGCAAGCCAATCAAATCATAGGGCAACCAGCAAGCCAATCAAGTCATAGGGCAACCAGCAAGCCAATCAAGTCAAAGGGCAACCAGCAAGCCAATCAAATCAAAGAGCAACCAGCAAGCCAATCAAGTCATAGGGCAACCAGCAAGCCAATCAAATCAAAGAGCAACCAGCAAGCCAATCAAATCAAAGAGCAACCAGCAAGCCAATCAAGTCATAGGGCAACCAGCAAGCCAATCAAGTCATAGGGCAACCAGCAAGCCAATCAAATCAAAGAGCAACCAGCAAGCCAATCAAGTCATAGGGCAACCAGCAAGCCAATCAAGTCATAGGGCAACCAGCAAGCCAATCAAATCAAAGAGCAACCAGCAAGCCAATCAAGTCATAGGGCAACCAGCAAGCCAATCAAATCAAAGAGCAACCAGCAAGCCAATCAAGTCATAGGGCAACCAGCAAGCCAATGAAATCAAAGAGCAACCAGCAAGCCAATCAAGTCATAGGGCAACTAGCAAGCCAATCAAGTCATAGGACAACCAGCAAACCATTCAAATCAAAGAGCAACCAGCAAGCCAATCAAGTCATAGGGCAACCAGCAAGCCAATCAAGTCATAGATCAACCAGCCAATCAAGTCATAGAAAAACCAGCAAGCCAATCAAGTCATAGAGCAACCAGCATCATATTCAGATTAATTTTTCTTTAAATTGAATTCTAACATGTCTAAAAAACAAAGCAAAATCAACTGAACGGGTAACATGGGCTAAAGGGGTAGCATGGACTAAAAGGGTAACATGGAATAAAAGGGTAACACGGACTAAACGTTGAACAAGGTCAAACATTTTAACAAGACCACAAAGTTTAAAAACCTGACAGTTTTTTTTAAGAGCATGCCATCGTCAATAATTATGGCGTGTTCCAAAAATAGCATTTTTTAACAGCTCGTTTGATGTACCGTTACGCGCATGTGCAAGACTTCACACGATTTTCATGGCTGCTCCGTCTGGGGATCAATCGTGTTCTATTGCTCCGTGGAGCAGTCTGACGTTCTGTGACCAGTGAGCTAGAACTAAGTGATGGATTCATTAAGAAATATCAATGTTTCGGATGCTGTACCGCTCCACACGGCCTCTCTCAGTTCACATGTTTGACTGAACTTAATGTCCCGTACAGTCGCGTCAGTGTTAGGTCTGACTTTAATGCCCCGTCAATGTTAGGTCTGACCTTAATGTTCCGTCCATGTTTGGTCTGGCATAATGTCCCGTACAGTCGCGTCAATGTTAAGTCTGACCTTAATGTCCCGTCAATGTTAGGTCTGACCTTAATGTCCCGTACAGTCGCGTGCGTGTTAGGTCTGACCTTAATGTCCCGTAGGTCGCCTCAAGGTTAGGCCAGACCTTCGTGAACCGTAGAACTAAGTCAATGTTAGGTCTGACCTTATTGTCCCTTACAGTCGCGTGCGTGTTAGGTCTGACCTTAATGTCCCGTACGGTCGCCTCAATGTTAGGCCCGACCTCCGTGAACCGTAGAACTAAGTCAATGTTAGGTCCGACCTTAATGTCCCGCAGGAGCAGGCCAACGTTCACTATCCAGAATAATCCCTACCTTGTAGCTGTCATAAAAAGCAGTAACAATAAAACCTTGAAAATGTTTGTCTTCATTTGTCTCGTCAAATCTTTCGTGATTTGAAATTTGACTTGTTTCATTTCCTCTAAATTTAAATATTTGATTTTAAAATGACATGACTGTCTGGAAGTGACCAGTGACACGGAAATATTCAACTGAATTTTATTTTTATTTATTTAAAAAAAAAATATTTTTTTTGTCTGGACATGCGAACCTATGGAGAAAAAGATGGGAAGATAACATCAAAGAGTGGACAGGACTAAAACTAGGCGATGCTATGCGTAGTGCAGAGACAGAGAGGAATGGAGAAGGATAGTTTTCATGTCATCTGTGGCATCCCAACGGTCCAAGGACAAGGGGACATGATGATGATGAACCTAGATTACCGTGGTCGGCTTAAGAAAACTTTCTAAATTATCTTAGATGTTATATCTTAGTAAAGTAATATTATTAGTAAAGTAACATCTTAGGAAAGTAATATCTCAGTAAAGTAATATCTTAGTAAAATAATATCTCAGTAAAGTACTATCTCAGTAAAGTAATATCTTAGTAAAGTAATATCTCAGTAAAGTAATATCTAAGTAAAGTAATATCTCAATAAAGTAATTCTTCAGCAAAATAATATCTCAGTAAAGTATTATCTCAGTAAAGTAATATCTCAGTAAAGTAATATCTCAGTAAAGTAATATCTCAGTAAAGTAAAATCTCATTAAAGTAATATCTCAGTAAAGTATTATCTCAGTAAAGTAATTCTTCAGTAAAGTAATATCTCAGTAAAGTAATATCTCAGTAAAGTAATATCTCAGTAAAGTATTATCTCAGTAAAGTAATATCTCAGTAAACTAATATCTCAGTAAATTAATATCTTAATAAAGTAATATCTCAGTAAAGTAATATCTCAGTAAAGTAATATATTAGTAAAGTAATATCTCAGTAAAGTAATATCTCAGTAAAGTAATATCTCAGTAAAGTAATATCTTAGTAAAGTAATATCTTAGTAATGTAAACTTATATCAAAGTAGGGTAACATCTAAACTAGACAAACTACTTCAAAGTACTACAATCAGATTACAAGCACTGGTCTTATTTCTTCCAAAATGTCATGACATGTTTCAAGATGAGCCAGAGATCGTATAGGAAGCCATGTTTCAAGATGAGCGTACATAAATTACAGTTATTATCGGGGAGAAGGCCAATTAGAGCAACTCTTTTCTCACCTAATAGTGTTATAGTTGGGCTAAAACCTTAAAATAAACTTATTCTGGTGGAGTAGAGACTATTATTACAGATATTATAGCTTAAGTTACATAAAACCCTTACACTTTGCTATCAACTTATGGTAGAATAAGGAAATACTATGGATGTCAAAGAAACCGTTGAACGTTTTTGTGAATATAAAAAAGGGTTCGAATAATGTCTTTATTAATCTGTCTATCGCAGGATCATGTCAAGCCTCCCTTATCTTTTTATCTTTCAGCCCCTTTCTGTATCTATCTCCCTTTCTCTATCTCTCTCTCCCTCCCTCTATTTCTCTCTCTCTCCCCTCTCTCTCTCTCTCACTTTTTCACAACATATCTATCTTTTACATCGCTCTCTTCCACAACATATCTTTCCAAAACATTTCTAGACATCATGATGTTGCTATCGGCTAAGTGAACACTTGGGGGAGACAATTTCAGAATAAGAAAACAAAATGGCACGTCTCCAAGACACAGACGCATTCTCAATTTGATTGTAATTCTTGGGGCCTGGCCGTGGCGGTATGTTGGGGAATTCTTGGTGCCTGGCCTTGGCGATATGTTGGGGAATTCTTGGTGCCTGGCCTTGGCGGTATGTTGGGGAATTGTTGGGGCCTGGCCTTGGCGGTATGTTGGGGAATTCTTGAGGCCTGGCCTTGGCGGTATGTTGGGGAATTCTGGGGGCCTGGTTAGGTTGCTATGCTGTGTATGGGGAATTATGGGGGCCTGGTTAGGTTGCTATTTTGTGTATGGGAAATCCTGGGGGCCTGGTTAGGTTGCTATGTTGTTTAGGACGAATTCTCGGGGGCCTGACTTTGGGAGTATGTGGTGTATGGGGAATTCCAAGGGCCAGGCCATGAGGGAATTTTACGTAATGGGAATTCTGAGGATCATAAAAGGATAGGTTGAAGTTGTGTTTGGGGAAGAAGGGAGGCAGATACGGGTGTGGGGGTGTTAATGTAGCGAATGGCGAATTCTGGGGGCCAGAAACTGAGATTTCATTTTGACGATGGGCAGACACTGAGATTTTGATGATACAGTGAGCAGACATCTGTTTGATGGACTTGTTGGTTTTTATTAGGTATTTGATTTTGGCAAATATTTTTAATATGTCCAGTTCAGATCATGTTTAACAAAATATATGATTTAACTATGAACGACTCTATGGAAAAAAACATATTCCAAAATGGAATAAAAATATTCTTGATACACAAAATTCTCCACTATAAAAGACTTTTTTTGTACACAAAATGTTTCACTACAAAAGACGTTTTGGTACACAAAATGTTTCAATACAAAAGAAGTTTTGGTACACCAAAGCTTTCCTACGGTAAAACTCGTTATTTCTACTTCCTGTTTGAGAGTCCTTAAGATGACAGATGGTCACCGAACTTATCCGGATGTTCCCTCTAAAAATAGCCACACGCCTGGGTCAACAAGAGGCAAGACACAAACCATTCCAACAGGCAAACCAATGTCTGATGTCTCTGTATTTGTCCCTTAACAGTTCGTTTTAACATCAACAATGACGTAATGAACTTCAATACTTCTATATTAATTCTTTCCCATCACCACCTCCACTTTTCATTTTTAAAAATTAAATGTTACACATTTAGTTTCCATGGTAACATATTTACAATTATTTGATAATTTATCTCTATTTAATTTAGCAATATCAGTTGTTGAATTTTTACTACTTCCAAATATAAAAAAAGTCACTAGCCATATCGATGTACGTCCCGTGGCATTTACTTGTTGTAATGAAACGTTTTGAGAAAAATTACACTCTGACGATTTTGAAATGAATTACGGTTAAGACTGTGAACGCGTCCCCACCCACCAGTTTGCTTATAAATCTGTCGGAAGTACCCGGGATCTTCATCATCGTGTTCCTTAGTCCTTGGACCGTTGGGGCGCCACAGATGACATGCAAACTATCCTCCGTTCCTTTCTGTTGTCTGCACTACGCACAGCATCGCCTAGTTTTAGTCCCTTCCTCTCTTTGATGTTATCTTCCCATCTTTTTAAGTCTTCCTCGGCAGTACCAAGGATGCCATCTTAATATAAGAAATACTTAACAATCACCTAGAAAGCCCTCAAATACGCTAATGGGGTTTTTATTGACCTTTCATCAGCATGCTGTGCTGTATGCAGCTCTGTGTTGTCTGTATGCAGTGCTGTGTTGTCTGTACACAGGACCGTGTTGTGCTGTTTGAAGGGTCGTGTTGGGCAGTATACAGGGCCGTGTTGGGCAGTATACAGGGCCGTGCTGTCTGCATGCAGGGCCGTGTTGGGCAGTATACAGGGCCGTGTGGTGCTGTATGCAGGGCCGTGTTGTGTTGTATACAGGGTCGTGTTGTTATGTATGCAGGGCTGTGTTGTCTGTATACAGGGCTGTGTTGTCTGTATACAGGGCTGTGTTGTGCTGTATGCAGGGCCGTGTTGTTCCGTACGCAGGGCCGTGTTGTTATGTATGCAGGGCTGTGTTGTCTGTATACAGGGCTGTATTGTCTGTATACAGGGCTGTGTTGTCTGTATACAGGGCTGTGTTGTGCTGTATGCAAGGCCGTGTTCCTGTATGCAGGGCCGTGTTGTTCCGTACGCAGGGCCGTGTTTTCCTGTATGCAGGACCGTAGCAATGACAAGCCGCGTCCGGGGCGAGGCCTCGAAATGACGTCCATCAAATCTGCCGCCCGGCAAGGGGGCAGTAATTCACTATTTTGGCGCCACTTGTGGTTGTGAAGGGCCTGGTATTTCATCGTTCAATTCACTATTAAGGTCCTATCTTTATTTTCATTGCGGAAAAACAAAAGAAATTGTTACGCACCAAACGCACTTGATATATATATATATTTAAAAGGATCTCATTTAGCGCAGTTATCGGGGATTTTATTTCGTGAAATCGGTGTCGTCATATTTTGTGATTTTGTTGGGTTGGGAGTGGGGCTGAAAATGGTAAAGAATGTGTCGTTATCGGCAACGTGTCTATGTGTCATGTGTCAGCACGATAAGTTGACGGGAAGTGGGTCAATGAGCAGTCCGAAGATTTTTTTCCAGCCGGCCACGAACAAAGGCGAAGTTAATGTCAAAGATTTTTAAAAATAAAAAATATATTAATTATTATGTGAGTCTATCAACCGGGTTAGAAGTTAAAAACTTTGTGTTGGACGGTGTAAAAAAAACAAAAGAAAGTGCTAGAAAGGAAACAACGGACCATTACTAAACGTATATCAGCCAACACTACGTCCCAATTATAAAGTATTAAATAATCTGGATTGAAGAAAACGATTGATTTTTAAAAAAAAAAGGTTTAATAATATTATGAAAAGGCGACAATATTGTGTCACTGTATTTATAATAGCGTCAATTTCAGGACTGATGTCATAATTGGTGTTAGAACTGATGTCATAATTGGTGTTAGCACTGATGTCATAATTGGTGTTAGAACTGATGTCATAATTGGTGTTAGAACTGATGTCATAATTGGTGTTAGAACTGATGTCATAATTGGTGTTAGAACTGATGTCATAATTGGTGTTAGAACTGATGTCATAATTGGTGTTAACACTGATGTCATAATTGGTGTTAGAACTGATGTCATAATTGGTGTTAGCACTGATGTCATAATTGGTGTTAGAACTCATGTCATAATTGGTGTTAGCACTGATGTCATAATTGGTGTTAGGTTTGATGCTAAGATTTTTGTTTGAATTTGATAAAAAATCTCATAAGTCAGATTTTTAAAAAAAAATCATTTCAGGAGGTAAATATCGCCATTTGCAGACACAAGACATATTACATCACCATTGTGTTACATTGTTCATCACCATTGTGTTACATTGTACATCACGACTGTGTACACACAAGACATTATACATCGCTATTTCGTTGACACAAGACATTGCTGCACAAAGTAGACAAAGAAATTAACACATGAAATGTTTAAAATGAAAAACTCATACCGTTTTTTTGATTCTATCTAACATTTAAAAAAAAAAAATTGGTAAACAAATAATTGTGACTTAAATAACATTGGCGACAAATAAATGTGACCAAAATAACATTAGCGACAAATAAATGTGACCAAAATAACATTAGCGACAAATAAATGTGACCAATATAACATTAGCGACAAATAAATGTGACCAAAATAACATTAGCGACAAATAAATGTGACTTAAATAACATTAGCGACAAATAAATGTGACCAAAATAACATTAGCGACAAATAAATGTGACCAAAATAACATTAGCGACAAGAAAATGTGACCAAAATAACATTAGCGTTAAATAAATGTGACCAAAATAACATTAGCGTCAAATAAATGTGACCAAAATAACTTTGGTGACCAATATATTTGACAAAATAACATTGGTTTGCTAACAAGGACCTTCGAAATAAAAATTGCTGCAAACACACACACACACAAATCACCCACCCCAAACACACACACACACACACACACACAAATCACACACCCCAAACACACACAGAAATCACTCACCCTCACGTACACACACTGATTCTCAAACAGCTGAATTGAAATGTTCAAACGATGAACAGAGACAAACCCGTCTAGTGTTAGCGATCACATGGTCAAGGCTAGAACTCTGCTTGAGCTCCCGTGCACCCGAGCCGAGATGAGGGGGGGGGGGGCGCGCTGTCGATAGTGTGCACCCAGAGCCGAAGGGTGCGTTCAATAGTGGGCACCTCTTCATTATGTAGGAAATTATCGGTTGTAATAAAATTGCTGGTGTGTGTCGGCGCTGACATGGGGGGAGGTAATTGAAACTGGCTGGGCTGCAAGAGGGGTAACTCAGGTAAACACAAGATTGACATGGACTGGGATAATTCAGTTTAATGGACATTGGTCGTGATTGGGGTTTTCATCGGTCAATTTTCATTAGGACATATATTGGGTTTCTGTTCATGACAATTTGCGACTATGAGAAATCCATGTGATGCTCGGTGATGATGAGATTCTTTTTTGATGAGAAATCCATGTGATGCTCGGTTATGATGAGATTCTTTTTCGATCCTAATCAATGGAATTGTTTTTATGTTTTTTTGTTTTTTTTAACACTGTACATATTCATTTTCAGCACATAAAAAAAAATACATATTTTAACGAAGAAAACATTTTAAAATTATAACAATAGAAACACAAGACAGCTAAAGTATTTCACTAGCTTGAAAAAAAAAAAAAAGCAGACAATAAGGAACTTCTTTAGGGACAATAAAGACTTTATTAGTGATCAAGTAGATTTGGTAGCCTGTTGGGGAGCTAGCTGGTAAATTTGTACAGACTGGGGAACAACAGAATATTTTCTGTCCTAACCGTAAGAGAAAAAAATGGCCCGGATCGAGCTGATCTTAGGTATCTGTTGGGGATTTTTGTTGTGGCCATAGGGCACTTTAGTAGTGGGCAAAATTTCTAATTAAGATAGCAGTGTATGTCATGTGTTTGGCATCTTTTCTGATTGTGGAATTTTGGAATTTTTGTAGTGGGAGTCGTTTCTCCTGGTGACACTAGGACATTTTTATGGTAGGCCAAATTGTGATACATTAGAACATTTTTTATTTAGGCCATACTTTGAAACACTAGGACATTTTTGTAGTAGGTCCTATCTTGTGACATTTGGACATTTTTGTAGTAGGTCCTATCTTGTGACATTTGGACATTTTTGTAGTAGTTCCTATCTTGTGACATTAGGACATTTTTGTAGTAGTTCCTATCTTGTGACATTAGGACATTTTGTAGTAGTTCCTATCTTGTGACATTAGGACATTTTTGTAGTAGGTCCTATCTTGTGACATTAGGACATTTTGTAGTAGGCCCTATCTTGTAAAATAAGAACATTTTTGTAGTAGGCCCTATCTTGTAAAATAAGGATATTTTTGTAGTAGGCCCTACCTTGTAAAATAAGGACATTTTCGTAGTAGACCCTATCTTGTAAAATAAGGAAATGTTTGTTGTTGGCCCTACTTTGTGACATTAGGACATTTTTGTAGTAGGCCCTATCCCAGGGGTGGGCAAACTACGGCCCGCGGGCCGCATGCGGCCCGGCAACTGATATTATGTGGCCCTCGAAGGCATTTAGAAATTTTAAAAAATTACTGTTTTTAAGTTATTTTGTTGAATTTTACAGAATTTCATGCACCGTTATGATTTTTAAAACATTTTGATCAAATTTCTTTCTAATTTTCTATTTTTTAAAACAGTCCTTGACCTTTGTCATGTAATGCTAAAATGCGAAACTACAGATTTTAATATAGGGAAATGTTTATCGATATTTAAAAATTGGACATAATATACATGCTGCCCCCCAATAGCTTTAACTTTGTCAATGTGGCCCTCCGCACAAAAAGTTTGCCCACCCCTGGCCTAGGCTTTGTTTACCTATTAAAGTAAAGTTGTCATTGCAAAATATTGATGCTGGAGATGTTGATGTTGTAGATGTTGATGCTGGAGATGTTGATTTCATAATTGTAACAATTAGAAGTGTCCGATTTATTAAATTGGAATGTGGGACCTAAACATACATTTTACAAGTTTATAGATTAACTAGCAGCGGCGTTACCTTGGGGGGTATTTACTCTCGATTTAATAGTAATGTTTTACGATGTATATATCATGTGGTAAATTTTACTTTTCATTTTCCACAACTGTGGCTATTTTGGAAAAAAATGTTGCGCACCATGGTCTAGGAATGACTATTCACAAATGATATGTTACACAACGTTCAGACATCATGTAAATTAAAACACATCACAATGTCCTCATGTAATAAGCAAAGCTGTCTTACGCATAACACTCAACACAATGTCCTCATGTAATTAGCAAAGCTGTCTTACAGATAACACTCAACACAATGTCCTCATGTAATGAGCAAAGCTATCTTACAGATAACACTCAACACAATGTCCTCATGTAATGAGCAAAGCTCTCTTACACATAACACTCAACACAATTTCCTCATGTAATGAGCAAAGCTGTCTTACACACCACGCACAGAAAAGACGTTCATTTTTATGCATTAATAAAAACTTACTTTAAACTTTCATGACCGACCTAGTACTTGGCCGCGGCGCAAAATCATGAATTTGGTTTTTGGTTCTGGTTCTGGTTCTGGTTCTGGTTCGGTACGTTGCTGCATCCATGTACTGGCTTATGTGCAACGGTTGGGGAAGCGATGCTTCCATCCTAACGGCTCCTAGCAGCTGCCAGGGCAACCTTGAAGCTTTCGATAGATGTCGAGTTCACGGCGGTATTGTCCAGGTGGTTCCAAGCGATTACTGTGCGTGAGAAGAATGAGTGTTTACATTGTACTGTTTTACTCAGACACAGTGAAGCATTTGTTATTGTTCCGCGTGTAATTTCTCATGGGGTTGTCAGATGTTAAGTCAGTGTTAAGTGACTGTTTGGCTCTGATTAATCGACCTGGCTTCTGTGGGGTAAGATAATTGTTTGCTGGGATGGCCGGAATTAGCCCCATGGCCACTTTATATAAGAATGTTAGGCGGTTCTTTTCTCGTCTGTCCTTGAGGGTGGGGATGTCAAATCTGTTTAAGAGGCCAGTGACGTAGCCAGGAGTGTCGGTTTTATAGTCACGTGCTATGAAGCGCACTGCGTTACGTTGGATTCGCTCCATCTTGTCCACGTCTTGCTTTAGGCATGGGTCCCAGATGATCGCACCATATTCTAGTAGTGGACGGACGAGTGCAAGGTAAGCATTTCGTTTGCAGGATGTTGGGCAGTGGCGCAGGATGTTGGGCAGTGGCGCAGGATGTTGGGCAGTGGCGCAGGATGTTGGGCAGTGGCGTAGGATGTTGGGCAGTGGCGCAGGATGTTGGGCAGTGGCGCAAGATGTTGGGCAGTGGCGCAGGATGTTGGGCAGTGGCGCAGAATTCTTCGAATAAAACCTTGTGTGGAGTTGGCTTTTTTAAAATTTTGATTATATGGGGGGGGGGGGGGGGTGACCATTTTAGGTTATTCGAGAAGAGAATGCCAAGGTATGGATTATTTGATACTTGTTGGAGGATTGTCCTGTTTATGGAGTACATATAGGTTGATGGTTTTATTTGTACAGCTCATATAAGGAAAACAGGAAGTGTAATCCCCGGATCCAGACATTTACTATGCCCCGAAATGCGTTTGTTCCACTCTAACCAATCATGCGAACACATCTATTCAAAAGAAAACACTTCACAACGCCTTCATTATTACCGACATCTCACCATTTGTGACATAGTACATCCGGTTATTGCAATAAGTATAAGGATACAACAAGGTTTGTCATTTCAAAAATCGGAAAACGTCAAATTGCATTACGTAATGTTAATAATTTTAGACAATGTTTTCGAATGTATATACAAGTAAATATATATATATATACGTATATATATATATATATATATATATATATATACATTAATATACTAGTAACAATTTGTAAAAATATTTCGTAAAATAAAGTTGCCAACACGTTTTCGTCTAGGTTGAGACCCACTGATACTGGCTCACATCAACGTAGAAGTACCAAACAGCTGTTGAGAGATTGGGCAAATGTAATACCAGGATGTTGTATTAATATCTAAATGAGCTTGGCCAGACTGAATGCCCGGATGTTCTTTTAATGGATTTCCGCCATTAAATAAGATACAATAAGGATACTAATTTAAAAACATGAAACCATCTCCTAGAGATAAAAAAGGTCCATAGTCTTTTTTTTTTTGGTTGTATATTATTGTCGTAATGTTGTAATAGCACTACAAATATAGTTCTCTCGAAAAGATCGTGGGCCCTAATCATATAGAAGAAGAAGGAGGTAAAAACAAGTTGAGATAATTCAACAATCCTTTATGTTCCTATTTAGATGCCATTCCCCTTAAAATTGCTGGCATACGTCCGTCACAAGGTGACGATGGTGTAGAATTCGCAGGACGAAATCCACAAGGCCTGGGATTATTCTTCAAGGATTATAATCTGGTTCCCAACAGCAAATCGCCTCTCTCCAAGCCGCTGGATGACCCCAAGGGAACATCATGTGGATGATACAGCTTGGCACCAGTGGTGTGGCAGGAGTTGTCGGAATGTTTCATTGTATCAATGTAATCCGCCTTAAAATTAGTATTATGCTTAAAGTGGTCTTTTATAGCGCGGTACCCCGAGGCTAAGCTCAACACGCTTCATTATAAAAATTAGCAAAATAAAAAAATTACATGAGAAAAAACAGTTACATAAAACTATAAATATAAAAAAAAATTGTCAAAAGATTGACCTCGCCCACCCAAGTACTATTTACCCCTGTCTGGCCATGGACGGCACCCAGCGGCACCGAGCATTGTTTATCGGTCAGAAAGGCAAGGGTGTTGAGAATGAGTCAGAATAGTATTTTGAAGAGATGTGTCCTGAGTGCAGATTTAAAGGCTTGGATGGTCGGTATATTGCGGATGTGTAATCGGAGAGAATTTCATTTTTTATTGTTCACCGTATATTTTTAGTAGGTGTCTTGGGAACAGAAAGAATACGCGTGTCTGAAGAAGAACGAAGGTGTTGAAAGGGTGAACAGACAGAAAGAAGTTCATTAAGATAGGAAGGGCAGGGACCAGAGAAAATGTTGTGACAGAGAACAGACAGCTCGTAATCAATGCGTGCCTGTAAAATGCCACATATCACAATAACTATGCATATTAAAAGTTCATTTTCAAACGTACCTTTCTACTCGGGATATCTAAAAATATGTTCACCAATAATTTTTTAAAAAACCACACACAAAAAACACACGATTTAGCCTTGGTATTTTTGGGGCCATATATATATATTATTTTTTTTTTGTAGAACGTTTTGTCTTTTCTCTTGATCGGTTCTAATTTTTCCTCCTTGTCTGGCGTGGCCGTGTCGTGGTCGCCTGTCCTCAGGGGCGGAGACAGAATGGTCCAGGGAGAATTAATAAAAAGTGAAGCATTTGAGTTGAAAATCATTACGGAAACAAATCACCCAAGTGCCGCCCCTGGGCGACGGTTTTTCTTCCACGGGTTTTCAGAGCCCATCTTTTAGCGTCAGAGAAGTGCAGGGCAAGACGCTTTCATTTAATGTCTTGGTCGATCCCCGGGGGGCTGCGAGCCGAGCGGTATTCAATAAATAAAAGGGAGATGACTTTGGAGCAGTGCTACTCAAAGTGCTGGTCCGGTAACCAGCGACGGTTCGCGAGCCTCGATGTACCATTTGTAGAAACGGGAAGTATTTTTTTTAAAAAAAGAACTAAAAAGAACGAAATTGACCCCTAACACTAACACGTTTTTTTATTTTAAAAATCCGCCTTGATGTGTTTAAAAATGTACCAACTGTCCGTTATACAGAGCAGTTTGGGAAGCGCTGAACTTGATGTTGTTTCATGGGGTGTAGTTATCAGTGCGATATTGGAACCGTCACTGCTACCGAAGCTCTCCTTGGAGTCGGACATAGTTATTTTTACCAGTCGTCCATTATTTCAAATCTATTTTTACAAATATCTTTTATCGGGACATAAATTATGTCAATATAATGACTTTAAAAAAAGACTCATTTAGCCGACTTCATTAAAACTGATTTTTTTTTGTAAACTAAATATTAAAATTTAATGAGCTTAAGTTGAACAGTTTTGTTTGTCTAGTGTCCCATTGTCTGACCCACGTCAATCGTGTCCTATTGTCTGACCTACGTCAATCGTGTCCTATTGTCTGACCTACGTCAATCGTGTCCTATTGTCTGACCTACGTCAATCGTGTCCTATTGTCTGACCTACGTCAATCGTGTCCTATTGTCTGACCTACGTCAATCGTGTCCTATTGTCTGACCTACGTCAATCGTGTCCTGTTGTCTGACCTACGTCAATCGTGTCCTATTGTCTGACCTACGTCAATCGTGTCCTATTGTCTGACCTAGGTCAATCGTGTCCTATTGTCTGACCTACGTCAATCGTGTCCTATTGTCTGACCTCGGTCAATCGTGTCCTATTGTCTGACCTACGTCAATCGTGTCCTATTGTCTGACCTACGTCAATCGTGTCCTATTGTCTGACCTACGTCAATCGTGTCCTATTGTCTGACCTAGGTCAATCGTGTCCGAATTTTCAGCGGAAGAAATAATTAAATAGTTCGAAGTTTAAAAATGTGTCTCACCAGATAGACTTAATCTATAAATTGTTGGCGTAATCAATTAATTAGAAATTTCTCGACTTTTTTTTCAATAATACCGAAAGGTTTAGGACTAAATGTGATGGGCAATGTTTTATTTTATTTATATAAGAAAAAAAATAATTCATCACCGGAAAGAAAAAACTGTCAGACATTGTAAGAAATGGCTGTCGTCTGCTACAATTTGCCAACATCCCGGCATGCTGTGCTCTGCTGATCTGATTACTTCCGGTCGAGATAAATTGTCCGCGGTTAAAACGTTGCACCAAAGCTGCCGGACAAATGTTCGGGGTGGGTCACGCAACGCTCTCGAACATCCGGAGCACTTGAGTCACGCAGGCCCCGTAGGGGGCGCACAAGCATTTCGTTAGCCGCTCGTGCGGGAGCCCAATAACTCTGCCCCCCGAGCCCTAAACCAACATGCATTAGCCTGTACAGAACAAAGATTTAGGGGACGTAAATTGGACTTAGGACGTTGTCATCCGTGGCAGTGACTTAGTGGGGGTAATTTATTTCACAGCGTTGGTCTTTCTTCTACTGGGTGAAAAGAGTGAAGTGTTTACGACATAATCATTAGATCTATACCTTCACTAGGCCAGCGGACATCCATTGGTAATGCCGCCTAAAATAACCCATTATAGTGTATACATAATGCTTCCGTTGACACTAGTCACTAACACATTAATAGAATTGTAACAATAGCCGCATGTTAGATGTTGTTACGGTTGAGCTTAAGTAGAACACATTTTACTATTTGGAAATAAAGGAAGATTCCCTTAACCCGTCGGTTAATTAGGCAATATTTTAATAATCTCGACTGAGGACTAGAGTACAACGAGAGAGCACGAGGAAGGCTCAGTCATGATGACAGCGAGAGTAATAGTTATACATTTAATTATGATAATTGTACAAGGACATAGTTATTATTCGAACTACCTAATTAAGTGTTAAGATTAATCAGACCTGCACAACATGAGGTCCGCCAAAACTCACTTTGCGGCCATCGACGACTTTCGTGAAAATTCATAATATTATAAATTAAAATAAAATGCCCTAACTTGTTGATTTATAATATTAGGAAAGGTATATTTACAGAAAAAATTATATAAATATTTATTTCATTTTTCAATAATCAATTTTTTTTTACGTTTCCCCAACGTACACTTGAAATGAATTGTTTTGTTTAATTAAGTCCAATTAAATTACAAAATATTTATCATTGTGTAAATATGCCCAACATGTTTTCTTTACACACACCCGCACGCTTTTCGCACGCAGTTACTCTTTTGCGAGGGAACACTACGGTTTCCCGCGCGGATATATTCTAATCAACACGACCTACTCGGTAGCGGTAAGTATGTTCAAAAAGTAGCGTCTTCTGTGAAGAACAGCCTTTTGCTGTTTTAGTCAAAGTGTGCAGAATTGTGTAGTGTTGTGTAAGACTCACGTATCGCATTATTTTGACATTCTGTGTTTTTAGTTCGCTAATATATTCTAGCAGACGTGTACTTGAACTATTTAAGCGTCGTGAATCAAGCAGAAAGAGAAAACTACACATAGAACATTTTTAATCCTGAGTGGACAAATAAATATTTATTTACAGTGTTCATGGACGAAATACTGTGCCTCGTATGTCGTAACACCGTTGCTGTGCCTCGTATGTCGTGACACCGTTGGTGTGCCTCGTATGTCGTGACACAGTTTGTGTGCCTCGTATGTCGTAACACCGTTGCTGTGCCTCGTATGTCGTGACACCGTCGCTGTGCCTCGTATGTCGTGACACCGTTGTTGTGCCTCGTATGTCGTAACACCGTTGCTGTGCCTCGTATGTCGCAAGACCGTTGCTGTGCCGATGGAGTATAGTCTAGTATAGTATATTCTACATTGTCAAATGCCTTGATAAATGCAAGCCAAGCTTATGTTTGAGTGATGATCATGTTGAAGAAATTTTGAGAACAGCCACTGCCAATACATCTCCTGAACACGACAAACTTGTGTCCGAAAAACGATGCAATGTGTCACATTCAATTTATTTCTTAAGTAACGAAATAATGTTTGTTATTTTCTTAATATCCCCCCCCCCCCAACCCACACTCCGGTCCTATTTATCTTTCGGCCCGTACAAGTTTTTCATAAAGTATAATGGCCTGATTACATTTTGAGTTGTGCAGGCCTGAGTTAAGATTATTCTATTGTATTTGAGGAGCTACTATTTTATTATCTATTATTTGATAGTTTACTCTGTGAGTACTCTATACAAAGTGGAGTGTGCAAAAACTGTATTGGCATTTCATTCCGGAGGACGGTTCTAGTCAAGTGTGTGTGATATGGCCGAGGATGGCGGAAGAGGGAGCATCCACAGAGTTGTGAGTGAAGAATGTTGCATTGATGTCACAGGTGGTGAAGGGTTAAATGTATGAAAAGAACTGCTTCAATGTTGACTCAGCTACAGCAGACGCGGTTTCAATAATGCTTTCTTAGACACGAACACAACGATAGCAGTGTATCATTTGCAACATGTTGGATGATGTTACGGGTGAGCTTAAGTCAAATACAATTTATTATTTAAAATTTTGTTTTAGTTACTGTTCGAAAGTGTGATCGTTGTTTGACATGTAACTCATGCCTTTCTATCAATACCTATTACAGAACAATAGCTATTTTACTTTTTAGCCATTCGTATTGACTCATTTTCTCAGCCAATCGTATTGACTCATTTTCTCAGCCAATCGTATTGACTCATTTTCTCAGCCAATCGTATTGACTCATTTTCTCAGCCAATCGTATTGACTCATTTTCTCAGCCAATCGTATTGACTCATTTTCTCAGCCAATCGTATTGACTCATTTTCTCAGCCAATCGTATTGACTCATTTTCTCAGCCAATCGTATTGACTCATTTTCTCAGCCAATCGTATTGACTCATTTTCTCAGCCAATCGTATTGACTCATTTTCTCAGCCAATCGTATTGACTCATTTTCTCAGCCAATCGTATTGACTCATTTTCTCAGCCAATCGTATTGAATCATTTTCTCAGCCAATCGTATTGACTCATTTTCTCAGCCAATCGTATTGACTCATTTTCTCAGCCAATCGTATTGAATCATTTTCTCAGCCAATCGTATTGACTCATTTTCTCAGCCAATCGTATTGACTCATTTTCTCAGCCATACTTTTTGACTCATCTGCTGTATTTTAGAGTTCAAAAAAAAAAAAAAAGAAAGAAAAAAAAGCATTTGTGTTTTAAAATACTTTAACTTGTATTTTAATTTTAATATAGTTTTATTTTTAATTTTCATTCTCTCTAAACACCGCTGCGAAGAAGTAGGACAATATTTCAATGAAGCGATTTCTGATAAATGTTTATAATAACTACATGTGTGCACTTTCCATATTCAACTAACTCAAATAATTAGATCGAGATTGGTGCATGTGAAATATGACGTGGGTTCAAATCATTAATTTTTTCTTCTTTTCTAATGTCTTACGAGTAAATCTAATAATGTTGGTGTTTCCTGCGGTCGTTAAGCTGCAGATCGATAGCGTAGTACAGATCCGGTCGTAGCGGTCGTACATCCGAGACTATCTTTAATCTAACCAATCAATATTGGTTTAGCTGTAAAAATGTTTGACTGTACGGACGATATCAAAAGAACATCTATCATCCCGCTCCTCTGTCCACTCCTCCCCCAGTGGTCTGATTGACACCACCACCAAACGAGTTTTTCCGCACCAGGCGTTCATCTCGCCTAAACTGGACGTAAGAATAAACAGTTGGTAGACTAAGAAAGTGACGGTGATGGCTTGGACCTACAGACAGGGTGGTAATCGAAGGCAGACTCACAGACAAGGTGGCAATCGAAGGTAGACTCACAGACAGGGTGGTAATCGAAGTTAAAATCACAGACATGGTGGTAATTGAAGGTTGACTAAGAGACATGGTGGTAATCGAAGATAAACTCATAGACATGGTGGTATTCGAAGATAGACTCATAGAACATGGTGGTAATCGAAATGAGACTCACAGATGACTTTTAAGTGGATACAGGATTCACAAGTCTATTGCCCCCCTCCTATTCATTTTTGCCATTAACTGGGTAGTTAATGTATCCACAAGAGGAACGAGATACAGTATCCGTCCTGGGAACAGCCTAGACTTTGCAGATGTCATTGCATTAAAATCCCACAACCCGCACAAAAAATGATGGAACAGATAAGATGTGTTGTCACCATTTCAGCACAGCTTGGACTCAACCATTTCAGCACAGCTTGGACTCAACCATTTCAGCACAGCTTGGACTCAACAATTTCAGCACAGCTTGGACTCAACCATTTCAGCACAGCTTGGACTCAACCATTTCAGCACAGCTTGGACTCAACCATTTCAGCACAGCTTGGACTCAGCAAAAATAAAAGCAAATATTTCTGCTGGTATGAAATGCATTAGAAGAGGAGGTCTCCGCCCATTTGGGCAGCACCACAGAAATAAATGGTGCAACAGAAGCCAATGACACGACTAAACTTGGAAAGGCTATAGGTCTGCTTTGGTGCTGTTAAGAAAATTGGGGAAACAAAGGTTAGAATTTTCCACACAAGTCAAAACAGCCCTTACACTCCGTGGAGCCGAGACTTGTAGAACAACAGTGAGCATCACACAGAATGTACAGATCTTCACAACTGAACAAACACTTGCCTTAAAAACATCATGCGCATCAAATTACCAAACATCATTTCCAACAAAGAATTATAGAATTGACACCTATTGCAGAGGACATATGGAAAAGATCGGGGTGGATTTGGCACACTCTTTATCGTAAGGCACCAGATAACATCACCAGACAATCCCTGACATTAAACACACAGGGTAAATGGAAGAAAGGAAGGCAAAATAATACATGGAAATGCAGGCTAGAGGCACATAAACAAAGTTTGGGATACACGGAGACGCGAGCTAGAGACAGACACACAAATTTTGGGATACACGGAGACGCGAGCTAGAGACAGACACACAAATTTTGGGATACACGGAGACGCGAGCTAGAGACAGACACAAATTTTGGTATACACGGAGACGCGAGCTAGAGACAGACACACAAAGTTTGGGATACACGGAGACGCGAGCTAGAGACAGACACAGAAAGTTTGGGATACACGGAGACGCGAGCTGGAGGAAGACAAGCAAATTATGAGATACATGGAGACGTCAGCTAGAGACAGACACAGAAATTTTGGGATACACGGAGACGTGAGATAGAGGAAGACAAGCAAAGTATGGGATACATGGAGGCGTGAGCTAGAGGAAAACAAGCAAAGTATGGGATACATCTGGAAGCAAGTTAACGAGCATGGGAATGAGCATAACGGATTACTATTGTAAGAGGACTATGCCACAGGAGGTGTAAAATGCCTAAGTGAGTAAGACCAAGGAATAAAGGGTAGGTCGTCAAAGTCATAAACCTTATGTCGTGTACTATCAGATGTAATTGGCTTTGATTACCAGAGACGTAGTGGTCCTAAAGGATTTCATTGGAGTTTGTTAGCAGAGTTGGAATGGTGCTAAAATAATTCATTGGGGGGCCATGGGGTGGATAGGAGAGAGACTATTTGAGCGATTGCTACCTCACGTGACGCCAGAGTTTCTATATGTGATTCGTTTTCACGTCATTGACGTGCGTCTTCTCCAATGTATTGAGCTTAATAAAGGTCTTTGTGTTTCTAATAGAGTTATGATCATTTTAAGGAAGGCCTAACGTCGTATAATCTAATCGGTGTTACTACTATCAAAGGCGTCACTAGGGTTGGTGTCACCCCCATTGGTAAACTCATGGCTCTACCTCCCCTCTCCCCCACCCAACCCAGATCTGAACCGAGTACCGAGTAGTTTTTCCTCCTCCCTGTGGCACTGCAGCACATGTAGGGCTTTGGCCTTCCCCGTCACATCCATCCACTCAGACCTGAGGCTTTTCTTTTCCACGCTTGGGTTCCAGTGACTGTGGATATTTTTCCACATCATCCATTCATCTAAGCCTAAACCTTCCACTGAGCCATTTTCCTCTGGGGTTTTGGTGGTGGTGCACCCTCTTCACCCCACTGTCATTTGGTATTCTTCCTAAGTGTCCCCGCCCAGCATAACCTGTACCGTAATTCTTAACCATACATAACCGCTTATAGAATTCGTTAAAACAAAAATTAAGTTCTAAAGCAGCAATAAAATATAAAGTTTAAAATTTGCACATAACAAAACTTTTTTAAATTTAAAAATAAAACTGTCCAACTCAAACAAACATGAAACTGTGCACTTCAAACTGGACTTTCTTGGTCTTCAAACATACAAACCTGCTTTGACTTCATCAAAACAAACAGTATTCACTTGTCAATGACATAATCACAAGATGCGCAGACGACCCATTGTAGATGGCAAATAGTACGTTTTAAATCCTTTATATTAAGCTTTTGTTCGTCGTGGGTAGATGGCTTGGTGGCGGACTGGCAAAATATTCGGACGGCTAATTGACCTTCTTCCCGTCAAGAAGTCCTGCCAATACTTGACACAAGGACTTGTTGCTGAGGACCTGACATTCTAAATTCTATAATAATTCGAAAATCTGTTTTTCTTATTTTCCAAGGGGACGATAAACGGAAATTCCCGATAACTGCGCTAAATGAGATTCCCGATAACTGCGCTAAATGAGATTCCCGATAACTGCGCTAAATGAGATTCCCGATAACTGCGCTAAATGAGATTCCCGATAACTGCGCTAAATGAGATTCGCGATAACTGCGCTAAATGAAATTCCCGATAACTGCGCTAAATGAGATTCCCGATAACTGCGCTAAATGAGATTCCCGATAACTGCGCTAAATGAGATTCCCGATAACTGCGCTAAATGAGATTCTTTGAAAAGAAATATCGCAAGTGCGTTTGGTACGTAATATCTTATAGCGTTGTTCTAAAATTGTTGTTGAAATAAGTCTGCGGTGTAAAAGCGGGTGGGTCATTGGAATATTATTATAATTCCAGGGGCTTGGGAAAAAAAATTGCGGTGCAAACCTTGGGGTGGGGGGAGCACTAATTGTAATTCTTATAAAGTGCTTTACTTTTATGCTTGTTTGTGAAATTGTCAGCTCCACCCATAACGCTTACTGCTCAATATTACATTTTATAAATGATTTATACGAACAACTTGGATTTTATTAGTGATTTAATTAAATTTCAGAATATCAAAAAGTGCATCCCCCTAAAAAATCAAATCGATTTATTTAATATTAAGTCTCTTGAATACTTAAGTGCTTTCCTAGGTGGCTGCCTCCTTCGCACCCCGGAGGTGCCGCTGACAAGAAGAGGCGAAATTTTGACTAATTAAGGGCCTTTTCAGATCTTAATTCGGAACTGCTTCTATCTTGTTCACCACTGTGAAAAGGGTTGAACCCTCGAGTGTCAGAGAAAAGTGATGTCAAAGACAGGATGACAAAGTAAATGTGGCAGAGAAACGTGATGTCAAAGACATGAGACCAGAGTAAAGGTGGCAGAAAAACATGATGTCAAAGACAGGAGACCAGAGTAAAGGTGGCAGAGAAACGTGATGTCAAAGACGGGAGGACGAAGTAAAGGTGGCAGAGAAACGTGATGTCAAAGACAGGAGACCAGAGTAAAGGTGGCAGAGAAACGTGATGTCAAAGACAGGAGACCAGAGTAAAGGTGGCATAGAAACGTGATGTCAAAGACAGGAGACCAGAGTAAAGGTGGCATAGAAACGTGATGTCAAAGACAGGAGACCATAGTAAAGGTGGCAGAGAAACGTGATGTCAAAGACAGGAGACCAGAGTAAAGGTGGCATAGAAACGTGATGTCAAAGACAGGAGACCAGAGTAAAGGTAGCAGTGAAACATGATGTCAAAGACAGGAGGCCTAAGTAAAGGTAGCAGTGAAACATGATGTCAAAGACAGGAGGCCTAAGTAAAGGTAGCAGTGAAACATGATGTCAAAGACAGGAGGCCTAAGTAAAGGTGGCAGTGAAACATGATGTCAAAGACAGGACACCAAAGACTTGAAAAACAATATTCTTAAAAAATTAACAGATGAAGATGTAGGCAAAGATGGCCAATGGACTTTGGTATGTTTTTAACTTTTAACATCTGCGTTCCATATACATGGGCGGGGGTGCCCAAACATAGTCTTAAGGTAAATACACCACTGGAAATATAAGAAAGCCATTACTTTTTTTTCTTGCTATAACGTATTGGTGGATTTAGTCGTTAAGGCCCTGGACACAACCTAAAGTGTTGAACACAGTCGTATTGGCTCTTTCAGTAGGTTTACAATGTCCAATATTTATGAGTCCTGGCCGGAGAACCTTGACCTTTGGGCAGATTTATAAACAAAAGCGATACTTGAAATGGCCATACAAATTTTGCAGTTAATTTAAAACAAAGATGTATCGCGAGAGTTCATAGTCCTGTCGTCACACACTTAAGTTACACCCCTGAACTTATTGGAAAACACACCAGCCGCTCTTATGGCGGCCTATTATTTAGCCGCCGTGTTACTAAGCCACTGCGTTCTTGTGACAATGTGTTCTTGTGACACTGTGTTCTTGTGCCACCGACTTCTTGTGACGCCATGTTCTTGTGACACCATTTTCTTGTGACACTGTGGTCTCGTGATAATGTGATCTTGAGACATTGTGTTCTTGTGTCACTGTGTTGTCGCGGCACTGCGTTCTGATGTTCTCTATCTGGTTGTTCCCTGTTATGAGACTGACTCGAGGGACCTCTTTCAAATGTCAAATAAGTTTCCATTAGGTTTTTATCCTCCCCGCCCCCTCCCCAATATTTTAGGGAGCCACCCGGTGCGGATCCGGTTTGATCCGGAACCCCTAGTGACGCCCCTTTCTCTTATCTTTAGTTGCATTCCAGTTAAAGGTGCCAATAGTTTCTGTATTGCATATCTTACAGTAATAATTGAAATGTCTCGTAGAAAATCCGGCAAGTCAAGAGGAAGTCACGTGCAAATAGCCTCAAATGAGTTACTTTCTAGGAATCTGTAATTCCGCTAATGGTATTCACTCCTGGTGCTCTACAATCTTGACCTCATTTATCACACGTGAACCAGTTCTGTCCCAAACGACCTCACATCTTATGCGTGCCGATGATATTTATCTCTTTGCCCTGGCTTACCTCCCATGATATGCGTACTAATTATTATTATTTCTCCGCCCTGTCTTAACTCCCATCATGAGATTTCATCACGACTGCCTCCCACCCAACGTATGCTGTAACTCCTATATCCCTCAAGTAACTGGAACGGTACCCCTTGACCCGATCTCAGCCAGACCCACGATATTTGAGTCCAGCCTCACAGGATCTCCAGCACCAACAACACGTCTTTGTAGAACAACATGGGCGGCGCTAATGATTGCCCGGGGCCCATAAATTGCTATTTTCCGTTATCATGCCGTCCGCCTCATCGCCTGGGGTGGAAGGCACGGCACGGGTAACCGATTTCTCTTGCTTGCCAGTCATTGGGGGACATTTCTATGCCAAAACAATAGCTAATCCCAACAGTAGGATCAATAGAGCCAAGGATTTAGTAACGAAAGGAGTGTGTCAACCAAGAAGACTGCGTGAAAAAAGGGTTGGGATGCCAATATATTAATGCATTGTATTATTTTAAAACTCAGAGTCATGCACTGAGAAGCACAATGAATAACATAAATAATCATAAAAGACGTTGTATTTGCAAACTTGGAGCGTAATGAACGAGGGGCTGAGTTCAAGTCGTGCGCCAGGATATAGCGGAACAAGATGTGTTCCGGCAGAATTGACGAGAATGAAATATTTAGAGTGACGTTTCGGCAAGACGCCTTCTTCGGCAGACAGGACAAAACAAGAAACAACAGATCGTAAAAAGACAAAGACATTTTAAACGTGTATGTGTTTGAAAATCTCAGTGAAGTTAATGTGGCTGTTTTTAAAAAAACGGAAACGAACTGATATAGAGCCGGATGTTAAATTGTTCATAGCCAAAACCTGCACAACACATAATTCTGTAGTGCGTACTACCATACTACATAATTATGTAGTGCATACTACCAAACACCATAATTATGTAGTGCGTACTACCAAACACCATAATTATGTAGTGCTTACTACCAAAAGACATAATTATGTAGTGCGTACTACCAAACACCATAATTATGTAGTGCGTACTACCATACCACATAATGCTGTAGTGCATAGCGAACACCATAATTATGTAATGCATACTACCATACCACATAATTCTGGAGGGGATACTACAATACCACATGATCCTGTAGTGCATACTACCACACCACATAATTCTGTACTGCGATCTACCATACCACATAATTCTGTTGTGCATACTACTATACCACATAATTCTGTAGCGCGTACTACCATACCACATAATTCTGTAGTGCTTTCTACCATGCTACATAACTCTGTACAGCGAACTACCTAGGTCCTAGGAGATTACAAAGATAAAAAGAATTTTAAGCAATATTTATGTACAATTTAAGATTTCAAACAACGGAAAATGAGAAAGGAAATGGAGAGAAATTTATGATGCCTAGTTAGAGAGGATTTGATAGATTCCATTCGGTGATACGTTGCCACAAATCTAAATTAATTTGTTTTAATGCTCCACTCTCGCTGGTGTATTAGTGTAAGAAATTAGTGCCTTGGTAGATACATCTGGTTCACCCCTTTTGTTCACCCCTGTTGAAGTGGGATGAGAGAGGATGCCTTGTTTCTTGCAATAATAATACGAAGATGTTCACTGAAACTATCAGATAGCCTTCTTCCCTTCTCACCGCGCATATACGAGATACACAAGGCCGCATAGATACGGGATGCTTAAGCAAGGTTGTCTAGATAAGGCAGGACGACGCCTCTCTGACAGATGTACTACGCACCTCCGAAATGTTACGCACGATAAGCAGTGTCCCTTCTCAAAATAATAAACAGAAACGACCAAACGAATTCAAAGGATTTTGCTATCACCGCCATTGTGTCTTGTACATTATACACACCAACTCGGGTGAATTCGGGAAACAAATTGATTCTGTCTTATTGAGCCGTGAGACCACATGGAATGTAAGTTATGTCCTAAGCATTTGTTAAACCGTTTCTCCACCACCTCGTCGTTAACGACCAATCGCAGTGGACTTACTTTTACTCTCTTCGGTACCATTTTGCCCGTACTCAATCACTGCCCTATATACTCTTAACTAACGCTCATTGTTATACTCCCAACAATACCTCATTGTTATACTCCTAACAATAACTCATTGTTATACTCCAACAATACCTCAGTGTTATACTCCTAACAATACCTCAGTGTTATACTCCTAACAATACCTCAGTGTTATACTCCTAACAATACCTCAGTGTTATACTCCTAACAATACCTCAGTGTTATACTCCTAACAATACCCAATTGTTATACTCCTAACAATACCTCAGTGTTATACTCCTAACAATACCTCAGTGTTATACTCCTAACAATACCTCAGTGTTATACTCCTAACAATACCCAATTGTTATACTCCTAAAAATACCTCAGTGTTATACTCCTAACAATACCTCAGTGTTATACTCCTAACAATACCTCAGTGTTATACTCCTAACAATACCTCAGTGTTATACTCCTAGCAATAACTCATTGTTATACTCCTAACAATACCTCAGTGTTATACTCCTAACAATAACTCAGTGTTATACTCCTAACAATACCTCAGTGTTATACTCCTAACAATACCTCTGTGTTATACTCCTAACAATACCTCAGTGTTATACTCCTAACAATACCTCAGTGTTATACTCCTAACAATACCTCAGTGTTATCCTCCTAACAATACCTCAGTGTTATACTCTTAACAATACCCAATTGTTATACTCCTAACAATACCTCAGTGTTATACTCCTAACAATACCTCAGTGTTATACTCCTAACAATACCTCAGTGTTATACTCCTAACAATACCTCAGTGTTATACTCCTAACAATACCCAATTGTTATACTCCTAACAATACCTCAGTGTTATACTCCTATCAATACCTCAGTGTTATACTCCTAAAACGATTCCCAGATCAGCTGGTTGTCGAATATATAGGGCTGAATTAAAAAGGCGAATTGAATTGACACCGGCATTAATAAAACATAAGAGTAATTTATATTTTATTGTTTTAAAATATGTACACATGACATAAAGTGGACGGTCTCACGGGTAACATAAACACGGCATCCAGTTCAACTTGACCCAACACTTGGTCAACATCATCTTTTTTTCCCTTTTTTTTCAATTAAAAAAACAGAAATATTTCTAACTCGTTAGTGGAACGATGTTTTGAACGGGAAAATTTAAAAAAAACAAAAAAAACTGATTAAGAAAAAGTCCTGAAACGAGACAAGAAAGTTACATATTGGAAATTAAATCAATGGTAATCACTTTGGATTGATCGCGTCTACTGTTAGAAACATGTGGCGTAGATTAAGGTTTGGGTTTAGCGCGTCTACTGCCAGAAACATGTGGCGTAGATTAAGGTTTGGGTTGAGCATGTCTCCTGCCAGAAACATGTGGCGTAGATTAAGGTTTGGGTTGGTCACGTCCACTGCCAGAAACATGTGGCGTAGATTAAGGTTTGAGTTTAGCACGTCTCCTGCCAGAAACATGTGGCGTAGATTAAGGTTTGGGTTGGTCACGTCCACTGCCAGAAACATGTGGCGTAGATTAAGGTTTGAGTTTAGCACGTCTCCTGCCAGAAACATGTGGCGTAGATTAAGGTTTGGGTTGAGCACGTCTACTGCCAGAGTCATGTGGCATAGATTAAGATTTGAGTTGATCACGTCTACTGCCAGAAACATGAGGCGTAGACTAAGGTTTGGGTTGAGCACGTCTACTGCCAGAGTCATGTGGCGTAGATTAAGATTTGAGTTGATCTCGTCTACTGCCAGAAACATGAGGCGTAGACTAAGGTTTGGGTTGAGCACGTCTACTGCCAGAAACATGTGGCGTAGATTAAGGTTTGTGAACATTTCAATTGGTAAAAGGAAGAAGCAGTTTGGCATCAAGGAGATTTTATGAGTCTGATACAGCTAAGTACAATTTAAGTATTTAAATGAAAAGTTTTCTCAACCGCTTGATCCAACGTTTAATTCAAATAAAGATAGAGATATGTTATCAACATTGAGTATACATATATAATATAGCCATACTTAACAATGGAATTCTCTTCAACTACACATCCGCAATATATCAACCATCACATCCTTCAAAACTGCACTCAAAACACATCTCTTTAAACTCTACTACCCCGACTGATTCCCCACATCTGACCGATAAACGATGCTGCTGGCCACCGTCCATGGCTTGTCATGTAAAAGTTCTGGAGTGGATGGGGTGAATATGCATTAGTTTTTGTTTTGTTTCTATACATCTGTTCTTTATTACATAAATGTATTTTATTTTATTGTCACGATTATGTCTCTTTTTCTAATATTTTTATGTACAGCGCGGTGAGCCTAGCCCTAGGCTGGGGTACCGCGCTATATAAGACAAATAATAATAATAATTCTTAGATCATTTCGCTGCCTCAACCGCTATACAACTCGACCATATGTTTAATTTATGTTAATTCTATAGTTGTGAGTTTGTGACGTATTCGTGGAGACGTTTAGTTTTCAAGAACGGACTCGTGACGCATCCTGGTAGGAGTTTATGAAGAAGTATAGATCTGGTTTTTAAAGTTCAAAGTTTTGTTGTGGTAGAAAATGAAAGTTATTAGCCATTGCCGTTACTTCCAAGCAAGGAATTCTTTCATTTATTTGTATTTTTTATATTTCATATTTCTTTCTCCTCTCTCGTCTAGAAAGCTGAACAGAAAGCTGAACTAGAACAAGAAAGCTGAACAAGAAAGCTGAACAGAAAGCTGAACTAGAACAAGAAAGCTGAACTAGAAAGCTGAACAGAAAGCTGAACTAGAACAAGAAAGCTGAACTAGAACAAGAAAGCTGAACTAGAAAGCTGAACTAGAAAGCTGAACTAGAAAGCTGAACTAGAACAAGAAAGCTGAACTAGAAAGCTGAACTAGAAAGCTGAACTAGAAAGCTGAACTAGAAAGCTGAACTAGAACAAGAAAGCTGAACTAGAAAGCTGAACTAGAAAGCTGAACTAGAAAGCTGAACTAGAAAGCTGAACTAGAAAGCTGAACTAGAAAGCTGAACAGAAAGCTGAACTAGAAAGCTGAACAGAAAGCTGAACAGAAAGCTGAACTAGAAAGCTGAACTAGAAAGCTGAACAGAAAGCTGAACTAGAAAGCTGAACTAGAAAGCTGAACAAACAACTAAACAGAAAACGTTCAAGGAAATAGAGTTGGAAATGTCTATAACTCAAACACATAAATATCATGGCAGGAATCCCGTGTGTTGATGTGTGGTCAGTCCACACGCTGGCAGGAATCCCCGTGTGGTGATATGTGGTTAGTCCACATCGTAAAAATGCCTTATAAATACGTCAATAATTAATTGTTTGATTTTTTTTTGGTCTACCCTAAAAAATGGATGCGAGGGATGTGTTTCCATGGTTTCAGTTTGAAATGTGGTAGTGTCAAGATAGTGAAAACATAATTCCTTGCCATTTTCGACATGACCACTCCGCTGCGTTGATCCGGCCGCGTTCTCCTGCACGTGCCGTGACGACACAACAATGGCGATATACTACAACATTTCAATGGACTTCATCTACAACATTGGACAAAGTAACCCCTTCGACCTCAACCCCCAGGTTTTTCTGAACTCTGACCTCGACCCCAACACGAGCCAGAACTCTACGGACGGAGACGGCATGGGGAAATCCTATTACTACAACGGCGACATCGACCAGCTAAAGAAGCCTTGGGTCAGGGAGCCCCACTTCATCCCACTTGTCATCGTTTATGCCCTTTTCTTTGTCGTCGGTAAGTCTGACATTTCTATGGTGTCGCCTTAACTTTAACATTCCCAGTTCTCCATCACTTCGTGAGTTCGTCTGTCCTGTGAGCATTCATCAAATTAAAAAATTGAATCTGGAGTGTAATACTAAAGAATGATGGGACTTTACGAATGAAGTAAACGGAGACGTGAAACGAAAGAAAAAAATGTGATTATAATCTTTAACTTTTGAAAAACAAAACATATCAATTTTACAATATTTTAATGGCAAATTTGAAGTAAAATGTCGTCTTGTACATCTGTAGACTTACACCTTCTCCCCCATCCACCAATTGCACGACATTCACTATTTTAAACCATCTTACTTCCCATCTCTTCATAAAAACATTTTACTGAACTTATGTGTGATGCTCTTGGTAAACTTATGTGTGATGCACATGGTAAACGTATGTGTGATGCTCATGGTAAACTTGTGTGTGATGCACATGGTAAACGTATGTGTGAATATCATGGTAAACTTATATGTGATGCTCATGGTAAACGTATGTGTGATGCACATGGTAAACTTATATGTGATGCACATGGTAAACTTATATGTGATGCACATGGTAAACTTATGTGTGATGCAGCATGTTGCCTGTAACCAAAGAAGTACAACTAATGAGAAATCCCTTCAACTGCCACCAATGAACGAATCTCCGCTGACGACTCGCGTTATTGTCAATTAAGCTCCTTACTTCCAACACGACGCCACGATGCCACAATGCCACGATGCCTCAATGCCACGATGCCACAATGCCACGATGCCACGATGCCATAATGCCACAATGCCACGATGCCATGAGGCCACAATGCCACGATGCCACAATGCCACGATGCCATGATGCCATAATGCCACGATGCCACAATGCCACGATGCCATGAGGCCACAATGCCACGATGCCACAATGCCACGATGCCACGATGCCACGGTGCCACGATCAACTTTCTTTGACTGAAGCTCTATTTAAGACGTTGTTACAGGAACCGATCGTCATTTAGCTGCAGAGTGTTGTTGGGGTTTTAAGGCGGGGAGCCCAGTTGGAACAGGGGGGGTAGAGGTGGCGATGACAATAGACTCTAAACAATTGATCCCCACATGCCACTTTTAGCCTTGTAAAACTACCTTGGGGTTTAAGCAGGTAGCTCATTATCGTTATTGTTGACACTGCTATCTCGTTTAAAATATTGCTGTTTTCATGTCTCCATGTCAACCAGGTATTACGGGAAACATTTTGGTGATTGCAGTGCTGTGCTGGGGGAGGGCCGGGAGCTGCGTCACGTTCCCGTGCCTGGTCAGCATGGCGTGGGCGGACGTCCTGTTTTTACTGGTAAGCGAAACAAGGTCAAAATTAATGTTTTATGATAACATAACTGTTGGATAGTGACCTCAAAATTTTCCGAAGGTATTTGAGAAGATATTTTCAGAAGATATTTGAGAAGATATTTTCAGAAGATATTTGAGAACATATTTTCAGAAGGTATTTGAGAACATATTTTCAAAAGATATTTGAGAACATATTTTCAGAAGATATTTGAGAACATATTTTCAGAAGATATTTGAGAACATATTTTCAGAAGATATTTGAGAACATATTTTCAGAAGGTATTTGAGAACATATATTATTTTCAGAAGATATTTGAGAACATATTATCAGAAGATATTTGAGAACATATTTTCAGAAAATATTTGAGAACATATTTTCAGAAGATATTTGAGAACATATTTTCAGATGATATTTGAGAACATATTTTCAGAAGATATTGGAGAAGATATCATATGTGTCAGACTTTTCTTAGAATATATTTCATCATAAAAGTCACACCAATTTTTTTTTACAGCCCGATGACAATTCCAAAATGTCGATATTTACTGTAAATCAGATATTGTTACAGATATTTGTATTCATTCATAATAATTTTATATTATGTCAGATACAATCATGAACTATATTCAAATATTACAACACATTATAATATCATGAACCATAACCTCCTATTAATATAGATATGCCTCCCCCACGCGGTGCTGACCCACTTCATCAGTCACTGGACGTTGTCCGACTTTCTCTGCAAGCTATCCGGTTTCGTGGAGAATCTTTCAGCTAATGCCACTGTACTCAATCTCATTCTTATCAGCATGGAAAGGTAGGTCAGCTTTTTCAGTAGGTCATTTTATCATCCTGTTACACCAGGCCTGCACAAATCAAAATGTAAGGCGGGACGTCATACTTTATGAAAAACTTTTGCGGGCCGTAATACGTTTTGGAAAACTTGTGCGGGTCGAAAGTTAATAGGAAATGGGGGGGGGGGGGGGGGGGAAAGCCATTAAGAAAATAATAATAAAGAATATTTTGTTACTTCGCGGGCCGCCAATGGGTACTGGCGGGCCGTATGTTGTGCAGGCCTGTGTTACACCTTCTCGCAGTAGTTTTTTTTTTATTATCGTGTTAGTGTAGGTCATTCTGATGTTCTTCATACATCTTGTATAGTTACGCCACGACCTTGTCTATTGTAAGCCTGAAATTGGAGAAGAAGGTTTAACTGCACTCATATGTTACTGCAGACTTTAGAATCAATACAGACTTTCGTCTGACAGTTATTATTTGCGTAGTCACGAAAATATCATGATCATGTTTGGAATAATAAATCAAGTCACACCCATTTATATTTAAGTCATTTCAAAATTTATATTCTAATATACAAAGTATCCTTATTGAAGTAATGCGATATTTTGGTCAAAAGTGGTGAGATGTCTGTAATTAGAAAGGATGTTGTGAAATTTGTTCGATAGATGTGTTCCTGAGATTGTGTAGTGTTAAAGAAACGCATCTCGGCCATGGAGAAATGCCTGGACCCCAAGATCCGGGTGGTCCAAGGAAAGTTTTTGGGATGTAAAAAGGTTTAATGAGATGGCGCGTGGTGGTTGTGTTACGTCAGGACTTCATCGAGACAAGACTTACACATCATTAGTCAGAAGGTGGGACGTACGCTGCTGCTACTGATCGGACATTCAGCTATGTATCTGCTCTTACAAAACGGGTACGGCCCTGGATGTTGATTTTCCTTGACTGGTCTCAAAGGTTCCTATGTTGCCAACTTGACGCCCAGTGAGAGTGTCTCTGCTAGTTCTATCCTAAATGTGGGGTAAATTTAAAATATTATATTTATATACAAAAGTTTTCTTAAATAAGATTAAATATATTCTAAATTAGGGGTAAATTTCAAATCTTAAGTAAAATGTTTTTTAAAAAATGTTAAAAAATTAATTTCATAAATTTAAAAAAAGGTGGATATCTTGTACTTATATCGCACAATTGACCTTAGTTTGAGAAACCTTGATGTGACCGAATAAAGAAATATTGATTAGCTAATGTAAAATATGGAATCTTCCAATTGCACCACGGGTTGAACTTCCAAGCCTTACAACCTTTGGTCGCAAAGAAACTCTGTCGGTGACGAACATCTTATGTGACCTTTCTCCGTTAGCGTTACAGAAAAATTGCTTAAATGAGTGGGTGGGTAACATTACTTGGATGGGTGGGTGCGTTACATTAACATTACTTGGATGGGTGGGTTGGTTTACACTCGCATGTGTATATCATGGCACAAGTTTAAACTGTGCTGAAATGTGGTACTTCCATTGTCACCACCCATGTCTGATTGGTTTCTTTCATCAAATTCTTTCACACGTTCACGCGTCGTAATCACACCGCACAGAACACAAGTCACTTTTACATTAGCAATGCAATCTTTAACCCAGAAAAATATATATCAGGCTGTACACTGAATCAAACACATGTATTGCGCAGCTCGCTATGAGTAGAAGAATACAGTACAACCAGATGACGAATGGCACTAAAGACAGACTCTAGACACTACGTCACAGCTACAATAAAACTACACCACTATAACGCCATGCCCTAAAAGTGGGGGAAAGCGTTCATTAGCTAAACTAACACACAAGAAGCACCGCGCACAATACAACACAATATTCGGTGCGCAACGTTTACTAGTATATACCATTGCCCGACACATCTTTCCACTTCCATTCCCAGATTGAACTCATGGAGTTAAATCGATGTTCATTTTAAACAATTAACTTAAATATAAATTATTTGAGACCCTAGAAAAACAAAATGACCTGTGGCCAAAAATTTTTAAGCTTCCCTGAAAAATTAACATGGTGTTGATACACCAGTGGTTTAAACCCAGGTGTTGATACACCGGTGGTGTAAGCCTAGGTGTTGATACACCGGTGGTGTAAGCCTAGGTGTTGATACACCAGTGGTGTAAGCCTAGGTGTTGATACAACGGTGGTGTAAGCCTAGGTATTGATTCACCAATGGTGTAAGCCTAATGCTTACCCCAATCATTCCAAACAATCCATCATACATAATTTTATTACAATGCATGACATTCAAATAATTAATGACACAAAAATTCTTATACGACAATTAATATAGTTTATGTCAATGTAGTTCAATGTAGCACAATGTATTGAAATGTACTGCAGTCGTTGGCGTCGGAAAGGGTTGGCGCTGGGGAGCGGTCTGCCGTGGGCGGAACTTTTCATAAGAAGGGAATCCGCATCTTCGGCCAACTTTGGAGTTTTTCGAGCAGTGATGCAGCAAATCTCCTGGCCAGCTCGGGCGGGACTAACCCTAGCCACACCACTGCCTGCATGTGCTGCGATACACTCTAGTGTGCTGCAACGTGCCGCAATCCACCACATACTTATTCTAGATTAGTATATCACGTGTTCTACCCGCGGTTAATCAATCATACGACCAACAAAATACGCCGTCTACTGTAACACATGTCAAGTGATGCGTGATCCAAGGCTCACCTAAGTCCTTAGAACGTATCCATTTACGACACTTAACACCAGCCATAGCGATGAAATTCAACATTTCCTAATTAAACCCTATGCAATATTTACTTAATTCAATTATATGTACCTGGTTCTTATGGCAACATAATTTTAAGTCTAGAAAAACAGTTCATTTTCTCCCCACATGCTTCATTTACACCCCCTTTCTTGGTGACTTTGTAAAAAATCTAAAATTGGCCATTTACATTATGGAATGGTTGGGCGCATACACATTTGTTTTGTTTTGTTTAATTAATGTATGTTAATTTTTAAGTTCATGATTATGTTTGTTAAATTGTATGTACAGCGTGGTGATCCCAGCCCTAGGTTGGGGTACTACGCTATAAAAAAAAACTTCTTTTAAATAATAATAATATTAATTACTAATGTGTACTTTGAGAGCATTCACTTATCACTAACACAACACACAGTCGTTAACATAATGATCATTGGGTGATGTCTCACCACGATATCAGCAGCCCTTGTTTGCTCTTACATGAACAAATTTACAGATGACGGGACATTTCTTCTGGTCTCCTTAGATTAAACACCCATACGCATGACCCTGTCAATTTCATGTGACACCCTTCCCGCTGGCCTATTGACTCGTACTCACAGCACAAATGGAACTAGTCTCTTACAATACATAGTTTTCAACCCAAAGCAACCATGACAACGCTAACAATTCTGCACAATGCAAAATCAGAATCATCAAAAAAAAAGTTTAAAATTTTAAAATAAATCCGAGCAATCATAGCCCATGTAACACATTCAATTTGATCAATACATCGGCTGCCTACGCTGTTGTCGATTCTGGTGTCCCCCAACGGACCAATTAAAAATCCCTTATTACACTCAACAGTATGGTTAGAGGTGTCCATAAATTCTACCTCGTGAGCAGAAACACAATACGACACATTGTCAACCTCAGTATCATCAGCCCACACATTGAAATGTTGATACTAACTCCTCCAAACTGGGGTTAGGGTCACATGTAAGTCCGCCGTCTCGGTCTACCCCAGCCCCCCCCCACCCCCACCCCCCCCACCAAAAAAAACACCAAGAAACCAAATTGAAGTTCAAGAGTTATTCAACCCATATCCCTTAAACTGATAATACTGGTTCTCATAATTCATGCTGACAATACCATCCGTATTGTCCCCCTGACTTCTCACAATGCTGGCAGTGCCATCTATCTCCCTCCCTCTCTTGACTCTCGTATCGTCACTGTCGTAACACTCCAGTTCCCCTCTAATGATTCTGTCGTACTGCCTCTATTTCGGACATTCTAATTTCTTTCTCCGTTGCAATTCTCAATTTATCAAGTTCATACTGTCTTTGTCCGTTAACTCTAATTGTTCTTCCCTCCTCTGTTGGTCTACTGTTTCTTCCCTCCTCTGTTGGTCTACTGTTTCTTCCCTCCTCTGTTGGACTACTGTTTCTTCCCTCCTCTGTTGGACTACTGTTTCTTCCCTCCTCTGTTGGTCTACTGTTTCTTCCCTCCTCTGTTGGTCTACTGTTTCTTCCCTCCTCTGTTGGACTACTGTTTCTTCCCTCCTCTGTTGGTCTACTGTTTCTTCCCTCACCTTTTATCTAATTGTTTTTCCCTCCTCTGTTGGTCTACTATTTCTTCCCTCACCTTTTATCTAATTGTTTTTCCCTCCTCTGTTGGTCTACTGTTTCTTCCCTCCTCTGTTGGTCTACTGTTTCTTCCCTCACATTTTTTCTAATTGTTTTTCCCTCCTCTGTTGGTCTACTGTTTCTTCCCTCCTCTGTTGGACTACTGTTTCTTCCCTCCTCTGTTGGTCTACTGTTTCTTCCCTCACCTTTTATCTAATTGTTTTTCCCTCCTCTGTTGGTCTACTATTTCTTCCCTCACCTTTTATCTAATTGTTTTTCCCTCCTCTGTTGGTCTACTGTTTCTTCCCTCCTCTGTTGGTCTACTGTTTCTTCCCTCACATTTTTTCTAATTGTTTTTCCCTCCTCTGTTGGTCTACTGTTTCTTCCCTCACCTTTTATCTAATTGTTTTTCCCTCCTCTGTTGGTCTACTGTTTCTTCCCTCACCTTTTATCTAATTGTTTTTCCCTCCTCTGTTGGTCTACTGTTTCTTCCCTCACCTTTTATCTAATTGTTCTTCCCTCCTTTGTTGATCTATTTTTTCTTCCCTCCTCTGTTCATCTATTTTTTCTTCCCTCCTCTGTTCATCTATGTTTTCCTCTCTCCTCTGTTCATCTATTTTTTCTTTCCCGCTCTTGTTCTCCAACCCCCCCCACCCACTATATACAACATGTTTATCTCCCGTATAACGGAGCAATGTACACATGTACCTAATGGCCACTATTTTCACTACGATGGCTTCCATGGTAACACTATTTCACTTTTAGTCCAGAAAAACTAGTAGCAGGAATATAGCAAACAATAAATCCCTCTATTTTAAGGGATAGATTTTGTAAGGATCACCAGCTGTCTGTGTTAACCAAATCTGGCAAAAATGTATGTTTTACAAGAGCAAAAGATTCAAACATATATGTACATAAAAAATATTAAGAACATAATAAAAACGTAGTATAAATAATTGGCTGAGGTGTGGAATTGTCTCTTCAGAAACGAAAATACATGTTAAAAAATTACACACAAGTTACTAATTCACACACAGATTCATAATTCACACACAAGTTCATACTTCAGACACAAGTTAATAATCACACACAAGTTAATAATTCACATACAAGTTCATAACTCACAGACAAGTTAATAATTCACACACAACTTAGTAATTCACACACAATTTAATAATTCACACACAACTTAATAATTCACACACAACTTAATAATTCACACACATCTTAGTAATTCACACACAATTTAATAATTCACACACACTTTAATAATTCACACACAACTTAGTAATTCACACACAATTTAATAATTCACACACAATTTAATAATTCACACACAACTTAGTAATTCGCACACAAGGGTCTTTAAACTTAATTAACTGACAGAAAGTTACGGGGGAAGGGTTCTTGAACTTAAATAAGTGTCAAGTGTCACAAATTTAAATAATTGTCACGGCACACTGGATAGGGGCAGCGGGCCATAAGTAACTTGATGTAGGTTATATTTGTCTAGTGTATGTCTAGTAACCTGATGTAGGTTATATTTGTCTAGTGTATGTCTAGTAACCTGATGTAGGTTATATTTGTCTAGTGTATGTCTAGTAACCTGATGTAGGTTTTATTTGTCTAGTGTATGTCTAGTAACCTGATGTAGGTTATATTTGTCTAGTGTATGTCTAGTAACCTGATGCAGGTGTATAAGTAGGAGATATAGATGTGCATGACTTGGTATAAGTATGTGTATTCCAGGCTTGGCTTAAATTTAAGGACAGTCTGTAAAATTGTGCCCTCAAGTTGATTTGTCCGTAAATCTCCGTAAGTGTCCCTTAAAACTTTAGAATGCCCGTACAATTTTTGTTCCTAAACTGACTTGTCCGTATATGTCCGTATAATTTTTGTCCCCAAACTGACTTGTCCGTAAATGTCCGTAGGAAATGAGACATGGTACAAAGCTATTTATAGTGGGGGCAAAAAAAACGTGATTTCTTCTAACTAGCTTCAAAGACGTATCATGATAATCAGATAAGCGGGAGAGATGCAACACTGATAACAATGGGATATGATAAAATAACGTAATATAAAAATAGCCTCAATCCTCTCAGTCATAAAACATCTTATTACGATTATTTCACGTTTCTTTTAGCTTCGTTAGTTTTTTAATAAATTTATTTATAAAATGTCAGTTAAAAAATGTGTTTTGTGTGTTAAAATGATGAAGAATTTGAATATTTGTCCTTGTATTTTAATTTTAAACAGACAACCTTGGTATATTTAATGATTATGGTAGCGGGTAAGCGTTGGTATTTGTAAGGATTATGGTAGTCGATCATTGCTGGTATATGTAATGATTATGGTAGTGGGTAAATTTTGGTATATGAAGGCCAATGAAATGTTTGTAGTTAATTCTAGTTAGTAGCAGGTAGATACACTCTTCAATGATTAATGGGAATAGTTATGTGTAGTATATCGTGACCCATTCAGCAACAACAACAACAACAACACATGTTATTTTAAAAAAAAAAGCATTAAGAAATATAACCTCTTCATAAATACATCTGGCTACTAAACCCAGTGTAATTATTGCTAAGCTTAATGGCTTGTCTCTCTGTTTCCCATCTGGCTAATAAAATAATGTATCTCCACAATTTGAATCGGCGCCTTTAACCTATTTGTTGAATGTTCACTTGAGCCCAGCCCTCATTATCTGATGATTATAAAAACTCACGGTGGAATGGCCAAGACAGATTTTAAATAATGTGCCCTCCGTGTTTGTAAATAGCCACATTTGCTGAGAACATCATGAATGCGATACAAAAGAGTGATGCCGTTAAATAGCGAATCTTTCAAATGACGGGGTTTAATCCTTCATGACAATCGCTTTTCCGTTTTTTAAAAAATATTTTTCTTGACCTTTTCTTGGTATAAGAATATATGAATGTCTCAATACAAATTTATTTTACGTGAGAGCTTTTTATGAGAGACTTTCAATAATCATTCTAAAGATTTGTGCACAAAGTTTTGTAATGAAGGATGTCTTACTTAGATGGACAGATAACTCTCGACAATGATTTCCTTGGGGGCAATAAAATATCGGATTATCCGCCCTTGTCCCTTCGTTTTGTTGTTTTTTTTTTTGGGGGGAGGGGGTGGGTTGTTTTTGTTATCAGATGTTTGAATTGTTGAAATATTTTCAAAGTGTGTTTACAAAGAAGAAAGTCGAACAAAACCAAAGCTGATCAGAAAAATGTAGGAGAAGACAAACTGCTTCAAATGTTTCAATAACCGCACGATTGTTTACAATAACCGCACGATTGTTTACAATTTCTTTTGGCCATTAACTCCTGTTTCGTTACCGTACAGCTCACCACCGGATTATATGGTTGTTATTAAATCAACAGCTTTCTGTTGTCTGTCTAAATATAAGACCCTGTTCTGAAAGGCTTTGGGCTCTGACGGAGCATTGAATCACTTTAAAGATTAACTTAATGTAGCTCTAAACATGTGGGCCACAAAAATGAAATATGAGTGTAAAACAATTATGTGCGTGTGCATGTGTTCACCTTATGCGTGCGTGCACATGTGCATGCGTGTATGTGCGTGTGTGTGCGTGCGTGTGCATGCGTGTATGTGCGTATGCGTGTATGTGTACATGCGTGTATGTGCGTGTGTGTGCGTGCACGCTCAGAAACGTCAATGGAAATAATATTTCAATATCTGTTAATTTAGCAAAGCCATCTCAGCTCTCACTTCCAAAACGATGGTTACATTATACAAGCTGGCGTTGTCTTGTCACTAGCCATCGTTTCGAACCGGGATCTTGTCTTATCACTAGCCCTCGTCTTGTCACTAGCTCTTGTCATGTCACTAAATCACGTCCTGTCACTAGCACTTTTCCTGTCACTAGGCCTAACCTTGTTACTAGCCCGTGGCTTGTCACTAGCTCTTGTCATGTCACTAGCGCGTGTCCTGTCGCTATCACTCTTCCTGTTACTAGGCCTAAAACCTAGCTACTGCCCGTGTCTTGTCACTAGCTCTTGTCATGTCACTAGGGCGAGTCATCTCACTAGCACTTTTCCTGTGACTGGGCCTAACCTTGTCACTAGCCCTAGTCGTGTCACTATCACTTGTTTTGTCACTAGCAATCGTCTTGTCAATTGAACATATAGTGTCCGTACACTTGAGTTTGATTTAAAAAAAGCTTTACTGATTTTTCCATGACTTAACCTCTGACAACCTCAATAGCAATTACACCCGGAACAATAGCAAATGCTACACTGTGCCTCGGAGTAACACAGTGCAACATAAACAATCATTCTGGACAATACCGCCGTGAACTCGACATCTATCGAAAGCTTCAAGGCATCTGCTAGGAGCCGTTAAGATAGCAGCATCGCTTCCCCAACCGTTGCACATATGCCAGTATATGGATGCAGCAACGTACCCTACCAGAACCAGAACAATGAAAAATATCTAGGTGAAGCTATGAAATTTTGTTCTACTACCCATCTGCAGAAAACACGCCAAATATGTGTAAAATCTATTTCAAATCTATTTAATCCCATACTAGAAGAGGCTACTCGTAATGATATAATTACATTTCCTTGTTTATCGAGAGCTTTTGTGTTGTTTATTGTTATGAACAAGCGGGGATCACCCGCAGCACAAGTCGAGCAAAGGGCTCAGGGATCCCCAGTCTCCCCCTCATAGGCCCAGGACAAGATCATGAGATACGGCCTTTTAACACCTGTAGTTTCTTCAGACGTTTTGTGTTGTCCAGACATGGGCCCGTTCCTTGGTGACTTTCATTGAGTGTGACGTACCAAGGAGCCATTTCTCAATCTAATGACGTCATCAACATTAGTGCACAATAAACCAACAGAGAGCATGTATCACGTGACGTTTTTTTAAGCAGAGGATGCATTGCTTTGGCCATATGCTTAACCGCGGGTAAAAAAAAATTGTTATATTAATCCACAATAAAGATGTGGTACATTGTGATACATTGCAGCACATTGTGGTATATCGCAGCACATGCGGGCAGTGGCGTGTAGCTAGGGTTAGTGCCGCCCGTGGCTGGTCAGGAGATTTGCTGCACCATTCCACGATGAGCTCCGCAGTGGGCCGAGAATGTGCATTCCTCTTTATGAAAGTATCTCCCGTGGTGGACCGCCCCCTCCGCAAACCACTTCCTACGCCGCTGATTTCAATACGCCTTGGTACATTGAGGAACACTGCTTTACATTGTGGTAAATGGTGGTACAATATGGTACATTATGGTACAATATGGTACATTATGGTACATTATGGTACATTTTGGTACATTATGGTACATTATGGTACAATATGGTACATTATGGTACAATATGGTACATTTTGGTACATTATGGTACAATATGGTACATTATGGTACAATATGGTACATTATGGTACAATATGGTACATTATGGTACAATATGGTACAATGTGGTACAATATGGTAGTTTGTGGTACATTGATTAGTTGTGTAATGGGAGAAAATCTATTAAATCTTGTAATTGGCAACAGCACATCCATTCATCCATGGGAACACAGCACATCCATTCATCCATGGGAATACAGCACATCCATTCATCCATGGGAACACAGCACATCCATTCATCCATGGGAACACAGCACATCCATTCATCCATGGGAACACAGCACATCCATTCATCAATGGGAACACAACACATCCATTCATCCATGGGAAAACAGCACATCCATTCATCCATGGGAACACAGCACATCCATTCAGCCATAGGAACACAGCACATCAATTCATCCATGGGAACACAGCACATCCATTCAACCATCGGTTAACCAGCATATCCGCTCAACCATAGCTTAACCAGCATATCCGTTCAACCCTCGCTTAACCAGCACACCCGTTCAACCCTCGGTTAACCATGACATCCGTTGAACCCTCGCTTAACCAGCACATCCGTTCAACCATCGGTGAACCAGCACACCCGTTTAACCATCGCTTAACCAGCACACCCGTTCAACCATCGGTTAACCAGCCCAAGAGATAGATTGGTAAACTGAGTCTCTTGTCAAGTTATTGTGCAGATGTTCATCTACGACTGTATAGACCAGTAGCGACAAATCGGTGCTACTCCGAAAAAAACCCATAGTTTTTAAAGGTGCTTTAAAAGTAATTTGGCTCTCAATTTTTTTTTTACAAATTGTTCTGCTGCTGATTTTTGGCTCTTTTAACTCATGAGTTTGGCGACCACTGGTATAGACTATAGACCAGCGATTCTCAAACTATGAGCCTTTCCCAAGGGTCGCCTAAGAACATCGGAAAACCCATATACTCTACAGTTATGAAGTAGCAACGAAAATAATTTTCTGGATGAGGGGTCGCCACAATTTGAGGAAGTGTATTAAGGGGTCGCGGCATTAGGAAGTTTGAGAACCACTGCTATAGACGAAATGGTATCATCAGACTGGACTGGAAAGCTTAGTTTTCTGTACACAGACAGACAATGTACGTAGACACTCAACATAGATAGATAATGTTCACTGATAGACATTGTACATAGATAGATACTGTACACAGATAGACACTGTATCTATTAAAGAATTAAATAAATAAAATTGAAATCTGTAACATTATCCCGTCTTGAATATTTAAATACCTCATTGTCCATGCTGATGTTAGTGTTGAGCCTATGTTGGTCTACAGCTGGGCTCTCTAACCAGGGGTGTGCGCCGGGGTAGCTATGTAGCAGTTTAGGGGTTGCGAAGTGGCAGTTCAAGGGGTGTGTAGTGGCTGTTCAGAGGGTGTGTGGTGGCTGTTCAGAGGGTGTGTGGTGGCTGTTCAGAGAGTGTGTGGTGGCTGTTCAGAGGGAGTGTGGTGGCTGTTCAGAGGGTGTGTGGTGGCTGTTCAGAGGGTGTGTGGTGGCTGTTCAGAGGGTGTGTGGTGGCTGTTCAGAGGGTGTGTGGTGGCTGTTCAGAGGGTGTATGGTGGCTGTTCAGAGGGTGTGTGGTGGCTGTTCAGAGGGTGTGTGGTGGCTGTTCAGCTATAACTTAATACGGTTTTTTTTTTAATTTCCTTATTACTTTTTTACTTATAAGATTATCGAAGATTAGATAAGATAATAAAGATAAGATAGGAAAATTTCATATATCAAAATAAATGGAAATTCGTTTTGAATGTATTGCACATATGGCTTTCACTTTTACGGTTTTGAACATGTAATCTGTTTTAAGATTCAGCTCCTTAAGTGAGCAATACGCAACGAAAGAGTGACCGAAAAATGTATACAAAGAAAACGATACCAGAGCCTGCGATACTAACAATACTCGGTTTAATTATACTGTTAAATTTATATAAAGTAAATAGAAAATTAAATAAACAGAAAGAAAAACTATAAGCGATTACAGCCCGGCAAGTGAAAAAGTATAATCCTAGAAAGATACACATTTTAATACACACAGAGTATAGCCTTATACTTATATCACGTCGCATACATGTCTAGGGAAACTTGATACAAAAAATCTCTTCCGATTGGAAAAGTTGTCGGTTTATTTATAGGGAGCAAGTTGGAACCCTCCAGAAATAATATTCTAGACATTGCATCGCCCTATGAACATTATTTATAACAAATTAGAACGAATTCGAAGGTAAACTAACTTTTCCCAATCACGGGTGGGGTAGGTAAAAAAAAAAAAGCATTCGCGCCACACATTTAATCGGTGACGTCAATATAAAAACAAAAAACCCTACTCTCTACACCAACCCTACTCTCTACACCAATCCTACTCTCTACACCAACCCTACTCTCTACACCAACCCTACTCTCTACACCAACCCTACTCTCTACACCAACCCTACTCTCTACATCAACCCTACTCTCTACACCAACCCTACTCTCTACACCAACCCTACTCTCTACACCAACCCTACTCTCTACACCAACCCTACTCTCTACACCAACCCTACTCTCTACATCAACCCTACTCTCTACATCAACCCTACTCTCTACACCAACCCTACTCTCTACATCAACCCTACTCTCTACACCAACCCTACTCTCTACATCAACCCTACTCTCTACATCAACCCTACTCTCTACACCAACCCTACTCACTACATCAACCCTACTCTCTACACCAACCCTACTCTCTACATCAACCCTACTCTCTACACCAACCCTACTCTCTACACCAACCCTACTCTCTACACCAACCCTACTCTCTACACCAACCCTACTCTCTACATCAACCCTACTCTCTACACCAACCCTACTCTCTACATCAACCCTACTCTCTACATCAACCCTACTCTCTACATCAACCCTACTCTCTACATCAACCCTACTCTCTACACCAACCCTACTCTCTACACCAACCCTACTCTCTACACCAACCCTACTCTCTACACCAACCCTACTCTCTACACCAACCCTACTCTCTACATCAACCCTACTCTCTACACCAACCCTACTCTCTACATCAACCCTACTCTCTACATCAACCCTACTCTCTACATCAACCCTACTCTCTACATCAACCCTACTCTCTACATCAACCCTACTCTCTACACCAACCCTACTCTCTACATCAACCCTACTCTCTACACCAACCCTACTCTCTACATCAACCCTACTCTCTACACCAACCTACTCTCTACACCAACCCTACTCTCTACATCAACCCTACTCTCTACACCAAACCCTACTCTCTACACCAACCCTACTCTCTACATCAACCCTACTCTCTACACCAACCCTACTCTCTACACCAACCCTACTCTCTACACCAACCCTACTCTCTACACCAACCCTACTCTCTACACCAACCTACTCTCTACACCAACCCTACTCTCTACATCAACCCTACTCTCTACACCAACCCTACTCTCTACATCAACCCTACTCTCTACGCCAACCCTACTCTCTACACCAACCCTACTCTCTACATCAACCCTACTCTCTACACCAACCCTACTCTCTACATCAACCCTACTCTCTACATCAACCCTACTCTCTACACCAACCCTACTCTCTACATCAACCCTACTCTCTACATCAACCCTACTCTCTACACCAACCCTACTCTCTACACCAACCCTACTCTCTACATCAACCCTACTCTCTACATCAACCCTACTCTCTACACCAACCCTACTCTCTACACCAACCCTACTCTCTACACCAACCCTACTCTCTACATCAACCCTACTCTCTACATCAACCCTACTCTCTACATCAACCCTACTCTCTACACCAACCCTACTCTCTACATCAACCCTACTCTCTACATCAACCCTACTCTCTACACCAACCCTACTCACTACATCAACCCTACTCTCTACACCAACCCTACTCTCTACATCAACCCTACTCTCTACACCAACCCTACTCTCTACACCAACCCTACTCTCTACACCAACCCTACTCTCTACACCAACCCTACTCTCTACATCAACCCTACTCTCTACACCAACCCTACTCTCTACACCAACCCTACTCTCTACACCAACCCTACTCTCTACACCAACCCTACTCTCTACACCAACCTACTCTCTACACCAACCCTACTCTCTACATCAACCCTACTCTCTACACCAACCCTACTCTCTACATCAACCCTACTCTCTACACCAACCCTACTCTCTACACCAACCCTACTCTCTACACCAACCCTACTCTCTACACCAACCCTACTCTCTACATCAACCCTACTCTCTACACCAACCCTACTCTCTACACCAACCCTACTCTCTACACCAACCCTACTCTCTACATCAACCCTACTCTCTACACCAACCCTACTCTCTACGATCAATGAAATTCCTGCTTATAAACTTAATCTATATCCGGTTACATTGTATCTCTACAGTTGTCTTAATAAGTTGTATTAGTAAGTTTGTCTAAATAAGTTATCTTAGTAAGTTTGTCTAAATAAGTTGTCTTAGTATGTTTGTCTAAATAAGTTGTATTAGTAAGTTTGTCTAAATAAGTTATCTTAGTAAGTTTGTCTAAATAAGTTGTCTTAGTAAGTTTGTCTAAATAAGTTGTATTAGTAAGTTTGTCTAAATAAGTTATCTTAGTAAGTTTGTCTAAATAAGTTGTCTTAGTAAGTGTGTCTAAATAAGTTGTCTTAGTATGTTTGTCTAAATAAGTTATCTTAGTATGTTTGTCTAAATAAGTTGTCTTAGTAAGTTTGTCTAAATAAGTTGTCTTAGTAAGTTTGTCTAAATAAGTTGTCTTAGTAAGTTTGTCTAAATAAGTTGTCTTAGTAAGTTTGTCTAAATAAGTTGTCTTAGTAAGTTTGTCTAAATAAGTTGTCTTAGTAAGTTGGACTAAATAAATTTTCTTATTAGGTTTGTCTAAATAAGCTGTCCTAATGCAGACTAATCAGATCGTCTTATTAAACGTCTATTGTCCCTTTATTTAAGAAAAGTTGGGTTTTCTCCCTTCTGTCGCTAGATCAATGTGGGTTGTCTCCTCATCAAATGTTGCCGACCTCGCTTCCTGACGCAATAAATTGACTTCCGGGCTGGATTCAGACATTCCCATTTTCCCCCTCACTTTAACCGACATGGGTAAAATGAAAGAAATTGCCTGAGCTAATTCCAACTCGCATCCAAGAAAAAATAAAATAACAAAATGAACCAAAAACACACACACACAAACATTTTTTTATGCATTACGCTAATCTCTGTTGCGTATGTACAACCTAACCACTGACATGTGTACCAGTTGACTTATGCACAACCTGGCACTGACATATGTGCCAATTGACTCGTGTAAAACCTGGCCTCTGACCGTTGGTCCTAAGCGACCCCTGTGTAAGGGTCGTTCAACCCCCCCCCCCCCCAAAGGGGTCACTACCCACAGGTTGATAACCGCTGGTCACGCGCGGTTATTGAATCATGGAAACGTAGAGCTTTGGCTAAAATAAGCATTTTGCACCATAACGTCATTTTCGTGTGTATTAAGAACAAACTTATTTTATACTTTAATTTCGCAATATTAACAACGCATGTGTCTCTTGTCTGTGACACAATTGTGTTGTGTCTAATGGGGATCATTGGTTTATGTATAACTAGAAAATATAACCCGATGTTATCGAGATAATAATGACAGGGACTTTTCGAAAATTTCTACCTGGTATTGCGATAACTCATCAAAATTCCTTAAAAAAATTTTTTAAAAAGGTATCTATGTAATGATGTTTACGTTTCTAACAACATTAAGCATTATGATGTATTTTTATGCTATATATTATACACCTACTGCACAATTTTTCACACCCTTAATTTACATTTTTTTTCCCCTCTCGTAACATGACCTTAAATTACCAAATCTAAATTATCTCTAATTCAATCATTATAGACACTAAAGGAGTTTACTGACGGCAGATTTCTACGCTAGAGAAATAATTTAGACGTCTTGTGTGTTTTAAATTGTTAAATTTTGGGCCTACACTACCACTTTTGTGTCATGAATAAAAAAATTTATTCTCTAAAAATTGTGTAAAAACTTAATCTGAAATTTACAACAAAAATTCCAGATACCATTTAATAAATACAATATTAACGGAATTTGATCCACTGATGTCATCATTTGATCTACTGATATCATCATTTGATCTACTGATATCTTCATTTGATCTACTGATATCATCATTTGATCTACTGATATCATCATTTTATCTAATGATATCTTCATTTGATCTACTAATATCATTATTCATCTACTGATACCATCATTTGATCTACTGATATTTTCATTTGATCTACTGATATCATCATTTGATCTACTGATATCTTCATTTGATCTACTGATATCATCATTTGATCTACTGATATCATCATTTTATCTAAGGATATCTTCATTTGATCTACTGATATCATCATAATTAAAAATTAAACCAAATGTTTGTCTTTGTCTTCTACAAAATTGCCGGAACAACGTTAAAAAGAGAATTCTCTTATCTATAGAAGAAACTTTTCATCGTTTTTAACGCAACATCCGTGAGCTTTTTTTGTTTACGGACATGTTATAAATCTCATAACAATATACACCCACTTTAATTTTCACCAAGTCAAAACATAAATATATTTTCATTTTTTGAAAGAAAAGTCTTAATCCATCTTTATATTTCAAAGTTAAATTTTCACGTGTGTACAATTTTTTTATTTTGATATTCATGGGTGTACTTATGTAAACGAATCCTCGTTTGGTTAACGCAAGTGATTATCTTAATGGGTGAACAAATTTTTACGTGTAAAAAGAGAATGTGAAGTTTCTCTTTCACAACTGTAATATCTTTGGATTCAAAGATATTGTAATCAACGTAACAATTTGCACATCCTATTTCCTACCCCCGAAACAAATGAACTTAAGGAGGTTACTTATTTGTCAAATTCATTCCTTTCTTCTGAGCCGTATCTTGTGCTAGGAAAAATAAAAAGTATCGACAACCTACTTCCCCCCCCCCACCCCCAAGATTTTAATATTTTAATAAAAAATTAATAAAATCATCCAATGATTGTAGGCAACACATATTTCTCACTTCATATGGTTTTTTTTCCTTGTTTTGATGAGTGCTAAGTGCACTAGTGAATGATATTTGGCTTTGGAGTTTTGCTGCACTGATTGACCTAAACGGCAATTTCTGATTAAAATTATATTTAAAGGTTACATTTTTATGACGCAATAAATTTAATACTATAATATTGTTGAAATTAAAACAAGTGAAAACTTATTGAATGTTAAAAATACAAAGCTAAAATTATTTTAAACAACAATCAAATTATATTTATTATTTTTAAGAAGGTTAAAAGTACGTCATCAGCTTTGTCACGCGCGGTTATTGAATCATGGAAACGTAGAGCTTTGGCTAAAATAAGCATTTTGCACCATGACGTCATTTTCGTGTGTATTAAGAACAAACTTATTTTACTTTAATTTCGCAATATTAACAACGCAGTAAAAAACGCACCAAAAAAACAACAACAAATGTTTGGGTTTTCCCGATAAATGTGATCACGGTGCAATTCTTGGATACTATTTTTTTTAAAATTAGAAATGTTTTTCATAACTTTCAAACTCGAAAAAAATGCTTGAAATAGTTCCTTTATGTTTATTTATAATGTATTTGAAATTTATGATAATAATACTTAAACATTTACTACAATAAAAGGGAATATATTTTTTTGCGCATTTAAATTATTCAATTTCCGTGAATTAATAGAAAATAACTATAATTGTTTTTAAGAATCCAAACATATTTAAATCGCTTCGTTTCTTGGGCATTATGGTCAGCCTAGCTCATTCCTAAATATTTATATTTATATATATATATATATATATATTGACACCATTGTTTATGAATAATTGACACCATTGTCTATGTATAACTGACACTACTGTGCATGTATAATTGGCACCATTGTTTATGCATAATTTTTACCATTGTTTGCGCCATATAATTGTTTGCATATAATTGTCAACATTGTTTATGTATACCGGTAATTGTCACCATACTATAATTGTCACAATTGTTTATGTATAATTTTCACCATTGTTTGTGTATAATTTTCACCATTGTTTATGTATAATTTTCACCATTGTTTGTGTATAATTTTCACCATTGTTTATGTATGATTTTCACCATTGTTTGTGTATAATTTTCACCATTGTTTGTGTATGATTTTCACCATTGTTTATGTATGATTTTCACCATTGTTTGTGTATTACTATCACAGTTGTGTCAACAGTACACTGCTCTCCTAGGTTCACCACTGCCAATATATGTTTTTTTATAATAAATGTACTTCTGATATCTCGTAAATCTCCTTTCTCTGTTCCCCCTCCTCTCGCTCTCTGAATCTCTCGCTGCCTCGCATTCTCTCTTTCTCTCTCTCTCCCTCACTCTCTACCCCCTCCTTTTCGTTCTCTCTCTCTCTCTCTCTCTCCCTCTCTCTCTCTTTCATTCTCTTTCTCTCTTTCTCGCACTCTCTATTTTTATCGGATTCTTTGGCTATTGCTCTGTTTATATCTTTCTCATAGACTCTCACAGTTTCCTTCCTTCACACCATCACTAGATCCTTCTATTCTTTAACTGCGGCTGAGGTAACTCGTGATCTGTCGATTATAACAGCGTGCCTTACAACAATAGATTATTCATTTAAATATATCTTACTCATTTATGTTACGTAAAAAAAAAAATCAATACCCAAAGAAAATAAACGTGAGAATCCCCGATCCCACCCTGACCCCACCCCGACCAAGCGTAAAATAAACTATTGAAAAGGATATGACCTTTGGAAACATATACTGGATTAATTTTTGAAGTGTTGGCTGACTAATCAAGTGATTTATTAATAGAGCTAGAGGACAGAACGATGTCCTGACTTTGTATCTTGGTATCTGAGCTCGGCTCTAGAAGAGACCCTGTCCTACCTGACAGCAAATCGAAGACACACGACATAAGCTTGAAAGAATGAACTAAGCTTCCTTGCTCGTCACACCACCTCATCTCACCCACACCAACTCGGCTCACCCACACCACAACAGCTCACCCCACACCACCTCAGCTAACTTGTATTTACTTACGGCAAACTATGAGCATCAATGGGATGACCCTTAGACACTGTAGTATCCAAGAAACACCAGGGTTCCCTGGCCCGTAGACATTGCAGTGCCCAAGATACACCAAAGATCCGTGGCCCGTAGACATTCTCTTTGTCTGACTTTCACTAACTAAAAGTAAAATAGTTTACAACGGAGCAAAGAAGCAAATATCGTTACCATATTAAACTATGAAATTATTCACTTTTCCGCGGAAGAGAGCATATACAACAAAATAACCGGCGCAATTTTTCTTCATCGTTTTTCGACACCGTCATAAGATTGTTGAATTCAATATTGGCAAAAGTCAGTGGCTTAGATAGGGGGGGGGGGGTACAAGAGTGAGGACCGCACCGGGTGACACCATATCCGGGGGATGACACCAAATTCTAAATTGCATATATACAGAGCACACACTGCTCGGTCTAACTGATCATACGCAAATTTTCCACACATGTAAATAATAAAAATTAAAAGTTCAAGGTTGATGCATCAGAAATAGGGTGAAACTATAATTAGATCAGAAAAACACCGTTTTGGCCATGATTCAACGCCGATCGAAGTTTTCGTTAACTTTCTTAAGTGTCAGGAAGCTATATTTATCTAAATTCTGAGAAATAAATCTTTCCATTGATACCAAATACGATGTGGTCGGGCGATTCTAAGCATGTGAATCGATTCGGTAAAAATTAAAAATATTTTTAAAAATTACTTTTTACCCATTGATTGGGTAAACAAAAATATTTTACAACATTTTCTAATATCTTTTAATATTTGATTTTAATTTATAAAAAAAAATATTTAAAAAAATTTAATCAAAAATATCGAAACCCAGAAATACTCAAAAATAATTAGTTTCGCTAATTCAACACTTGCACCTCAACATCTGAGCAGTATTTTCACAGAGCACGAGGTCTTTTACATGACGTCTGTGATTTCACGTTTATCTGCTGCCTTTACCTTTGTGGTGTTCTACTTGAGGAAGGTAATCTTACACAGCAGTATCTGTAGACTGAAGGTTTTTACTAGTGGTGACCAATCTACAGGTCTTAAGACTGTTTCTTGTTGGAACGTGCTATTGAAAATGCACTTTAAAAACTGACCAGTGTGGAATTTCGGTAGAGAGGAGATTAAGGCTTTAGAACTATTTACAATCCATTATGGGTTAGTCAAGGCTCTCTGATCTGACTCTGCTGTCGATTAAAGGCGTTCAGTGAAGGATAATGATTTGATCAAGGGATGATATTTCGTGACTTTGGAGACCACGAAATAAAATAAAATTGAATAAAGAAAATTTAATGTGAAAATAACTATAACTTATCGTTGTTACATTTCTGAAATACCACCTGACGTTCAGTTTATTTACATTTCTGAAATACCTCCTGACATTCAGTTTATTTACATTTCTGAAATACCTCCTGACATTCAGTTTATTTACATTTCTGAAATACCTCCTGACATTCAGTTTATTTACATTTCTGAAATACCTCCTGACATTCAGTTTATTTACATTTCTGAAATACCTCCTGACATTCAGTTTATTTACATTTCTGAAATACCTCCTGACATTCAGTTTATTTACATTTCTGAAATACCTCCTGACATTCAGTTTATTTACATTTCTGAAATACCTCCTGACATTCAGTTTATTTACATTTCTGAAATACCTCCTGACATTCAGTTTATTTACATTTCTGAAATACCTCCTGACATTCAGTTTATTTACATTTCTGAAATACCTCCTGACATTCAGTTTATTTACATTTCTGAAATACCTCCTGACATTCAGTTTATTTACATTTCTGAAATACCTCCTGACATTCAGTTTATTTACATTTCTGAAATACCTCCTGACATTCAGTTTATTTACATTTCTGAAATACCTCCTGACATTCAGTTTATTTACATTTCTGAAATACCTCCTGACATTCAGTTTATTTACATTTCTGAAATACCTCCTGACATTCAGTTTATTTACATTTCTGAAATACCTCCTGACATTCAGTTTATTTACATTTCTGAAATACCTCCTGACATTCAGTTTATTTACATTTCTGAAATACCTCCTGACATTCAGTTTATTTACATTTCTGAAATACCTCCTGACATTCAGTTTATTTACATTTCTGAAATACCTCCTGACATTCAGTTTATTTACATTTCTGAAATACCTCCTGACATTCAGTTTATTTACATTTCTGAAATACCTCCTGACATTCAGTTTATTTACATTTCTGAAATACCTCCTGACATTCAGTTTATTTACATTTCTGAAATACCTCCTGACATTCAGTTTATTTACATTTCTGAAATACCTCCTGACATTCAGTTTATTTTTTTTTCTTCTTGTAATTTTTATACTGTGGACTTATTTGAAAAAGAAGAAATCCATTGTGGAAGTTGGGGGGGGGGGGGGGGGGGCGCTGACATCATGAGTTTACCGCACCGAGTGACACAGACCATAGCTACGTCACTGGCAATAGTTTCACACGTGTACTGAAGTGTTAACAACAGTTTCACACATACATTGAGTAAATAATGACTTAGATGAACCCAGTCCATGTTCACCGTCCATCTGTACCTGGTACACCCAAAGATATACGCAGTCCATCTGTACCTGGTACACTCAAAGATATACGCAGTCCATCTGTACCTGGTCCACCCAAAGATGTACACGTCCATCTGTGCCCGATACACCCACAGATGTACGCAGTCCACCCGTTTCTGCTACGCCAAAAGATGTACACCGCCCACTGTCGTGGTCAGCCACGACAACGCCGAAGTCACGTGACCGCCCCAAACGTTGTTGCCGTTTGCTGTTTGGTATGTCCAGCACTGATGAGGTCACCCGCCCAGCCAGTAATGACCTGTTATCCCAAAATGACCGCCAGCCATCTGCCTAATTTGGCAGTCAGTCAGGCAAACTTGACCGCCAGCCGCCACATGAAATGACATGTCCAAACAGCCGACAAGGGGACGTTACTGCCATCTAAAGGGGCATAGTACTTTTCAGATGGGGAAAGTTGATTTGTCAATTCCACCGGCAGCCCAAAGTGCGTCCTCCAGTCATTATGCAAATTCTGAGGGACAATGTTGTCCTTTTGGGGGAAAGTACAATTATATGACAAACCATGACAACACAAGATAAACCTAGTACACTCGGCACTGCGGGGAGAGATATCACTACATTAAAAATGTGGTTATCATTACATTACATATGTGGTTGTCTTACAATGCAGTTGGGATTTTCATTACATTACATATGCGAGTGTCTTACAATTCAGTTGTGGTTGTCGTTACATTACAAGTGGGATTGTCATTATTAAAAAAATGTTGGTTGTCATCATATTACAATTGCTGTTGTCATTACATTACAAGTGTTGTTTTCTTTGCATTAAATGTATGGTTGCCATCACATTACATATGTGGTTGTAATCAAAATACATGTGTAGTGGCATTGCAAGTGTGGTTGCCATCACGTTACAAGGGTGATCACATTACAATGTAGGTTGCCATTTCAAAACAAGCGTTGCTGCCTTACACTGCAAGTGTTGTTGCATTACATTGAAAATGGACCTACCGATCACATGCTACTGTAGCCTTACAGCTACT